>JAHRHJ020002119.1:0-600000 GCA_019776745.2 Taxus chinensis | reverse complement strand
AAGTGTCCAACTGTTGACAAGCATTGAGACTATAGATCTACTTTCCCTTGTTGATAAATTTTATGATCCTCGAATTAATTGTGTTAATCATGAGCATTGTTGTATCTTCCATCAAGATGATATACTATAAAATAGTTATTCATGCTCCCATTGCAATCTTATTTTAGAGATCCTTTAAGTCACACATAACTTTATCATTCTGGTAGCATTTTGGAAATTGCAATTGCACTGTTGAGAAGAGATTTCATTTCATTTGTGTAATAAACAATTTTAAAATCACTATGTCACCATTTTGTTAAATGTTTCTTGTAAGCCTTTGAGTGTATCTTAGGCGTGATCAATTGTGAATCTCTGATGTTTTATTAAGTCTTCAACATGATTTTTTGTGTTTGAATCTTTAAATATTGTGTGAAACTGTGCATTCTTGGGTTTCCATGAGTGTACATCTTCTGGTTGAAGGATCATTGTGAGCTATTTGAGGTTTGTTTGTCTTGCACTTGGTAGATCTCCCAACATTTGTTGAAGTTTTTGTGAAATTTGGTATAATCAACTCTATCCTGTTTAATTCCCCAAATCAGATACATCCAAAACTAACTAATCCTACCAGAATTACCCATGCTTGGCTCATTAAAGCCAACAAAATGACTAAGCAAGCTGGTTCCTTACTGTCTTTAGTAGTATAAGCTTTGTTTAGAAAATATCTACACTGTCTAGAAGTGACAACTCGTGAGAGTTAGCCTTTGCTGAATTGACCATGTCTTCCCAAAGCTATTTTTCAATTATTCAAAAAAGAGTGCCAAATATTGTTGATACATCCACCCCTCTCACAATTATAGACTACAGAATGGGTCCTCTCACCCTAGCTAAAGGTAGAGCCTAAAGTAGGAGGGTAGGTCATACCCTCAGCACGGTGCTACCTAACTCCTCTGAGCTTGAGTGACAAAGAGATGATGAGATCCTTCCCTGGCTATAAAACAACACAAATCTAGATCTATCATCCTCTAAACATTGGGTTGATGTTGCTTGGCTACAAAGGGAGGACCGATTTGGGTACCAACACCGATCTGGTGCCATTTCCAGGGACATTTATGAAAATACATATGAATACTGACCTCTGGTAATGTTTCTTACATGTTTAGATGTAAATACATTGTTTAAATGTCATCCTTTGTTAAATTTTGTAAATATTGAGCAAGATCAGAAGTTAATTGCGTAATATTTCCTTGTTTAAGTGAACGTTGCACTAGATTTTATTGGCTAGTGGTAAATATTGACAAAGGATGATCAGATCTATCAAGATTTATAGAAATTGAGTATTGATAGGAACTTGACAAGTCATTTATAGTGTTTTAACACATCTAAGGTGAAAATCCTTGGTGGCAACTCCATTTTGGTTTGAAATTTTTGATAAATGCCAGTGTCTTAAGCTTTGTCAATTGAGATTTTTTGTTAATATTTGCAAAGATGGAAGGAAGAAGGTATTTCTTTAACAAATATCCTACTAGAAGGTTGTTTATAGAGCTTGGGAAAACAAACCCAAATAAGAGACAAGTCTGGAAAGCATTGGGGGATCAAGAGTCAAGAGAGAAGGTAGTACCAGTCATGGAAGGTGATCAACCTATAGTTGAGGATTATCCTACATCTTTAAATAGTTCAGAATCAAATAGTCCTCATGTAAATTTAAATACTCCAACCGATGAAGGGCCATCATTTGTATATGGAATAGGTGTCCCTCATTTCCCTCCTTTATCACTCAAGACTAATAGGGTTTTTTGTGAAACTAAGTCACTGGAGGATATTTACTTTGAAGATCATATGCATGTATCCCAAAGACCCTTGTCCCACACTGTTTTAATCCTCCTATAGGATCACTTGCTCAAAATAACATGGATCATCCTCCACCTAGACCTCCTTTTATTGTCAACATGTTTGGACCAATAAATTTTAGAGGCATGGTTAGGCATCCTAATGTTGTACCACAAGATGTAAGAAATAGGTTGCCCAAATTTCAAGGGAATAATGTCATCACTGGTGATCAACATCTGAGACTCTTTGTTAATATGATGGAGGATTTTGAAATAGAATATGAAGATGTATATGTAAATCTATTCATTCACACTCTTGAAGAAGATGCACATGACTGGTATAAATATTTTCCAGACAACTCAATAGATTCATGGACTGAGATGAAGAATGCTTTCAGATTACAATATGGGGATAAGACAGACCCAAAGTTCCTCTTATCTGAGTTTGAGAATATAAAAAAGAATCCCAATGAGTCTATTCAAGACTTCAATACCAGATTCAATAAGACTTTAAATAGACTACCCATAATTTTGAGGCCTAGTGATGAGTCCTTCCTAATTAAGTATTCTAATTCTTTTGACAAGAAAGTTGCTTATTATTTGAGGGATAAGAACCCTAGAACTTTAAGGAAGGATTTCACAATGGAATTTTAAATCGAAAACAATATTAAGATAGTTGGAAAACCCCCTAAGAGGGAGGGTATCAAATTGATTAATCTTGATAAACCTCAGTCAAGCAAGGAAGTGGATCTGGAAGAGGTTGTGAAGACTTTGGCCAGAGTAGTTAAAGAAATATCTTATAAGCTTTCCAGAGGAAAAAAGGAAATAGGATAGATTTCTCAAGGTCAAGACAAACCACAAGGCCAAGATAGATTTGGAAATCATCCTAGAGGTGATCACAAATTAGATGAAAGAGGAAAAGGGCCCATGGGATCAGGAAATAAACAACCACAACCTAGAGAAAATAAGTTGGTCCCTAATCCCTTGACTACTAGGGTTGCTATGGTAGAAGAAGACCATGTTATTGATTGGTGTGACAAGTGTTTCTTACCACATCCCCCTTGTGATCTAAATAAGGAATTTGAAGAGATAGATGATGATGAAACTTATGGTGATGTATGTATGATGGAGTGCCCCGAAAATCCACAACAAGGAGCCACTTCAACTGAGCTGATAAGTGTCAGGAATGTAGAAATTTTTTGGGATTGCATTCACTGGGTATCTCCTCTTCCTCCTAATGATGATATTGAAGTTGATATGGTGCAAGATTTTGATTTACCTAATCATGATTTTGAATATTTGGAAATATGATGGGGGAATTCCTTCTGAGGAAGACAGGAAACTTTTGATGAATTTAGTAGTTTCTCAGGAAAAGGAATACAATACCTGAAGTAGAGTTGTCAAAGGGGGAGGGCCACAAGCCAAGCCAAAAACTCCACTTCTCACTAATATCCCAAAGGAACCCCCTAAAAAGGATACACTTAGCAAAGGCCTGGTCACTCCAAGTAAAACTTGTACCCCAGTTCATGCCCAAGCCATAAAGACTCTCATACCACCAGAAGGGGCCATAAATCTCCCTCCCAATACAGTCTTACCCAAATACATCCCCTGTGATATAGCCCAGATTTTGAGTCAAATCAAAGTCACTGTGCCTATTGTTGAATTTCTTAGGATCCCTAAGCATAGAAAAAGGGCATTTGAATATTTGGGATTTAAAGAGGAGGTAATAATCCAAAGAAAAAATGTGAATAATGTGGATATTCCCCTTATCATTGCAGAGCTGGAAGTACCACAAGCATTGGAAGAGTTGGGAGAATCACCTGAGGTATATCTGGGTACTTCTCTTGTTGAATCTCAACTTGATGTTGATCCTTTCTATACTACTTTAATCATCAAAGATAGGTTAGTGCACAACTGCATGTTCGATTCAGGGGCCTCATGTAATGTGATGCCTCTTGAGGTAATGAATGAATTGAATATCAAAGTGACAACAACTTTTGGAAAATGCACTGCTATGGATTCAAGGGAGGTGCCAGTGATTGAATATGTGAAAGGGTTGATAGTGCAATTGGCAGCTTACCCGGGTAAGTGTTTAACCATGAATGTAGTTATTGTGGATTGTCTAGCCAAATGGGGAATGTTGTTGTCAAGAAAGTGGGCTGCTAGTGTGGGGGAAGTGTAAACAAATGGATATGTCATATACAACCATACCAGTAGAAGGAATCCTTGTAAAATTGTATGGTGAGAAAAAGATGTTACATCTGATTGAAGACCCTAACAATGCTTCTTATGAAGTATTATATACAGATGTAGATGTTGATAATTTTGTGGGCTATGCATATTTTAAAGAGCATAGCATTGATAAGTGTAAATGTCCTGAGAAAATTGGTTCTCCTTGGATTTTGATGTTTGATGGAGCTTGTTCTAAATTTGGGAATGGTGCTGGTGTTGTCCTAATATCTCCAAATCAAGGAGGTATTCAGTTTTTCCTTTAAACTCATATTTGAGTGCACTAACAATATTGCAGAATATGAAGCACTACTTTTGGGTTTAAGGATTTCTTGGAGGTATGGTATTAGGGACATTATTGTTAAGGGATATTCAGAATTGGTAGTCAAACAAGTTAGGAAATTGTATGCAACCAAAAATCAAAGAATGAAACAATATAAGCATGCAGTTTGGGATTTTATTGAAATGTTTGATTCTTTCAACATAATATACCATGACAGAAAGTAGAATACTGTTGTAGACAGGTTGGTAGTATTGGGATCTAGATTTGAAAATTGTACAATGTCTCCTTACTGTGAGTATGATATAGAAGTGTTGACAAGACCATCTGTCCCTGACAATGTCAAACATTGGCAGGTTTTTGAAGATGATGCCCAGGTTCAGAGGTTTTTACAAAATGAAGGAGAGTTTACAAATCAAAATATGGACTAGGAACCAATGGTTTTTGTTTATGATGGTAAAGAGACTCTATTTGGAAAATACATTATTCAATTAAAAACCAATACCATTCCAAGAGGTTTGGTTGCATTAGAGTCAAACTTTGATAATGTTGACCACATTGTTAATAGACATATGTCAAACTCAAGAGATGTGGAGGAACACAACTTGGGGATTGATGGTAAACCTAGAAAAATATGGCTAGGTAGTGACCTGAGTAAAGAAGAAAAGTAGTCATATGTCCAGTTGTTAAAAAGGTACCAGGATTGCTTGGCATGGTCATATTCAGAATTGAAGGCATATAGGGAGGATATTTTCCAACATGAGATACCATTAGAACCTAATGCCAAGCCATTTAGGAAAAATCAAAGGCCAATCAATCCACTTCTTTCCCTCAAAATGCAAGAGGAATTAAAAAAATTAAGGGATGGAGGCATCATACATCCCACAAGATATTCTTCATGGGTGGAAAACCTAGTGCCAGTTCGAAAGAAAAATAGAGATATAAGATTGTGTGTGGACTTTAGGAATTTGAATAAGGCCTCAATCAAAGACAATTATCCCTTTCCTAATATGGATAACATGTTGCAGTTGGTTACTGGCTCTAAGTTGTTGTCTACTCTAGATGGATTCTCAGGATATAACCAAGTGGTAGTAAAATAATCAGAAATAATTAAAACTACTTTCACCACTCCATGGGGTACCTATGTGTATGTGAGAATTCCATTTGGCCTGATGAATGTTGGAGCTACATTTCAAAGAGCTATGGATGTAGCATTCTCAGGGTACATAAATGATTTTATTGTTGTATATCAGGATGATGTGACAATATTTTCAAGAAAGAAGAGTGATCACTTGCAACATTTGGAGAAGATGTTGTTAAGATGTAGAGAGTATGGCATCTCATTGAACCCTAAGAAATGCCACTTTGGGGTTCAAAAAGAAAATCTATTGGGGCACATTGTATCTAAGGAAGGGGTCATGATTGATCCTGAAAGAGTGGAAGCTATTGGAAAAGTTCCTATTCCCAAAACTAAGAAAGGAATTCAATCCTTCTTTGGTCAGATAAAATTCATCAGGAGATTCATTTCTAATTTCATTGAGATGACCATCCCTATCACAAGTATGCTAAAGAAGGATCATATTATCAAATGGGAGGAGGAAGCTATCCAAGATTTTACTAGAATCAAGGAAGCACTAAAGAATGCTCCTGTCCTAGCAGCTCTTGATTACAAAAAGGCTTTTCAAATGTTTTCTTTTTCTTCTGAAAATACCATTGCATCTATATTATTGCAAAAGGATGAGGAGGGAAGTGAAAGGCCAATTGATTTCTTTAGTAAAGCATTGTAGGGGCTGAGTTGAAATACACCATCATGGAGAAGCATGCCTTTTCCTTGGTTAGAGAAAAAAAAAATTTTAGGCCATATATCTTAAGTTCCAAAATCATAGCTTATGTTCCCCATACCATGGTCAAGGACATCTTGTCAAAAATGGAAATCTCAAGTAAAAGATGTTGATGGGTGAAAAAATTACAAGAATATGACATGGATATTTAGACTACTAAGTTGGTTAGAGGTCTAGGATTGGAAAAGTAAATGGCAGAAAGCACTCTGCAAGTGATGGAGATAAATGAAGTTGAGGAGGGAGATATGAATGTTCATGAAAAATTAGTCAATTCTGCATGGTACAAGGACATCATATTTTATCTTAGAAATTTGGAGTGTCCTGGACATTTAGATAAAAACAAAAAGAGGTCACTCAGGTTAGCCTCCCAAAAGTACATCATCACTGATTATGGATTGGCATGGAAGAATCTTAAAGGGGTTCTCCTAAGATGTATTGTTGAAAATGAAGCTCCCAAGTTAATTACAGATTTTCATGGAGGAGTTTGTGGGGGGAATTTTGCTGGAAGAGTAACTACCCACAAGATCTTGAGGGTTGGTTATTGGTGGCCCACACTTTTTAAAGATACAACCTTGTTAGTAAGAAAATGTGAAAGTTGTCAATGATTTTTAGGAAGAATGAAAGCTTCAGGTGCTCTCCCTTTACAACCAGTATCAATTGAAGCCCCTTTTAAACAATGGGTATGGATTTTGTTGGGGAGATATCAGATCCTTCAAGTGTAGGCCACAAATGGATATTGGTGGATACTGATTACTTCACCAAGTGGGTTAAGGCTATCCCTACTAAGAAAACTACTCATCAGATTGTTATGGATTTTATCCTAAATCATATAATTTGTAGGTTTGGAGTGCCTGCCAGGAAAGGCTAAATCAAGCAACAAAAATATGTTGAAGATAATCCCACAAACATTAGAGATGTCCCAGTGCTGCCTGGGACAAAAACCTCCGATCCGCTCGAAATGGGCTTCCTTGTCCCTCATTTGGCCAAAGACACGTGGCACCTTTTGATTGGCTCTCGGCTCCTTCGGCCTCTTCGCGTATTTCGGGTCTTTTTGTCCCGGACGTCCCATTTTGATTTTGGACCTTTTGGGACAATTTCGGCCGATTCGGCCGGTTCGGGCATTTTTGGCCCGCTTGTCCCGCTTTGCTTTGGACTGACTTGCCCCTTTTCGGGCATTTCTGGCCCGCACGTCCCAATTGCTTTTGGGCTCCTTGTACTGTTTTCGCGCGATCCGGCCGGTTCGGGCATTTCACGTCCATTTGTTCCACTCGTCCCGAATGCTACCCTCTTCAGCAGTTAGCCAATTTTTCTTCTCGGCTGGATCGGCTTTTCGCACCCGCCGCGTACTTTTGTCCCACTTGTCCCATTTGGCACTTGGACTGTCTCGAGGCTTTTCGGCCGATCCGCGCATTTCTGTCCCAAATGTCCCGATTGCTCCTTGACTAGGACTTAGCCGATTTTCACCATTTTTTCTGGATCAACCTACTTGCCTTCTGCAACCCTTTTTCGCATTTTCTCAGAGCTTGCTCTTTTCCTCTCAGACAGGGGACTTAGAAAATATTGAGGGGGACCCTAGCAACATGATTTTTGGCCCCGAATCAATCAATTTTCCTGGGACTTGAGATATCTGATGCATGTTATCGAAATTTACCCAGGGGGGGTGAAATTTTGACAACAGTTTTGCGACTCAGCGGGGTCATCTGCCTGCTAGATGAAAAGACCAGTAGCCTGAAGCAATCCATTGGGCATGGAGTCATGAGTTGTAAGCCTGCAAACTGATCTGAACCTTGAAAACCTCCCTCTGAGCCACTTGAAAACCCATTGAACCTGGAGTGTCTTCACCAAGATGCCACTGAAATGAACTGTGCAAGAGCAAAACCAGCAACACCAAAACTATGTACAAAACTGAAAATCATACATGCCCCAAATGGAACATGCAGAGTGTGCACAAGCACTTCTTTTGCTGAAAGCAAACCTACCTACTCTACTCTAACTGGAAGCAAAGGCAAGCTAAACAAACCCTGCAACTGGTTGTGAGAAATAGCTTCCTTTCTTCAAAATTGGCAGCCATGCAATTGATTTGGCACTGATCATGGCTGTTTGGATGGATGGAAAATCAACAAGAAGCTGGTCTTCTATCCAAATCATCAAGGTATCAACTGAAAAATCCAATACCTCTTTTAGTTGCTCTGCATTTGGATTGGAGAGGTATGGCAGCTGATCCTTGGTACTTTGTAGCTCATCCTCATGCTCAGAAGCAAGCATGACTGGTTGTGGCTTCTCCTTTGGCTCCAATGAAGCCAAATACCTGATTGGGCAAGGTATGGTCCTTTTGATATGCCCATAGCTCTGATTTCCAACTCCAAAAATGGAGTTCTCTTGTAGACCTTGAATGGATGGTGTGGAAGAAATGGTGGAATCCTTCTGTCCTTTCTCTTCCTCCAATGAAGAACATGGAAGATTAGAATCTTCCAATTTTGGTCCCAAAGAGCTGCTATAAGATGCAGGCTGCTGCAAATGAATGCTCTCCTTCATGGCAGCAGGCTCTTGTGTTTGGAATGTGGATGATGAAAGAGAGAAAGGTGAAAGCTCAACCGGCTCTTCTCCATCAAAACAGTCCTCCAAATCTGACAGGTAAACTGCCTCATTGCTGTCCTACTGCTCGTTTTCAACTTCCTCCATGGTGTCCTCTTGATCTGCAACTTGACCACCATGGTTTCCTTCACTCTCCAATATTGAGTTTGAGAGATCAAACTCCTTTTCAGTGCTAGAACTTGAGAGAGATGAAGTAGAAAGAAGAACTGAAGGTTCTCCTGTAGCCTGCTTTGTGCTCAAAACCCTTGGATCTGCACTTTTCTCCTCCACAGCTAGAATGTGCTCCTCTTCTTTTGGATTTGGAGCAGCTTCTCCTTCCTCCAATGTTTGAAGACAATCTTGCTCTTGATTGAACTCCTCCTCCAGCATGAAGTTTGTCAAGTCAAACTCTTCAATTTGCTTGCTCTAGAGGACAAGTTGGGACTGCAAGATCTTCTTCTCCAACAAAATCAGTCCTCACCACCATTTGTTCAACCTTAGCCTCTTCTGTAGGCTTAACCATCAAGGGGATCTTTGTCATCCCAAATTTAAGTAGCCCAAACTCTTCAAGTCATCTGTGAATTTCTTCATCTGTTGGCACTCTCTTTTTGCTGTTGTTTTCTTGACTGGCATTCTGATTTTTTCAATTCCTTCTTCCCCACATGAATTTGGGAATGCAAGAGGAGGGATGGGTTGAAACTCAACTGATTTGACATTTTTTTGTGGTGGTGGAGGCAGGTGAAACCTCTTGTTTCTTTGGAGGAGGGGGTATTTCTTTTAGCTCTTGTGGAGGGGATGACTGTTTGGAAGGGAAAAGGAAAGAAGAATCAAGATGAGGTGGAAGACTGGGGGATGGAGAAATGGATTCAACATTTGGGACAGCAGATGGAGAGTTTAAATGAGATGGTGCAACTTGAGAAAGAGAAAGACCAGATGATGGTGTAGAACCTACCCATTGACAAGGTTGTTCAACAACAAGTGTATAGGCCTCTATTTCTGCTATCCATTGTGCAAGTTGGGGCAGCATCTTTACCATGAAGTCCAGCTTCTCCTGAGGGCTGAAGTGTCTTGGAAAAAGGCCTCCCCATGGACAAGGAGTCCTGTAACCAATTCTGAAAGCTCTCATTTGAGCTGTTGCTCTGCACTGCACCATCCCCACCTCCATCTTTTGAATTTTCTCCAACAGACCAGCATCTTGGATTTGATGGTCTTCATTGTATGCATACTCTTGCTCTTGGAAAGCTCCATAGCCAAACTGACTTTGGCACTGCTGCTCATATGGGTATGCATACTGATCTTGAATCTGCTCAAAATGCTGATTTGGAGGATTTGCAAAATGTGTTGGAGGTGTGATATACTGCTGTTGTTGAAATGTGAGTTCCATGATGGAAATGAAGTCATGATTGCACAACTTCATAGAATGAAAGAATGATGGAAGAGATGGAAGGAAGAATGGATGAAAATGGATGGAAACGAATGGAAAGGAAGGTCTGCAACTTCAGAGATGGGTTGTTGACCAGATGGAGTCGCCAGATGTGTTTGTAAGTGCCTCCAAAGGCTGAAATCTTCACAGGAACACATCAACCTGCAAAAGATGAAGTGAAAGACCTCTAAGGTCCCACCGGGCGTGCCAGAACTGTTGGTGCAAAATCACAGCACCCCTGGACGCACATCAGGCTTCTAGGTTGATGTTCAGGCATCCAGTGTGATTGCACAACATGGAAACCTCTCTCCAAGCGTGGGACTTGTAAAACCGAGAGAGGAATCTCCAGAGAAGGCTGGTTCCTGCTCCTAAACTACCTGCCACAAGCTATTCCAGTGCAGGCAAGCTAATCTAATCCTAATCTAACCATGCCAAGGAGACAGAGAGAGAGAGAGAAAGGAAAAACAGCAAAAGCCTACACTAAAACGGTGATACACCAGAGAAGGAGAATGTTGGACATCTATCAAAACTGCCATGGGACAAAGAGAGGTGAGCAATGGGAAGGATGGACAGATGCATCACAGGCCCAAGGATAGATTTCACACGGAAAATGTCCCAAAACTCCATGAACACAGCTCCAGACCTGCAATGAACATTCAAACATGCACAAATACCTGCAATGAAGAGAGGCAAGAAGAGAACAAGCAAAAACGAGGAAGGATGGACAGATGCATCACAAAACACGTTTTGTTGCTCCAGAAGTTTGCACAGAACATCATTCCATTAGTAAAAGGCAAAAAACGCCATTACAGAGTAGGGAGGAGGTTCGAACTCCATTTTCAACCCTAGAGAAGAAAAGAAGGGAGGGCCGAGCAGAAAGAATGAACAACTCCTTTCTCAAAATGAGCCAAAACTGGCTTTTTACATTGCATGGGTCGAACCCAGGGGACAGAAACGTAGGAAAACGTGCAAGCCCATTCCTCATTGACTGCAGATGCATTGAATCAGCATGGAGGATCTTACCAACCCATACCCTGTCACTTTGACTGATTTTGGAGGAGAATGCGACCCATTTGTATTAATTTGGCCGCTAAAATGTCACTTCTGGCCGTGCAGAAGAAGAATGCGACCCATTAGCATTAAAACGGGTTGTTGAAAGGTCGCTTCTGGCCATTACCACACGTCAGAGCCGTTTCTCGATTTTCTCTCTTCAGACTGCACCAAAACTCGAGATTGATCCCAGAATCATGTAGAGCATCTCAACTAGCTTTCCGTTGATACCAAGAACGTGCAAATCCGAGCTCTGGATCGAAAGATATGTCGATCTGAAGATTTAGGGCACGGAACAGGCGAAAACGGATTTTGAAATATTTTCCCGCGCACTGCCACTTGGACGCCACGTGGCATACTCTGATTCGCTGAATAATTCTCTCTTCTGCTTTTCGGCGGGCTGTCTCTTGAATTTTTGACTTGTGGGCCCTAGCTGGGACACGTGGCACTATCCCATTGGTTCGGATCGGTGCTCGAAAACTCGCCCTTTGACTTTTCTGGTCCTTCTCCTTAAGACACGTGGCGTGATCTGGTTGGTTCTCAGGCTTGCCGGCTCTTCCGCGTACTTCGCCTTCATTCGTTTCGGATGTCCCAGTGCTGCCTGGGACAAAAACCTCCGATCCGCCCGAAATGGGCTTCCTTGTCCCTCATTTGGCCAAAGACACGTGGCACCTTTTGATTGGCTCTCGGCTCCTTCGGCCTCTTCGCGTATTTCGGGTCTTTTTGTCCCGGACGTCCCATTTTGATTTTGGACCTTTTGGGACAATTTCGGCCGATTCGGCCGGTTTTTGGGCTTGACTATTTCTGGCCGCTTCTTTGGCCCGCACTGAATTGCCTGCCTTTTACTGGCCGATCCGGCCGGTTCGGGCATTTCACGTCCATTTGTTCCACTCGTCCCGAATGCTACCCTCTTCAGCAGTTAGCCAATTTTTCTTCTCGGCTGGATCGGCTTTTCGCGCCCGCGCCGCGTACTTTTGTCCCACTTGTCCCATTTGGCTTAGTTGGACCGTCTGTGAGGCTTTTCGGCCGATCCGCGCATTTCTGTCCCAAATGTCCCGATTGCTCCTTGGACTAGGACTTAGCCGATTTTCACCATTTTTTCTGGATCAACCTACTTGCCTTCTGCAACCCTTTTTTCGCATTTTCTCAGAGCTTGCTCTTTTCCTCTCAGACAGGGGACTTAGAAAATATTTGAGGGGGACCCTAGCAACATGATTTTTGGCCCCGAATCAATCAATTTTCCTGGGACTTGAATATTCTGATGCATGTTATCAATAATCTCACCCCTTTTTGCTTGGATAATTCCCTCAAAAATTGTTATGTTTTTTGCTTCCTTGTGAGAGGTGCAAGTTTGAAAGTTACAGTCATGATTAAATTCATTTGAGATTCCCTTGTGTAGGTCCTTTTTCCTCTTTTCTGGTCGAGGATCGTGTTAGGCATGTTGTTTTTGAAAACCCTTGCAAAAAATTGATCATGAATCGGGTTTAAATCAAGAAAATTACCTATGTGCACTATTCCTTGATCATATTACAAATTTTGTATTTGGTTCCACCGCCCAATGATACGTGGCATGTTCCAGTTGGTTGCAGTATGGTGGGTTTAAGTTACAAACTTATAACATTTTATAGCATTCACAATGTGAAAATTAGGCCCCAAGGCCCGATGAATATTCCTCTGAATATTTGCAATCAGAAGATGCACAAACATAAATTTACTCTACCTCTGAGGAAGTACACTTGTCACAAATAGGTTGGATGCGGGGAATCAGGGCATAGTTGTATTTCCACACACTAAGGTAATAATGTATAAAGGTTCAAAGAAGCTCCCGAGGCCCACAAAGGACACATGGCTCTTTCTTATGCAAGGAGTGGGGAAGTGGGTCATCAGAGAAAATTGGTATTTTTGGGCTCAATTGAAAAGAGAACAAAGTTTCAGAAAAGGCCCATGACTCCACCACCGTTTAGATATGACCATGTGTCAAGCTCAGGATGAAAGTCAAAAGTGGGCAGTCGGGTCAAATAGTTAAGTATGCACGTGTTTATAACACAAAGCAAAAGTGCAAACAATTTCCTCAAGCCCAGATTTGCATAATGATTTTACACGTAGATGACTCACATTTAAAAATCGAGAAAAGTGAAGTGGATGGCCATAATGCAACACATTAATTTATTTCACCATCAATGCATTTTTGCATAAATAAAGGACAATTTTTGAAGTATTTGAATTCTTTGATCCTTTTTCTATCCTTTTTTGAGATCTAGATGCCATTGTAGTCATTTTCATTAAGGAACATCTTGAAATTGATCATGGAGCTCGAATTGGAGAGTAGAGATTAGAAATCTTTCAAGTTAAAGTTGAATTTCTCAGGAATTCACAAGAAAATTAGTAATAACTAAGGAAATCCTGTAGTTTTATTTTATTGGCTAGGAAATTTGTTAAAACTAGGGTATTTAAGATGAAAACCATGTCATCTGCATTTTCAGTTGTGTCCGGAATCACTAGTGATTTGGATAAAATCACAGACACAAACTTAATGAATGTCGACTTAAAAGATTTTCTTCAAAGATTGAATAGCCCTAACAAGAGAGAATCTATGAAAGTAATTCAAGATAGTCCATATCACTTTAGCAGGTGTTATTCCACCATCAGTACATTGCCTATAATTAGTATGGCTTTGCACTATGAATTATGACCCAGAAAAGAGGGAAGTACTAGATGGAAGTGGTGATGCAATGTTGACTTTGACACCTATAGCTATCAGAATAATGCTCAAGTTTCCTGTAATAAGAAATCCAATAACCTTGGGTATTAAGTTAGCCTTACAAGATTATGAGGAAAATAAAAAGAATTATGCTAGGCTAATAAATACTAAATGGCTCTTAATAGAGAAAAAGATAACCACTTGAATCCCTAAAAGATTAGTTAGGGCACAATTTTTTGAAGAAGCAGATGATGTTATTGTATTGTTAAGTTGAATGGTTGCATTGGAGACCATGAATGAGTTCAAGGAATGGATATGCACTTACATGTGGATAGTTTTGGAAAGGAAAGGGAGCATTTGTAGGGCAAATTTCATTATGGAAGAACTTCATAGTCACATGGTTGCATTGGCAAAAAAAAATAGATATGGGTGATACTTTAGAATTGGAATTTTACATGATGACCTATTTGATTTATAATATCACAGGACATAGGCATTTCCCTGGCCTCTTGCCACGTGCTGACTTTAAATAATGCCAAATGCATGAGATTCTCCCCTAATTATAGTTGGTTAATTAGAGGGAAATGTAAGATTGGTTAATGATGCCTTCTTTGCACCAATCATATGTTTATTCAAACCAGAATATGAGTAGTACAGGATCTCTGAGGAGGCTAGACAAGTAATCATGGAATACAGATGCTATTTCATTCAGTACAAGAAATTTACATATATCAGGGTTAGTGGTTTTGAAGGTCAACCATGTAAATTTCCCAGGTACTTAGATGATAAAATGGCCTTGTGTGAATTGGCGAGGTAATTGACACCGGTTCACAAATTAATTGTTGGGAAACACAAGACAAACATTAAGTTCCCCATCAGGGTTGGAAGGTACTCATGCCCTTCAATTATAAAATCTAGGTTAATTGAAGATGAGATGAAAAGGTTTGGGATGGAGAAGTTTGAGGCAAGGGCCAACTATGATATCAGGTGGGTGTTCAACAATATTGCAAATACTTTCAAACATGAGCCTCAATTTGAGGACTATTGGATGAATTGTAGAGATGAGGAAGAGGTCAGGTTGAGAGACTTTTCTAGAATGACCCTTTCCCAAATTATAGATTTCAAGATTGTAGTTATCCCTGAGGGAATTGTGGATGATCCACATATAGTGAGTAAATATTATCTTGATCAAAAGGTGGAGGGACAACCTATAGCCCCTTTAGACTGAAATGAAGAGGAATCAGATGATTCATATACTCAGATAACTGATGTAATGAGGAGAACAATAAATTGGTTAGCCCAGAAGAACATTGATTTATCAGTTCAAAACACAAGAATTCTCAATAACTTCAGGGATTTGGGAAATTTGAATGATGACATTCCTCCCCTGAGAGAAGGGGCTGATAGAATGGATCCCTTGGGAGGAAAATCTCCTCAATTTCCTTCAAAAAGGCCTACTTCAAACTTATAGATGAATGGACTTTGGCCACTAGTGGGACTGGTACTTCTATATCTTCTCTAAGGTAGAAGACTGAGGAAATGCTTCTGAAATCTATGGAGAATGCTCCTATCACCTTTGCATTACCACTTCAAGAAAAGGGAAGGGTATGACATCTCATATGGTTCCTTCAAGTACTTTTCCAAAACCCCATAGTGTTGATAAATTGATGAGTGGGGCCATAACAAGTGGCCATTCACAATCTAAGACACATAAAGAAGAATGAAGAGAAGCACCGGCCTTAAGAGCCACACAATTAAAAAGTTTGAAAGGGCACATAAAGAAAAACCCCACATAAATTGATCTATAACAAGATTCACAATCTAAGTGGTGAGAGAAGGTTCTTATAAACACATAAGAAACATAAGAGCAATAGAGAAGGTGGAAACATAAGTAGTGATTGATCCCCCAGAACATGAAAGAAGTGATGTTTCTCAGGTGTGACATGCAACATCAATGCCACAGGTGGAGTAATCAGTACCTTTATTCTCACCTTTTCCTTCAAAGGAGTAACAATGGGGAACACTCAAGAGCAAATGACCCAAGGAAATATCTCATTTAATCCAATAGATAGTGAAATCTTGGATCAAGGTATGAAAACACCTGAAACTCTGACAGCTGAGGATGTGAATATACCCTTGTTTGAACAATTGCGGGAGTCATCAAAGGCTCAGGCAGATATAATAAATGTTGATACTGGTGAGGAATTCTCCACATTGGATGCATTTGATATATCTATTGGTGAACAAAAAAAACATGAAAATAATCTTCAAATAAATGAAGAAATGGAAAATATTACTCATGTGTCAACCAGTGAAATTGAAATTCAAGCATAAAAAGTTTCTTCTACACATTAAGTGGTTTTAGAGTCAAATAAGCAAAGTTGCTTAGTGAAAAGGGTATAAATACATAGATATTAGTAAAAGAATATTCTTCCCATAATGTCAAAGCCACTAAAGATAATGAGCCATGTCAAACAAGGAAATTTGTAGTTGAAAAGACAACAGAGATTGCACAATATGCAACTGCTATGGATGATATTATTGCTGATATAGATGTACATTTTTTGGGTGAGAATAGGGAACTAGCATCAGGAGAGAAGTCTACCATGACACAACCTGAGGTATCAACAGAAATAGAGGATGATAAGGTGTCAACTCAATAGTCTCCAAAGAAAGTAGAACTATTGGAAGGGAAAGGAGAACCTACAAGCAAGATATCAGTTCAAGAAACTCCCAGGGGAGAAGCTGAACTTAACATTGCATCAGTTGGAGAAATAAGGAAGGAACATACCCCAATTATTGGTGTAAATCAGAAAGAGACTGATCAATCCCAAGCTCAAGACCAAGAAGGAAGACAATCAAAGGAATTTCTAGTACAAGGGTGAGAGAAAAGAAATGACTATTGAAGTAGATTGTGAAAAGTAGGTAGAATCATTAACCCAGGGTGAACAAGGAAATGTTCAAGTAGTTGGTGGTTTTCCCCAAGAAACCCCAACAAGAATTGCAAGAAACAAAATTTGGGACAAGTCTTGCAAAGGGATGGATTGGGGAGTTGATTTCAAATGAAGAAAAATAAATTCTTCCTATTCAGGCCATAGATCTCACTGCTTTATCTTTTCCAAAAATGGGGAGAACTTCCAAAAGGGCTAGGGTTCTTACCAAGACCCATACTGATTCATTGGGGTCCAAAACTTTAGAAGTAGCAATCCCTCATGAAGGAAAAACCAGAGACAATATAACAACTAGTGACTACAGTTTTCAACTCATTTCTTTAGGAAATCCTTCGAGAGATCAATTAAAACAGGGAGTATCAGAGGTAGTAAGTGACCTGTCGCAAAAGGTTGTTAAGGATAGGATAAAAAAGCAATTGAAAGAACATGTCAAAACCTTGAGTTGTAGTCTGTAACAATTAATTGGGTAGTTTGGTCATACTCAAGCAAGTACCTCTGTCAATACCCCTGAAGGAATAGAAAAAATTGATAAGGTTGTTAAGAAGGTTCAGGCCATAGACACATGGGTCAAAAAGTTGACAAAGAAGGGAAAAGAAGCAATCGAAGAAGCCAGGGAAAAGTATGAAGAAATCAAGAATAGGCTTAACAAAATTGATGAAATAATTGAGCAATGTGATAATGAAATCTTCTACTTTGAGGGAATTTTTCCCAAAATGGACCATATAACTCAACTTAGTGATGAACTGGTTGAAAAAGAGGGGATTGTGCCAAAATAATTCAAAGGAACTCAACATGCTATGGAGGAATTAGCAAAGATCAGAGTGGAGATTCTGAATGGGATCAAAGAAAAAATTGAAGTTAAAAGGAATTGGGTCGATGATACTCTAGATGCCATTGATTTAAAACTTGAAGATATGGTCTTTGAAAAATTCAAAAAGAGCTATGGTGATCTAAAGATTGATTTCTTGATCAGTTCTTTTGAGAAGAATATCCAGAAAGATAATTTCTCTTATGAAGTCATTAAAACAATGAGGAAGATTGAAAATAGAATCACAGAGCTAAAAGCCAGGCCACTGGAATATAAGCAAAAAATGGGTCATTGTGTGGATGCAATAGCCAGAAAAACATTAATCTTTCAACACCACACAGGACCAGACGAAGATGAAATCAATGAGATTTTCCAAAGATATGATGCATATGTGGTGAGGTTGCCAAGAAGAAAAAGAAGCAGGAAAGGAAACTGAAGAAGAAAAGGGTGTAGACATAAGAGATGATGAACAAGCTTAGGCTTGTTGTTCTTAAAATTGTACTTTCTTTCCATATTTCTTTTCTAACTGGTGTTTTATTTGATATTTTTGTTTTCATAAAGGATGATTGTTACTTTGAAATTCATTGTTTTCCAATATCAATTGTAATTTGGTACAATGCATTAATTTTTTTAATGGCTTAGATGAAATTTTATGTACATTTGTGAAAGCATATAAACTATCGAGATGTTTTATATTTTTACATGTTAAGAAATGAAAAAAATGGGGTTCCATAGGGGTCCCTTCCCATGAAAAAGAAGGTTGTGTACATGTTCAAAAGTAAAGACACCAAAGGAAAAACAATGTTCAGATGTCCTTTATTCCTTCTTCGGAATTTCCCCCCAGTGGAGGCAGTTTGTTCAACAACTTGTTCTTCCTCAACATGAATTCACTTGAGCCTGGTGTTGTCTGGAAAAATATAACAGACCCTGCTAGATCCCGGGACATCCCCATGTCCATCAATGACTCAAGAGTCATTCTGGGACTATCCATAATATTTTCTAGCTCAATTTTATTTTGATAGGAAGATACCCAGTCTAGAAGATCCAAACCACCTGTGAAGAATGTTGTTTTCCCTTTCCCCTTGTGAAGGGTAGACTTACTAGGAACAAATTGAGAGGGAACATCTGGAGTGATTGGAAGAGAAAGAACTACACCCAGGGGGTCCGAGGAATTACAAGGTCTTGAGCTAGATTCCCATTTCCCATCTCCTTGTGTGGGGTGGGCATTCTCTTGGAGAAGGAACTGCCAAGGTCCTCAAAAATTCATGCTCTGACAAAGGAGCATGATGCACTGAATGAGTGGATGACCGAATAAAAACCTACCACTATTTTCCCTGGTAGAATAAATTACCACTCTAGAGTGGCAAGCAGAAAAGGTTGTCTCTTCTTCTCCATCAAAAATTATAATTGGGGGTTGGGAGCTTGACTCACCCCTTCTCTTCCCTAAAGTTGGTACTGGTCTGTGAGTGGTTCTGATTGCACCTGTTCTGGCTGCCCCTTTTCTAGAGAAATAATCCTCTACTCTAGTTCAATTATTTTGTGAGAAATGGTGGGCACCATATCAATGGAAGAATTGTCATACAACACATAGGATTCCTTAGGGATCTCCTTCAACAAAAATTATTCATCACATAAAAAGGGACACTGAAAATCAGTTTTCCCAGACACTTGAGGCCTCCTTTCAATCCAGAATTTCTTCAGGTCTTCAGGATTTTTCTGGTGTTCCCACCAAAAAAGATGAAAATACATGGATTGAAAGGCTGAGAAGACAAGACTGATTTTGATCAGCCTCAGGAGGAGTGCAAGATGAACTTGTCGATAAGTCAAAGGCACCTTGGTATCCCCTGGACATGCTATATCAAATAAATCTCTAACAAATGCTTCATCTAGACCATGTAAGTCAAAAATTTGGTTTAAATCCTCTGAAGAAATTTCTTTTAGACTGTGTTCTACAAGCACCTTCACCATTTTGCTGATAAGAATTATGAAAAAAGTTCTTTATCTTCAGGATAGGAAAATTAATGCATAATGGTGAAAGGGTAGAGCTGAGTTTTATAGTAATAAGGGTGCATATTGATCTGATTGAGAGAAATTTATCCCATGAGATGAAAGAATATTTTTCTCATCTCAAATGAAGAAAATTTAAGATTTGGAAGGAATTTCAAATGAGTAGAACCAATGAATTGATATGATTTGACAAGAACTATGTGTGATGATTAGGCCAATAAGATGTGAAATGAAGTGTGCAACACCCAAGATGGATTCTTGGGAAGTAGATAAGGATATCTTTCATATCAAAATCACCTGGAAGTGCTCAAAGGTCATCAAAAGTGATTATCCAATCACTATGTGAAAATAATGATTAAATAATCTACCAAAAGTGGTGACCTGGTATCCCAGTCATGCACAAACAGAACAAATTGAAAAAGGCTCATATTTCTTACACCTGGAAACAAAAAAAGGAAAAGTATTTTCAAAATAACAATGTGGTTTAAAATGTATGTTGTAAATGGTAATATTCCCTGGAATATTCATGCTTTTGGGGGGAAATTTAGAAAGTTAATGAGTGAGTAGAATGGTATAAAGGTGATGAAAATGATCACGAAAAGGGGGGTTAAAATTTTCTGAGAATTGTTCGAAGAAAAAGAGAGAGCTGAGAGAACAACCATTTTCCCAAGAACTTATCAGAGAAACCTGTTACTTTCTTTGAGCCTTCAAATTTAGTCATGTCAAGATGGTTGCAAGTGTCCAGCCATTGACAAACATTGAGACTATAGATCTACTTTCCCTTGTTGATAAATTTGATGAGCCTTGAATTAATTGTGTTAATCATGAGCATTGTTGTATCTTCCATCAAGGTGATGTACTGTAAAATAGTTATTCATGTTCCCATTGCAATCTTATTTTAGGGATCCTTTAAGTCACACATAACTTTATCATTCTGGTAGCATTTTGGAAATTGTAATTGCACTACTGAGAAGAGATTTCATTTCATTTGTGTAATAAAAAATTTTAAAATCACTATGTCACCATTTTATTAAATGATGTGTGTAAGCCTTCAAGTGTATCTTAGGCATGAAAAATTGTGATTCTCTGATGTTTTATTAAATCTTCAACATGAGATTTTGTGTTTGAATCTTTAAAGATTGTGTGAAACCATGCATTCTTGGGTTTCCATGAGCATACATCTTCTGGTTGAAGGATCACTGTGAACTATTTGAGGTTTGTTTGTCTTGCATATGGTAGATTTCCCAACATTTGTTGAAGTTTCTATGAAATTTGGTATAATCAACTTTATCCTGTTTAATTCCCCAAATCAGATACATCCAAAACTAACTAATCCTACCAGAATTACCCATGCTTGCCTCATTAAAGCCAAAAAAATGCTAAAGCAAGCTAGTTCCTTACTATCTTTAGTAGTCTAAGCTTTGTTTAGAAGACATGCACACTGTCTAGAAGTGACAACTCATGAGAGTTAGCCTTTGCTTGAATTGACCATGTCTTCCCAAAGTTATTTCTCAATTATTCCACAAAAGAGTGCCAATTATTGTTGATACATCTACCCCTCTTACAATTATAGACTATAGAATGAATCCTCTCACCCTGGCTAAAGGAAGATCCTAAAGTAGGAGGGTAGGTCATACCCTCAGCATGGTTGTTGCTTGACTACAAAGGGAGGACTGATTTGGGTACCAACACAGGTACAAGAGGCCCGTAGGGAACAAGTTCCCCGTGGGGTCGGGTTCTCTGTAAGAAAGGGAAAACCAAATAATAAGGGTGAGGAGAGTTTGTTTAAAGTATGGATGAAGTGGGCCCAAATGGCCCAAGTAGAACGGGGACTAGGAGGGATGCAAGGGCTCAAAAACACTGACGGAGCTGCAGTGAATAGGACGAGGTGGGGATAATAGCTCAATAGGCTTTCCGAGCAATACAAAGTAGATAATGAGGGCCCTTTGGGCCCACAAAGTGCACCAAGCCCTTGTACCCCAGCGTACATAGTTCCCTACATTAGAGTGTTAGATCATTTATAAATAAATCAAGGTAAAATGAAACATAGAGTACTGCAGACTCTAGGGTTATGAAGGAACAAAGGTTGAACATTTTGCAAATGGGCATCCTAATGCCTCCAAACCCGTACCCCCATATCTTTTTCTCAGATTATCCATTTTTCATAAAATTTATATCATTGGATTAGGAATTCAATTTTCTCCATCATGGAATTAAGAAATCATAAGTTTGGTGGAGGTGGATGAGAGAAAAATAATGAAAACTTCCTAGTTTGAAATACACACTTTTAGGTGAGAAAAAAGCAATTAATGAAGACTTAGAGACAAATTTATCCTTCCACAAGAAAGAGGACATGGGGGCATGAGTTTTGTAGGGTTCCCATCACTTTTTTGGGTCATTTAATGAATTTTTTAAAATGGTTGAAGGGGATTTATATTTCTTTCTCTATCTCTCATTTATCTTCCATATATTGTAAAAAATGAGCTCATTTGTAAGACTTGGACTTTTTCTCTATTTTCTCCTCCACTTCTTTATAGGTTATTTCATTTTTTTTGAGCTCCAAACCTCCATTTTTGTGCATTTTACAAGAGATCTATGCCTCTTTTCCTCATTTTAATGGACCATGTCATCATTTGAAATAATAAAATCAAGTTATTTGGTTATTCTCCAATTCTTTCTTGTGTTTCATTACATTCTCTTGCCTCTACATTACATTTAAGGTATTTTGTGCATTTTAATGGTTTCTTGAAAGCTCTAAATGATTATGTTTAATGGAAATGGTGTTGTGAATGTGTATTTATAGAATGTGGAGTTCCAAATACCCTCTATCTCCATTTTCCCTCATTTTCATCCCTTGGAGAATGTCTATGTCACCCTTCTCTTGGTGCTATCAACTCTTTAGTATAGAATTTCCATTTTCATGTTCTTTCTCTCTCCTTGGTCCCTTGGAATTTATAGAATAGTAGTTATTTGCATTTCATTCATTAGGAGTAGTTTAGTGCTTAGATTAGGAAGAGTAACCATCCTTCTCTGGAGAATTATCTCAGTTTCATGGTCCAACACCTAGAGATAATTCCATGTTTCCCAAAAACAAATATTTCTCAGTCCATTTAGATGTAAGAAAATCAGAGGGTGTCATTTTTTAGTGATACCATTTCTGGCACACCTAGTGGGACCACAGAAGTTAATATATCTTGTTTTAATATGATTGGATGTGTATCTTGGTAAAATTATAGCCTTTAGAGGCTTTATAGCAACACATCCGATGACTCCTAGCATCGAAATTCAATTGTTTTAGTAGCCTGCATGTCTCAAATTCATGAGAATGATCCAAAATAGGTCTAGGAAAAGAGAAGAAGGAATATTTTCATATCTAAAGCTATCACCAGGAAGAGGAAGAAGGGGAAGAAAAGTTCAAAGATCACCATCTCCACTAAAGATAAATCTTTCAACACCTCCACCTATAGGACCTTCTTGCAATCCACTAGAGTTCTTAGACCTATTAGGATGGTAGCACAATAGAAAAAATCAATTTTCAATTTCACTGGCAATAGTCCACTTGTTCTCAATGCACAAAATCTAATTCTAGTAGTAGATTTGAAGATCATTCCATTCTTTAATGGTGAAAATCATAATATTCTAGTTGATCATATCCAAGACATTAAAACTGTGTGTTATCCATGAATTTTTTGACATAGATATGGGTGTGAAACTTCTAGCTTCCTCATTTAAAGGAAAGTCTTTATAGTTCTTCAAAGGCCTAACAACATGGTGAATTCAAAATTGGGATCAATTGTGTAAGCTATTTGTAATTAGTTTAGAGAAATTGAAGATAACTTATCCTTGTTGGAGCAATTGACTACCACCAAGAGGGCCCCAAATGAATAAATGGAAGACTTCAACTTCAGGCTCCAAATAATGTGGGATAGAATTCCAGTTCTTGTAAGACCAACCACTTAAGGTACATTTATCTATTTCTTAAAAGCTCTTAATTCTGATATTGTAGTTATGGTGCAATCTATGGGAGGTACAACTTTTTTAGGAACATATACACTAGTTATTAAAGCTGAAAATTGTTTAATTCAAGATGAAAGACTTGCCCCTAGATCACCAATGCCAATTTTCCTAGAGATAGGAAATCTTATTTCTAGCCAAACACTTGAGTTAGCTCATATGCATGCTCCTAGAAATCATAATTCTAACAAATCTTATACCTCTTCAAGAACCTCAGTTGAGCTCTAGGAGGTCATGAAAAAATTGAAAATATAGGAAATGATTTGGTGAAAATCAAAGAGGCAGTAGGCCCAAAGTTATAAACCTTATCAACCTCCATACCAACCTAACAATTCCCCATTTCAGTCAAATAGACTTCGTTCCCAAGCTACAAATCAAAATCAAAGTCAATTCCTTCCTGCTAAGCCATTCCAACCATATAATCCTAATGTAACCTCTTCATCTAAGGCTCTGATTCCCATTAAAAATAATTTAGTGTTGGGGTGTGGAGCCTATTTTTGGTCTTCTAGAATCAGCGATTCAAACATTGAAGTGTTGGATTTTAAATGGTTAAGTTTGGAGACTTTAGGAGCATTCTACAGCCATGTGTTTTTTTTGTGTTATGTATTTGTTGTTAATTGGTGGTTAACGGGCTATTGACACAATGACAATTTTTTCAGCCATGGGAATTTGAAAGGTTATGACTTTCAAACTTCTAGGGTCAGATATAGAACTTCGTAAAAGGATTGTAGTCATATAAATAGAGGTGTTAGGGGATTCCTAATGTATATTGAATGTATCTTTAGTGATCAAGAGGTCTTGAGTCTTACAACATCAAGAGTTGATCAAGAGTGATCAAGGTTGAGAAATTGGGTGTCAATTATGTCTTAGATGTGGTTTAACATCTTTCAGATTTTTTTGGTGAGTTCATAACTGAGAGAATACTGTGAAGTTGTTTTACTCTTGTTGATGATAAAATTTAAGAAATTTCTTGGTGGATGTAGCCCACATTGGGTGAATCATGTTAAATCTTGTCTTGTCTTCTTTTTTGTATTATTTATATATGTTGTTATATTTCTACAAGTATAATTATACTAAATAGTTTCCTACTATTGTGATTTGAGGAATTGTTTCTACATATTTGTTCTCTAATTCCTAAAAACTGGTATTAGAGCTTTGGTGTTTTTTTCTCTAAAGCGGTGAATCACGGGGAAATTTTAGCTTGAGTGGGAGCTATGGAAGATGAGGTTAGATTGAGGGTTGAGAAGTTCAATGGGAAGAACTTTGGTTTGTGGAAGATGCAAATAGAGGATTACTTTTATCAAAAGGACCTCTATGTTCCTTTGGCTGGAAAAGCAAAGAAACCTATAGCCATGTTGAATGAGAATTGGGAGTTACTGGATAGAAAGGCACTCAGGAGATTTAGTTATGTCTTGCATCTTCGGTTTCTTTCAACATATCGCATGAGAATACCACAGAAGGTCTCATGAATGTGTTGGGGAAATTATATGAAAAACCCTCTTCCTCTAATAAAATATTTTTGATGAAAATTTTATTTAATATTAAGAAGTCTAGGAATGGTTATGTTGCTGATTATTTAAATGAATTTAATACGATTGTGAGTATGTTAAACTTGGTGAAAAATTAATTTGATGATGATGTTAGGGATTTGTTTATTTTGTGCTCCTTGGCAGATAGTTTGGATAGCTTGGTTATGGTTGTAAGAAATTTGGTCTTTAATAATTCAAAGTTGAAGTTTGAGGATGTGTGATAGGTGTGATCGTGAGTGAGGAAATGTGAAGGAAGAGCTCTGGGGATTCTTCTACTTCTGGAAACGCTCTGATGGTGGAGAGTAGAGGAAGACAAAAGAATAGAGGGAAAGGTAACTATGGGAAATTGAATGATCATAGAAGGTCAAATTCCAAGAGAAAGTTGGAATGTTAGTACTGTGGGAAGGTTGGTCATGCTAAGGAATATTTTTGGGCTCTTATGGATAAGAAGAACAAGAAGGAAGAAACTAAGGACATAAATGTGGCAGCAGGTGATGATGTTTATCAAGATGCCTTAATTATTTGTTTAGACAATATATGTTGAGTCTTGGGTGTTAGATTTGGGGGCTTCTTTCCATGCCACGCCACATAAACATTACTTTACTGAGTTTGTTTAAGGTTATTTTGTACATGTATATCTTGGTTATGATGAACCATGCAACATAGTAGGGAAAGTTTGTGCTCGGGTGAAAATGTAGAATGGGAACACGTGGATACTTAAGAACTTCACGCATGTGCCTAAGTTGAGGTGGAACTTGATATCAGCGGGTCAACTAGGTAGTGATGGATATACACTTAGTTTTATAGTGTATTTTTGGAAGGTTACTAAGGGAGCTCTGTTGGTTACAAGAGGTAAGAAAACTAGTACTTTGTATTTAACAAGTGGTGTTGATTATCATAATTTATTTGTTATAGATGGAGATGTAACTTTTTGGCAGTAGATACTCAGTCATATGAGTCAAAATGGAATTGAGATTCTAAAGGATAGTTTTCCCAAATTGAAGGAGTTAGATTTGGACTTCTGTGAGGGATGTGTTTATGGAAAATAGAAGCCAGTGAGATTCCTCAAGGTTATACCTACCAAGAAGGAGGGTAAGTTGGAGTTGGTGCATACAGATGTATGGAGGTTAGCTAAGGTAAAATCTATTGGTGGTTCATGTTATTATGCCACTTTCATTGATGATGTAATTAGAAATTTTTTGGTATATTGCATTAGAAAGAAATATGATGTGTTTGAAACTTTAAAAAGATGGAAACCCTTGGTTGAGAATGAAATGGGTCTCAAGCTAAAATATCTCAAGTCAAATAATGGAGGGGAGTATTATTATAACAATGAATTTCTTGATTACTGTTTGGTAAATGGGATCCACAAGAAAAGGATAGTTTTGAAGACTCCATAGGAAAATGGACTGTCAGAGAGAATGAACATGACAATCATGGAGTGTGCTAGATGCATGAGGTTACATGCGGGGGGATACCACTCATGTTTTGGGTGGAAGTGATAAACACAACTATTTATCTGATTAATAGATGAACCTAGATGGCTATAGATGGAGGTATACTCGATGAGGCTTGGTATAGTAAGAAAATTGATTACTCATTTCTTAGAGTATTTATATGTGAGGTATTTTTTCACATTGATAAAGATGATAGGACCATGTTAGAGGATAAGTATGAGAAATGCACCTTTGTAGGATATGGTGAGGATGACTTTGATTTCCATGTTTGGAGTCTTAAGGACAAGAAAATATTTCGGTCTAGAGATATTTTCTTTAATGAAAAGTCATGTATAAATATCAATTGCATGAACAAAAAACAAAATGAAAGAAAGAATACACAGTGTTAGAGGACATTACAGATGGTAAGGTATCTAAGGGGCCATTTCAGGTGCAGTGTGTTCTAGCACAACCAATTATGGAACCTACTCATTAGGAAACCCCAAAAATCTTGAGGTGAGAAGGTCTTCTAGGGTAAGAAGGGAACCTGAACGTTTTAATCCATCTTATAATTTCATATTGCTCATTGACAGTGGAGATCCATAGTGTTTTAAGGAAACAATGTAGGTGGATGCCAGGAAGAAATGGGAGTAGGCCATGGATGAAGAGCATAGATCTCTTATGGAGAACCAGACTTGGAATCTAGTGAAACTACTCGAGGGCAAGAAAGCATTGCAGAACAAGTGGGTGTACAAAATCAAAGAGGAAGATGGAGGAAGAAGAAAAAGTTACAAGGCCCGGTTTGGTGGTTAATGGATTTACACAAAAGAAAGGTATAGAATTTGATGAATTATTTTCTCTTTTTGTTAAAATGACTTCTATTAGGACTGTTCTTGGTTTAGTAGCATTGAAAGACTTGCACTTAGAATAGTTAGATTTTAAGACTACATTCCTTCATGGTGAGTTGGAGGAGGAATTGTATATGCAAGAACCACAGGGTTATGAGGTCAAAGGGAAGGAGAGGTTAGTGTGAAAATTGAAGAAGAGCTTGTATGGCCTGAAACAAGCTCCACGATAGTGGTACAAGAAGTTTGAAAATTTTATGCATGACCAGGGTTACTCCAGGTGTCACTCATACCATTACATGTACATCAAGAAGTTTCTTTATGGTAGTTATATTATTTTTTGTTTATATGTGGATGATATGCTTGTTGCAGGGAAGAACATGCAGGAAATAAAGGTACTCAAGAAGCAGCTAGGTGACTCCTTTGTTATGAAGGATTTTGGGGCAGCAAAGGAAATCCTTAGTATGAGAATAACTCGGAATAGGAAAGAGAGGAAGATGTTATTATCTCTATAAGAGTACATAAAGAAGGTATTGGAGAGGTTTAGTATGTAGGATTATAAACCGGTTGGTACTCCTTTGGTAGGTCACTTGAAATTATCAAAGGATAAAAGTCCCAAGACTGATGAGGATAGAATCTAGATGTCTAGGGTATTTTACTCATCGGTGATTGGCATCTTGATATATACCATGGTATGCACTAGGCTTAATATTACCTATTCATTGGGAGAAATAAGCAGGCTTTTGAGTGATCTACATAGAGAACACTGGTAGTCAATGAAGTGGATCCTTCAGTATTTGAGAGGAATCATGGGGGAGAAACATTGTGTGTTAGTGGATTGGACACTGCATTATGTTGCTATGTAGATTTGAACATGGCAAGAGATTTGGACAGCAAGAGGAGCATGATACGTTATGTATTTACGGTTGGTGATATGGTGGTGAGAAAAGTTTCACAGTTACAAAAGGTTTAGGCTTTTTCAACCATATAGAGGGTGAGTATGTTTTTTCCAGAGAGGCAAGCAAGGATATGATTTGGCTACAACAGTTTCTTGATGAGTTGTGGCATAAGAAATAAGTTTGGTAGACTACATAGTGATAGTCAGAGCATTATTCATTTGGCAAAGAACTTTACTTTCCACTCTAGGATGAAGCACATTCAGCTGGGATATCATTTCATCAGGGAAGCTTTGGATGAAGATAAGTTGAAGCTGGAAAAGATTCATACTAGTTAGAATCCAGTGGATATGATGACCAAAGTGGTCACAAGGGAGAAGTTGAAGTTTTTTTCAACTTTGGTTAGCCTTCATGGATGAAAATGAATGGTTGAGAACTTTTCTCAGTGGAAATAGTCTCCAAGTGGGAGATTGTTGGGTTATGGAGCCTATTTTCAGTCTTATGGAATCAACATTTAAGTGTTGGAGTTTTAATGGTTAAGTTTGGAGACTTTAGGAGAATTCTACGGACGTGTTATTTTCGTACTACGTATTTTCTATTAACTGGTTATTGATATAGTGAAAATGTTTTCCAGCCATGGGAAGTTGAAAGGTTACGAATTTTAAACTTCTAGGGTCAGATATAGAACTTCCTAGAAGGATTGTAATCCTATAAATAGAAATTTTAGAGTCTTCCTAATGTATCTTGAATGTATCTTGAGTGATTAAGAGGTCTTGCATCTTAGAACATCATGCGGTGATCAAGAGTGATCAAGGTTGAGCAATTGGGTGTCAACTGTGTCTTAGATGTGAGTTCATAACCGAGAGAATACTATGAGAGTTGTTTTACTCTTGTTGATAATAAAATTTAAGAAAGTTATTAGTATACATAGCCCATATTGGGTGAACCATGTTAAATCTTGTCTTGTCTTCTTTTGTGCATTATTTATAAATGTTGTTATATTTTTGCAAGTATAATTCTACTAAATAGTTTCCTACTACTATGATTTGAGGAATTGTTTCTGCATATTTTATCTCTAACTCCTAACATTTGGTACAATATTATGAGTGGTGTTTCCCTTGTGGTCATGCTCATAATTAAGCAACCTTTCCAAATAGTATCTTGAGCCAAGATTTTATTGTGAAATTTTTTTATGCTTCCTAAAAGACAACTGAAGAAGAAAATCAACAGTAAGTAAGCACTCAAGAGACTCCTTAAAGTGACACTTCACTAGTAAATTGGTAAGAAGAGGATTTCTATGGGATAAATCAATCTCCTTCTCAGTGTGTAGTAGTAAACACTAGATCCAAGAAAATAGCTATGGAAGAGGGAAAATCATCAAATGTAAGTCTTTCTCAACCTTCTCTAAAACCTCAAGGAATTGGTAGCTTTAACATAGTCCCAAATCCACTAAATCATCCTAAGGTACCTATTGTATCATCTCATTTACAAGAAATACTTGTGGTAAACAAAAGGAAAATCTAGCTCCATTCAACATTATTAATAAAATGAAGAAAAAAAAAAACATAAGTATCTCCATGTGGGAGTCACCAGAAATTCCAAGATAAAGAAATCTATTGTAGGAAGTCATATCTAGCTTGTCCATCCCAAATGAGTCATCTAAGGAACAAGAGAAGGTTCTCACAAATGCAATGTAACATAAGGATGATCAACCAAATAGAAACATGAAACATCCACCATTTTTTTTATCCATGATCATTGGGAATAATTTATGACATAACTTCTTTCTTGACTCACGAGAAATAATTTCAATGATGCCAAAAACAAATTACATATCAGTTGGGTGTCAATTTTGAGCATATTTCAAAAAGAGTAGTGCATCGAGAAGGGACAATAGTGGAAACTATTGGGGTGATCAAAGGATTATATCTCATAGTTCATACATTTCCAAATGTCACAGTTCCTTAGGATGTATTAGTAATTGACCTACATCCACTCTTTTCCCTATGCTTATCTAGATATTTCACTACTAAGATCATAGGATACTTGTCAGCTGATTGGTCTCACATGCTCTTCAAGACAAGGTATGGGACTAAAGTCACTATCAAATCTGATCCCATTACTACACATCATATGGAACCTTATACCACTATTCCTATCAACACTAATTGCATAATATTTGATAAAGAGGACTACCTAACACTCAAGAAGCTGACACTAAAATTGGAGGAATTCCAAACTTGACACTTGATGAATGGGCACATAAGAGGCATGGATATGATCCTTATAGAGAAATGGAAGAATTTGAATTGGGTATCTATTGTCCATGTGAAAAAGATACACCTCTTCCTAGTGTCACCAAACCTGATGATGAAGATGAGAATGAGGTCTAGAAAATGTTCTTTGATGGTTCAAGGAGAAGACAAGGTGCAGAAGGGAGTACTTCTTGTGTCTCCTAAAGGTATCAAATACTACTCTACTTTCAAATTTTAGTTTAGTTGTTTGAATAACATAGTAGAGTATGAGTCACTTATCCATGGATTGTATTGGACAAGGAAGAAAAAATTTAAGAATTTGAAAACATTTGGGGATAGTGACTTAGTTGTGAATCAAGTTAGAGGATGAAATGTTTCTAAAAATGACCTTCTCAAGAGCTACAAGAACAAGGTATGGGATCTCATAGAATACTTTGAAGCATTTAATATCAATTTCATACCAAGTGTAGACACCTATAATTCGATCAAGTAATTTAAATACTTAAATTGCACTAACTATCCTATTTCCCATCATTTGGACAATTTACGACACTTCATCAAATGAACAACTCTTCTCCTCTCATTGGATCAATTATCGTACTTTGCTAATTAGTCATGATCTTCACTCTCTTTTTGTCAATTGATGACACTTCATCAATAAACCACCATTTTCCTTCTATTACCATTAATTAATTACATTTCATTAATTAATTATCGTTCCTATCACTCATGATGTTGATTAATGCCCTTTCATTAATTAGTGTTAACTTCTACTTAGGTTAATTAATAATTAATAATTAATTAAATTCACTACTCTAAATCAATAAATAACTGTTTATTGGATCAAATTCCTCTCTCACACCCCCCAAATCGTACTAATTTTCCTCTAATTAGCTTCTATAAACTTACATCTATCTATTAATCAGTCACACCTGATTAATTAAAACATCCCCCAACTCCCATGAGTTACTAATGAAAAATTAAACTCTCTTAAATCAAACTTATATCTCCCAAAGCATGTTTATCCATTTCTACTCTTTCTTTTCCCTTATCCACCATGCACTAAGATGTAAATATCTCTCAAATAGGAAGGTTATATAAAGAACCCTCCTCCTTCCCTTTCTTACTACACCTCATTTTGATCAGTGAAAACTATAGGAATTTTTATTCGAGTCATTATCCATTGTTGGAAATAGCTTCTCCATATTGCATCCATTCTCTCAAATTAAAGATCATGGGAAGATCAAAAAATGGCCTTGTAACCACTTCTTGGTGAGATCTCATCATCAATTCTTGAGCAAAAAAACACCAATTTGATTGTTAGGTGATCTAATTAGGTTCATTCATTAGGTAGCAATCATAAAGGGTAGGAATGGATTAGAATTTAATGGTTTTATCATGTTTATGCATTGTAGAAGTTGTTTTCCATTAAGATCTTATCTTGATGGTTCTATACTAGATTTAGCTTTTCTTTGAAACTACTAGGTATTAGTTTCTTTCAATTAGCATTGCAAGTTTATTATGTTCACATTTGGCATGCCTAGTGGGACCTAATCCATTGTCCTAAGAATTTGATTTCAAGATTTGTTATTTTTGTCTCAATTTTTGCTAACCTTTATTATGATCTAAAAATCCAAAGAAAACTTACATACACACACACACTCAATATTTTTATTTTCATGATTTTAATGAAAATTCGACATTACGATATTTTTGTAATTTTAAAAATAAATAATTAAAATATGCAAGTACTATGTAAAAAAAAAAAAATATTAGAGAAAATTCACTAGCATTTCGACATAAGACGTAATCACGGAGTTCAACACTTGATGCCTACGTCTCTGGGTCTAGTTGAATGGGACTGATCTATTAAAATATTGAAAATAAAATTGTATAATGGGTTCTATAATAATTTTATCTTCTCATAGTCTTCCTCTACCAAAACTAATACTAGTCTCTTTTTACATCTCCTCAAAATTCCTCTCTGAGCTCAAGATATAATCTTTTTGATAGTAACACAGTCCTCGAACATTGCCCATGTAAGTAACATCAATCTCCTTTTATATTATTTTGAGCTCCATGGCTGGCTCGATTGGGTGCTTATATTTTTACCACCCCAACCCAAGTTCAAAGTTCCTCATTACTGTCGCTTTACTATATTGGGACATTTTATCCCACATTTGGAGAGAGATGGGCAAGGAGGTTGTTTAAATGGCAGGTGGTGTTGATATATAATTCTCTTAAGAGCCATTTTGTTTGGGTGGTGGTTAAAAATCCCATTAGAATGGATAAGGTTGGTGCATTGCCCACAGTTTGGGTGTCGAGTTGTGTGTATTGGCTTATGTGGTTGTGTGGAGGGATAATGTAGGTGTTTGGAGAGATAAGCGTAATGTGTGGTAATGGAGTTAGGTGGATGGTTGGTTTAAATCATATGCATTGGAGTTAAATGGTTTAACAACCAATGTGGAGTAATAAGGGGTGTGGCTTGGTGGATACGTCGACTCAGTTGGCCGATTCGGGCTATCCACTGAGCCCCTTAAAAAATTTTAAACAATAAAATCCCACATATATGAAGAAATTACAATATAGAGAAAATATTTAAAAATCTCCTCAATAGCAATATGAGAAGGAGGCCAAGACACCCCTCCATAATTAAATGTGTCAAATCTAGTTGAGGGCCCCCTCAGCCAACAAATAGTAGGCTCCACCTGTTTGTCAATGAGTGTCCAAGACCAAAATTCAAACCAAACTTTTACCCTTCATTAAAATTATCCACATGTCACATTTTTGTCGGTCCACTTGGTGAGCATGCACACATTGAATTCCTGTGCACATTCCTGAATTCATTAGTTACCCAAAAAATTCAGTGAGCCATAACTTTTTCATATGTGCTCTGATTTTTAAAAACAAGATATTGCTAGAAAGCTCGAATTTTTATCCACGCAATGAAATTTCCCATAACTGATTTTAAGAATATAGTAGATCAACGTTTCTTAGCGAGGATCCTCTGGATCAATACACATGTTAAATAACTTGAATTCCTTAATGTATTTTGTTAAGTTTACATGTGTTTAGTCTCTTTTCTAGGTTTAAAGGAGATGGTTTTTTGCTAATTTAAAGTTAATAAAGATTTTTTTTACATTTTTGAGTTTTTTCCTGACTGAAGTACGTGTTTATAATTTCATTCCACTACCACATGCTACTGTTAGGATGACTATGCTACTAGCTGGTAGCATATACTGTACTACTGGCCAATATCATATATTGTGATACTAGCCAATAACATTTGTGAAATTTTGTAACATATGCATATATTGTGCTACCTTTAGATAACATTTTTGACATTTTGCAGCATATGTAAGTTTAGGAAAATACTATATCAACAGTAAAAATACCTTGATGATGGAGGGTTACAATATGTATTCAATCTCAATCATCCATGTACAGTACAGGGGACCATTGGTATGGGTAAAGGAATTACAATCAAAATTTGATGTGTACTTGATAATCAAAATTTGAATTTGGAATTATAAATTTATAATATATATATATATATATATATATGGAGAATTTTACAAATTTCAATTTTTTACAAAGGTGATTTGAATTAAAATAGTCAGCTATTACTATAAACGCTAAAAAAATTGACCCACATAAAAATAACTCGAACCCATTAAAAATGTAGTTGACTAGGTCCTAATCGAGATGCCTAAAAAATTTGGCAAACATCAAATTAGTTAAAAATGGAATCATTTGGGAATTAATTAATATTCGGCACTAATGGGTCGGCCTATGTTTGAATTTTTAAATGATATCGTCATCCTGAATCGAAGTTACACAAATATGCAACTGATTTTATCATTGTGAGAGAGTCCTGGATGTATGAAATTGAGTCTTGAACTAGATATGAGAAAAGGGAAATTGGAGGTTTATCCCTCGTTAAAATTTAAGAGAGATTCCCATCTTGAGCTCAAAATTGTTGATTTGACTCATTTGAAAGCTCTAAGGAGCATCCCCCAACAGATGTTGCAATCTCCATAACCTTAAGAGAATAGAGATAATCATGAATATGTTGCATATCATGGCATCTTGGCCCCACATATACTCCAGTGATGTGTTATCTTCTGCAATTTATTGATTGAATTATATGCAAGGTTACTTGTCTTAAAGGATTTGGTTCTTGTCACTTAAGTGAAAAATTACATAAATCCACCATGCTAGGAACATGCCATAGGGAAATCACTCTTGACCACTTTTTTCAATGCCAAAAGATAGAGAATAGATATAGCATTATGAAGGTTCATATGTTCCTCATGTCCCTTTTTCATGAACAAGTCTTAAGGGGATTGGGTAATGAGACCCATAAAATAGAGATGGGAGGGAATTTCCGCATAACATCCTAAGGTCAGGTTTTGGCATAGAATTATCCTTTAGGATAACCTAGAATGCTAGGATTAGTTGTTTTCAACTCACAAGGGGATTCTTGGCCCCATACTCATGAAGAACTCACTAATGGCACATTTTTGAGGGGGTGATGTCCCTTATCTGAGAATTTTGAGGGAATTTATAGGGTGAGAACCATGAATCCGAGTACCTCCACCATGGATTTCCCATGTTAGCATATTGATTTGGGACTCTTCTCACATGGGTTAACAATGTGTCATACACATGGGAGGGAATATCATAGTTTCCAATTAGGGTGAATCAGCAACAAGATTAGAAGCCAAAGGATTTCAACCAATATAAGAAAAGCATACTTGATTAGGATGTTGAATTCCTCTCCTCTATTGTCTTCCAAGTCCTATGATGATTATGATATTGAAGTCTAAAATAATTTAGACACCCTTCATTCAAGTAAACCTACTTTATGCTGATGAGGTCTTCCATAACCCCATGCCCGATAATGTCATGAAATCTCCTTAAATTATTTCTCTAGTTCCTCTCCTAGCTAATCCCATGCAGTTAAGAATTGAGTATATCATCCAAACTTAGGTACCAATGTTCTGAGATATTTTATACATCCATATATGAAGACATACTAAGTCTTAAAACGTATATTTTATTATCTTATATCTTGGATGACAACAATGGTCAGATGCATATTGAAAACTCTTCAACAGGATTTATGTCACCAAACATCCTGATGAAAAATAGAAGGGTTTTAATTTATTTCATCCCAATCCAACACCCAGAAGGCATCATTTATCACTACTATAGTAATTCACTACCAAGAATGATCTTCTAGTAATAGTAGGTCCAAGGAAATGGTGGTTTTCAGCAACATTATTCTCTCTCTCAAATGTGGAAACATTAAGGATATGAAAAGTGATCGATTGTGAAAATGTTCTACAAACTAGACATCCAATTGTGGCTTAGATAATTTAATAAGTGATTAGATTGGTGCTTCATATTATGGTGTCACATTCCACCATCTGTAACTGAACCATTACACCAAAACCTCAAGGCATTAGTGATTTAATTGACACACATTCTTGAGGATTCTATAAAATATTATATATACGCTTCCGTAGACCGGACCGCAAGCTAGATTTGCGCCCGTAACAGCGGGAAAAATGACACTCTGCACTAGTTCACGAGCCCCATGTCCCACACTGCAATGCTGACGTAGCTACCCAATGTGCCAAGACTCGATTTTCACTTAATGGTTGCTCTGATAGACTATCAATGTAGTTCTACGAACCGTTACACCAAATACCTTTCGAGGCGTAACATGGGAATTTCCGCACAGGTGTAGGACCTTGGATCCTTAACATAATGTCTAACTTTCCTGGATTTGGCCAGCAACTTTAACCTAACTCGGACTTCACGTTTTATCACAAACCTCTTCATAGGCTAACAATGTATCTCTAAAAGGTGGTTGAATAATGTACACACTCAAACTAAACACAGTGTTATATTGTTGGAAAGGTAAAGGGGTCCCTCTTGTTGAGGTGAGAACAACTTTCATTTCCATAATATAAGGCCATGATTCTAGGGAAGAAATTTCTTTCGCTTTCTTCTCTACCCACTGTGCCTTAGTCTTTAATTCACGTCTGTAGTTATGACTAGCAATTGTGCTTTTAGAAACTATACAAATATCGATCCCCTTTTCACTTCATTAAGTGACAAAAAGGCAAAGAATGCATCTCAATCACGTCCTATGATAAAGCTTTGCAAATAATGTAAGACTCCCATAACATCGTCTCTTAACATTCCTCATCAAAGGTAATCTGATATGTATACATAATATCTTTTATGTTCAGTTTATCAATAAGTGATATTAAAAACCATTATTACATGCCATAAATCACTTGGTTTGTAAGTCTAGAATGTTTAGCTATCATTATCAAGGCAGAGTCAAACTTTTCCATAGTAATCTCCAGTGATATCTTTCTGAATCGCCAATTATGTTACTGTAAATCACTAGTGGATCCCTGATCTTTTAATATCCATATGGGTTGATGTCATATTTCTCACATGTGGCACACATCCCCTTAGTTATATGTATGGGTTCACATGGGATATAATATTATAATGTATATGGGTTGATGGATGATGCCGACATGTGGCACACATCCCCTTAGTTAGTATATGGGCTCACATAGGAATTAGTTATATTGGAATAATGACATTGGCCTACATTGGGATTAGGTGTTACCCATCCTATTTAAAGGATGTGAGTATCATTATGAGGATATCATGCATATGAGTTGAGTCTTCTAATTGGTATAGATATATTGGAGGTGTCCCCCCTTGAAGTGGATTCCCATCTTGGGAGATTGTGGAGTTACTCCTTCCGTAAGGAGCATTGTATGGTGTTGCCCTATCACGTGGAGCAGGTATTATCTCTATCCCTCCAGACCTAGATTCATCCTTGGGCATATTGGCCCACCCATATATCTTGTGTATCATTGTTCATCTTGATTGTAAAATGAGTTAACACCCTTATAAGGAAGGTTCTTTGGTTCCTGGGATCGTCCTATTTCAGGAGGAGAAACTCATGTCGATCTTTTATATCGATAGGAGAATGCTTATTCATATATCTACTGTATCGTACAGGTTCTCCCATTTGTTAGAGCAATTTTTCTCCCTCACAAAAATATTTCAAAAATTCACACATCTAAACGACATAGTAAAGATAAGCCGATCAAGGAATAGTATCGTTAAACCATGTCAATCCTCTGATGGGAAATGTCACAATTGTGGGAATTTTAGTTATATAAAGGAACAAACTGAAGAGTCCACAACAAAAATTCAAGTTTGAACTATAAAAAGTGGAACCTTCAGTCCCTTTTTTAAATAGATCGTGTATCTTCTGTAAAAGAATCATCTAAATTTTCAGCTTAGAGTGCTTTAAATGTTGCTTCTTCAAGTTACTACCATAAGAATAATGAATGGACATTAAACAATGAATAGCATCTAGACACATGATATATAGATTTGATATTCTGTTTCTTATCAAAGAGTGTCCTGATCAAATCTAGTATAGCTTGTAGACACCTAATTCTGACTACATAAGTTTGATCTATCTAAAATTTCACAAATTGTCTTTTTTACCTGTCCTTTTGGGTCGTTATAAATAGTGACCTTTCGCTAATTAGCTTACATTGCTCGCGTAGTTGTAATTAACAGTTAATTAGATCGCATCTCATCCATAATCCCTGAATGCCATTTAAAGTCAATTCATTAGTTAAAATCCTCTTTTAATTAATTAATTAATCAACCCTTTCAATCACATATTTAATCAATAAATCCTATTATTGGTTGAATCCCCTTCTCAAACTCCTCAAATTATACTAATTTGCCTCTAAATCATCTCCAAATGGCTTCTATAAGCTTAACTTGGCCTATTAATCAATCCTAATTGATTAAATGAAACTTCTTAAACTCCCATGAGTTACTAATCTCTAATTAATCTCTTCTAATCATACTTATCCCTAATTCTACATCCATTTTTATCCCACATTCATTAGGTTGCAAGCTTCTCCCAAAATGGAAAGCTATATAAGAAACTTGGTACACCTTATTATAACACACACCATCTCCTTGTAAGATATTTGATATCTGAAGCGAGCATTTCCCTCACAAAGAAATCTTTCATAAATTGAGAAAACTCCCTTAACTATGGTTAGTAGGAGAAGAATAAAAAATGGTAATTAAGCCATATTGATGAGATCTTTTTCACTTTAGCAAAATCCATTTGATTGCACGTAACTTGCGTTCGGTTTGTATAATGGGAGTATCTATATATCAAAAACACATCCAATTTTGAAAGGAGGTTTTCATTCTTTATTTCTAATGTTTTGTGCAATTTTTTAACTTGTTTTCATGAAATTTCTTGAAGTGCATACCTCCTTTAAGCACAAGAATTGACGAGTGTTTCGTTGAACAAATTAGCTAGGTAACCATTTTACACAGGAGCCAACTTTGGCACCTCGATGGAAACCAATCATGTTTCAAAGAGCATCTCACGAAGTAATAACTTTTTTAGAGCTCAAAACCTTGTTACCATCTTGAACAAGGGGAGATTCTATTGAATTTTGAGCCTAGTGTTATTCATTATGAAATTTGTGAAGTATTATGTTTGTCTTAGTTTTTCACTTGTTTGTAAGACAAGGAGGTGAACTGCTATTAAAGTGGAACGCCAAGTATTTTTCACCCCGACTTGGTCTACTCCCTTTGGTCATTTTTGATATTTTTGGTGACAAAAGAGGAGCATACATACGTAGTGCTACTCATTGATTATGTCCACCACTTTTGCACCCGCTTACATACGCTTCCTTTCTTATGACCCGTGCTAATAGTAAGCATTGAAAGTGTGTTGGTACGTCTTCAAATCTTGAGTAGCCTTGTCTTGATACCCATTCAAGATGTTTCACTTATAGTTAGGCTTGATTCATCATACGATCTTCCTTTGAGGTGTTATGTTTTTCATATCGCCTCGATATAATTTTTTATACTTACATCTTGTTTGTTGTAAACTTGATTTAAGTTTCTAGATTGTATCTGTTATGCGTTGCTACACACCTTAACAACTGCTTGGTATACTTTGACCTTGTTGTCCTTCCAAACATTACCTTAACCTCGAAAAGTGTTGTTATTACACACTCTAGTGTTCGCTTACGTCATATCAATATTATTTCTATACTAATATCTTGTCTTTTCCACAAGGCTAGGTCAACGTATCTAAGTGGTATTATTTCATTGCTCACATTTGTAATTTCCAATTTTTTACGATTTAGGACATTGTTGTGTATCTAGATTGGTTACTAGTATACTTTGCATACTTTGGGAAGTCACTTCAGCCCCTTGTTAATACTTAAGTCTTTTTTATTTTAAAATTGACTTAAGTTTGAAATTGTGTTGATCATCTTGTGTTAACTACCATTGAGATACAGATTTGCATTGGTTAGTAATTCCTTGTAGATTGGATTGGTTTGCCAAACTTACATGATTTTTCCTTTGATTATCCACCTTGTAGACTTGTTCTTCTCTTATGAAAAATCCTTTGATCCATCAATTGGTTCTTTGACCATTGTTGACATTATTTTGTGACCATTGGGACATTTTGATAACATTTTGGTTGTATTGGAATCATTAATCACATTAGATCAAAACGTTTTTGTAAAACAATTCACCTATTACAAGAATAGTATCTTGGACACATTTCTTAAACAGCAAAGAACATTTCCTATTAACAAACAACTTGAATCAAATTGAACATTAGGAATTTTTCCTTTGTATCCTTTGTGTTGCTAAATTTTGATCAACCATTTAGACATTTAAACAAAAACTTGTTATCTAAACCTTCGTTGGATTATTGAAATTGTGTCATCAATATGTTTGTTTTCCTTAGATCCCCTTTGGAAAATCACACAAACATACCCTATTTGTTTACAAAATGTCTATTTGGTTGTCATTATGTTGCCCAAATCAACATGGAACTTCCTTGCATTTGAAGGAATTCAATCACACTATCTAGGTCTTAGGAATTTGGACCATTAACGATGCAACAATGAATCAATTATCACATGGTTCTATCACACTTACAACAATAGGGAACCTAGGTTTAGGAATTCACATAGAAATATAACCTATCATGACTAAACCTTATATTGGTTCTTCATGTGCTAGAGAACCCATTCGAATTACCAATTTTCCCCACCTTCATCTTGTAGTTGGTAGTATGATTCTGAGGATTCTAATCCAAAAATTCCTCTCCATCACTCTGATGATATACTTATCTCATGTTATTCTTCTGGCTCCTCTCATTTTGATGATCCAAACTTTTCTCAAAATTCTAATGATTCTGATCCAAACTATTATTTAGATTCCTCTTAGTCTCTTGAGCTTGATCATCCAATCAATTTTATTATGAGTAACCAATTTTCTTAATGAACATTTTCCTCCTCTAAGGATTTGTGTTGCCATAAATTATCCTTTCAAACAGTCTAATTCAACGAGTCTGAGTCCTCCCTTTCTTTGCAGTCTTTATGCTGTCACCTCAATGAAATCTTCCTCCATTGAACATCAATGTGACTCAAAATACTCTCGAATCAATCATCCAATTCAACACCTATGTCACAATCCACTGACTGGATACATGATCCTCTTTGTCTACTGACACTATATCCATCTTCTAGGAAAACCTTACCAACCAATTCCAAAATCCACATCTTCTTTCCAAACTCGCGAGACATCATAAATCCAAATCTAATTACTTCATCTCTTGAATCATCTTCTTCTATCAATCAAAATCTAATCCCTCATTAAAAATCCTAGGTCATTTCAATCATTCCTTATTCTATCTTCATCAATCTTCCAAATATCAATGTTTACATCCACTGTAGATAATGATTCACAAGAAATATGTGCGAAGATATATTTTTAAGCAAGACAATAATTCATTGGATAGACACAATAAGGTCAAATGAATTCAACTCATCTACATCATCAAACATCTTTTAAATATTCCACACTTCCTTTGGATCTTCATTCTTCCAATCAACCTATCTATGGTCAACCATCAATGACCATATACCAATCGTATTTATTTTAGAGTGAAGAAGAAATCAAAAATTCATGGGGTTACACAATGACATTCCTCTAGAGGATCATGAGAAAGGATTCACAATTTGAACTCGATGTGTTCACGTATCTGTTTAATGAACTATTCCCCATTTGATTCCTTTTGTCAGAAAATAGAGGAAGATCCTAATATCATTGTAACTTGATCCTCTGAAATCTTATTCTTCCATCTTAACATTCCTCGTTACATGATGAAATGCATGGTTCTTAATTCCTGGCCTATCTTCTCATCACAATCTTGATTGGATTCCTCACCTCACACCTTGGTTCATCACCTAGTATCAATCATTCTTCTATCATGTGGGCCACCTCCTAGTAGCCCTTCATCTTCTATTTGTGGGCCACATCTACAGTATGCCCATTATCTTCTATTCTTGGGCCACATCCTAGTAGCCCTTCAATATTCTATACTTGGGTCACACATCCTAGTACCCCTATTTTCTTAGCCATCCATCTTTTATTTTTGGGCTCACCTCCTGGTAGCTGATTCTCTTCCATCTTTGGGCCACATCCTAGTAGCCCTTCCATCTTCTATCCTGTGGCTCACCTCCTGGTAGCCCATCACTCTTCAATTCTTGGACCGTATCCTCTTCGTTCCATCATATCATCCTTCTATAAAAATTGTGGCAAGCCCACCATCATCCCTACCATTCCTCTCATCAATCCTAAACATCCACTTTCTTCTCCCACTTCTCGGGATCAGACGAAATCATGCATTAGCTTATATGAACACCCAAACAATTCTTCATCAAGCTAAGATCAAAACTTCAAAGAGCTCCAAATCTCCCAACAATTTCAATAACTATAAAGTTAAAAATAAAACGTAATTCAAGAATACACACCAATGCAACCATCAAGTATGGTGCAAAGTGCATAAATCTATGGATAAGGAACTCGTACTTCCACATACAAAATCCATGTTGAAAATTAACTCACAATCACTTATCGAATATGATCTCACCACGGTCATCGAGATTGGAGATAATATCACTCTTGATAAGCAAAAACTCCTAGTCTCCCTTATCAAAGAAGTCACAAACATCATTGTTGGATCCTATCATGCAGAGTGACATTGTTGGTCCCCAACTTCCCAATAAAATACCAAATAATGGATCTTTTTCCTCTATCCCATGGTTTACTCTAAAAAAATCCATGTCAAAACTAAATCAAAAATACAAAAAATGAGAAAACATTAAAACATTACAAAAAATCAAAGGTACAAAGATCAAACATTGCAATCAGGTATTGCATACACATGGATGTTCTTTCTTCCCTTTCTTCATATTCCTCTGCAAGTCATCCACCATGTTCATCCCTTCGATGATATTTTGGTTAGTCTATTCACACTCATTTTGTGACATTTATCTCTATAGTATCTGTTTGACCTTGGTCTTTCATCACCTTGGTAAATTAAAGAACGAATGACCTCTTAGAGATCCTATCACTATCTACATTTAATAAACTTGTTGTGAAGAAATTTTGGGCATATTTTTTGACACTAGCCAATGTCATCATCACAATCACTTCCACATCCTTCCATCAAGCCATCAGTGGTTCTTAACCCCTAATCAAAACAATCGAGAGAGTTGAAATACTTTTCAGAGAGTAAAAAAAAATCAATCAAAACTTTAAAAATCAAAAGAAAATCAATATATAACTCTCTCTTGGGGTATTTCCAATATCTCTACTGGGGCTATGGACGTTTGGCTAGCAGTAGAGAAATGTTGTGACTAGAATCAAATACATCTCCGTTGGGGCTATGGATTCCTGGCTGGAAGTGGAGAAATGTACGACTCTCCTTCCATCCTCCATTCACAAATCACCTTTCAAAATAAATCATTCCTACACATTGGCTAGTGTGTCTTCACTTGTTGTCTCTATTAAATCTTCACTTCAAGAGGTAATTAATTTCCACATGCACACACATATGGATCTATGATGAGAAAAAGGATTAGTATGTTACCAAGTATTGTTTAGACCTTGATCATACTCATTCTTTAGTCAATATCTTATCTCATGATTTGTGCCTTAGGCTAATCACCTTTTCATCACAAATATCCTAGCTATATTTTCCATATCCTTCCATAGCATTCATGATTTTATTCTGCTTCATTCAGAACATCCATGTGTATAAGATTTCCTTTTTACCATGTTTGATGGAAATTTGTCCCTTCTTTCAATAAAACAATCTTCTACTTCTTTCTATCATATGTTTCTTGGTCAACTTGCACTGGGGGCATGCTTGCTCCTTCTTGGCACTTCATTGGTTTGAGTTTCATCATCACGTTGAACCCTATCTATCTTGGCCTTGATCCAACATTATCTTCTTCTTGTATATATGTGTGAATATTTTCCTTTGTATATTCCCATCTAACGTTGGGGGAATCTTCGCATCTTCACTTTCTTGCACATACACATGGCATTCTAGCTCTTGTACATTCCCATCTAATCACATTGGGGCATCCACATTTCTTCATTTTCCTATACATAGCTTTGGAAAAACTTTCAAAAAAACTCTTCACAAAATCTAAAAACCTTGGTAAAACATCAAAATCCAAAACATTGGTAAAACATCAAAAAAAATCCTAAAAAATTGGTAAAATTTCAAAAAAAAAAAAATTGTAAAATTTTGAAAAATCCAAAAAAATTGTAAAATTCAAAAAAAAAATAAAAAATTGGTAAAAAGCATGCATGCAGTTGAAATGCATTTACCGGACAATCATCCTCAAACATCGAAAAATTATCCTATAAAACATCTTTCTTTGGTCATTGCTCACTTGTTCTTGTCACAACGACTCGCGGATCATTTCGATCTACCTCCATTAACAAATTTGATTTGCTTGCAATGTCTGTACTATCATGGCACAATGAGTTTCCTGGTACTATTTCATAACACAAGAATTATTTTTCATAGGACCCCTATGTCCTCCATTATTCACCTAATATGTATCATTTCTTGGGGCACCATTTTTAACCCTTGTCGTTAAATCACAAACATTTGGGAACTGAAGCTTGATAACAAAAAAATTGTTGCAACTATCTTGAACGTTGTTTGTTTGAGTATGTGTGTTTGTACTTGTTTCCCTATCAGGTTAGCTTGTTTACTTTCTCGTATTGCATTACATTATGTATGTTGCATTGAATTATTGTTTTAGCAATGAACAAATGTTCGTATTATGGATTTTCATGTCATAGTACACTTTTGTTGTATGCTTATATTTTAATAAGGACCGATGATGTAGATCACAAGAGCAATATGATGAAATAAATTTGTTTTTACATCAATTGGATGAAAGTTATTTCCATCCCCTTCATCTTCATTTTTCTTCCTTATCATTTTCTTCTATCAACACTATTCTTCCAAATCACTTGGGGCAATAGGAATCACCTTTTATCCCCCCTCTCCATCCTTCATTATTCTATATCCATTTCCTTCATCTTTTTCAATCATTGATCGACCTCTTTCATCACCCCATCAACACTCGAGGGGCATCCTTCATTCTACTAATTTTTCTTCCACTCCTTCAAAATTTACTTGTTTATACTTTTCTATTATCTTTGACATGGCGTCGCTTACGCCACCCCAAAGAGGGGAAAATGTAGACACCTATAAAATTGACACTCAAGAAATTTTAATACTTAAAATTTCACTAACTATCCTCTTTCCCATCATTTAGACAATTGACGACACTTAAATGACACACTCTTCTCCTCTCATTTGGGGCAATTAACCTAAATTCATTCAAGCTAATTAACCAAAATTGATCTTCACTCTCTTTTGGTCAATTGATGACACTTCGTTAATAAACCACCATTTCCCCTCTATTCTCGTTAATTAATTACATTTCACTAATTAATTATCCTTCCTATCACTCAGGATGCCGATTAACGACCTTTCGTTAATTAATCAATCCACTTCTACTTCTTCTAATTAATTAATTATTAATCACTTGCTCTCTAATCAATAAATCAATGCTTTTGAATTGGATGAAATTCCTCTCTTAACATCCCCAAATCATACTAATTTTCCTCTAATAACTAATCTTAATCTACCTATTAATTAATCACATATGATTAATTAAAACATCCCCCAACTCCCATGAGTTACTAATGAAAAATTAAACTCTTCTAAATCAAGAAGAGGTACCTTTTCCAAAGCAACCTGATCCATTTCTAATCTTTCTTTACCCTTATCCCACATGCACCAAGGCCATTGCAAAGCTTTCTCAAACACTGAAGGTTATATAAAGAACCCTCCTCCTTCCTTCTATTTCTTACGCCTCATTTTGAAGGGGATTAGTGAAAACTATAGGCATTTTGATCTTGAGCCATTATCCATTGTTGGAAATGATTCTCCATCTTGCATCATTCTCTCAAATTGAAGAGCATGGGAAGATCAAAAATGTCCTTGTAGCCATTTTGGTGAGATCTCATCTTCAAATCTTGATAAACAACAATCAACTTTTGATTGATAAAGTGATCTAAAGAAATTAGGTTCATTCTATTAGATTAATCGCAATCCGTAGAGAGTAGAAATGAGACTTAGGCATTTAGATTTTACTTAAGGTTTATGCATTGAAGAAGTTGTTTCCCATAAGCTCTTATCTTGATGGTTTATATAGTAGATTTAGATTTGCTTTGAAAGCTATATAGGTGTTAGTTTCTTTACAATTAGCCATTGAAAGTTTATGTATGTTCACATTTGAGCATTCCCAATGAAGGACTTAATCCATTTCTCCCTAAGCATTTTATTTCAAGCTTTGTCAGAGCATTGGTTTCAATTTCCACTAACCTCTATTAGTAGCACATGTTAAATAACTTGAATTCCTTGACCACTCCATATTTTTTAACTTGTAAATATGTTTGAGTCTCTCTTGTATAGGTTTAGCATTTGATTCAAGATGCTGATTCATGCATTAAAAATTTTTGAGATAAGATAAGCTCTATCTTGATTTTTATTACACTTTTTGATTTAAGCTAATTAGAAAAACGTTTTACATAGTTTTATTTTTACATGAGCACATGTGGCTACCTGGTGGGACAAAGGCTTATCCCATGCTATGTCGAATAAGATTTGCCTCATTATTGTTGAAGGAGTCAAGACCTGGCCATCACATACTGAAATGCTACTATACTTTCTTCATTCTGATGTATCAGTTTACTTTCAGTGTCTCTGAGCCCCACGCTGAGTCTCAAATGATGGGCGCATTATTGTCAATTCTCTGGGATAGTAGCCTCTGGTAATGTAGCACTGTTTTGAAGGTTTTTGTGTCTTCCATATTTTTTAGGGCCAAATTAGTGTCAACATATGGGCTGCGTTAGGCTGGGCCACGCAATGTCTGGGCCATGCTAGTGTCAAATCTGCATTCGCTTTATGTGCCATCATATGCTTGTAGTGTATAGACCTGTGCTTATCCTAGTGCCATGCCATGGCATTATTCTTATCTTAGCAGAACATGATATTCCATCAGACCCGCCATGTAACTTTCTGCTGGTTCAGACACTCATCTTTTTGGCCACAGACCCACTATCTATTGAAACTTGTTCTAGGCTAGAAGTGAATTACATTGCCGAGTCTAGGACTATAACTTTTAGAAGGTGCGTAAGTTACTCTATGAAAGGAGCCATGCAAGGTTTTATTTCTGCGCGGCGCGTGAAATTTAGGCATTTTGGATAACATATTTCATGTTTTTAAAATTTTGATCTTTGTTATTTCTAACATTTTACAGGTTTTTAATGCTAACTTCTATTTAGGAGGGTGTTTTGAATCATTTTTTGCTAACTTTATTTGATGATCTTTAATGAATGTTCATGTTTTTCATATTATTAGGATAACAGTTGTGTATACTTCTTATCCCTCACAGATTTTAGGTGATCTTGGGAATCATAAACAATATCTAACTAATTCTTGCATTTACAAACACTTCATTAAATTCATGGTTAAGGGAATGAACAACAATTGGTTAAAATGAGTTTCCTAGTCCTTTGATCTACAAGCTTTTCCATTTTCAATATAGTTGGGTTACTTGTTGTGTATGCTCTTCTCTTGCATCTTAGGATGATCTTGAGAATAAAAAAACATTTAATCCTCTTTCATGATGTTTTGATCTTATGGAAAACTATTAATTCCTTCTCATCATGCATGACCTAATTCTAATTTGTCAAAGAATCAAGATCTAAACCCAATACTAATATAGTTTGTTATAGGTTACCTAAATGGTGTACAAAACCACACTAAGATAAAAGATATAAAAAACACCACATATTAAAAACATTGTATTTGCAGGTTCGGTTAAGAGCTACAACTTGTATCCTCTACTTTCAAAACTAGGGGAAGTACCCTTGGCATAATCCATAAATAATCATTGGTGAAGGATTACCTCCAAGAACCCTAAAGTAGTCCACATACTTGAGGGAATCAGTGGATGAAACGGGAAGTGCTCCGCTTACCTACTTGACTAGTTGAAACCCTTGTGATGAAAAGATTCATGTTACTTGTATAGGGACCCGTTCATTAATTTAATTATGGGATTATGGTCAACCTCTATCCCTTACAGTAATTCTATCATGTGTGTACCTCTTTCATAGGTAAGAATTGGTGAGTGTTACTGTGGAAAAGTCCTAGGAAACCATTTTGCACAGGAGCCAACTTTACAATAACCAATCATCCTTTCAAAGACTACACTCACGAAGAAAGATAATTTTTGATGATTACCAAAACCTTACAACTTAGTTGAACAAGGGGAGAGTCCATTGAATTTTTATTTTTTCATTCATCATGAAATTTGTGAAGTGTTACTTTTTCCTAGTTTTTCACTTGTCTTAAGACAAGGCAAGAAACTCTTCCTCATGAAGTTATGCCAACTATTTTTTACCCCCACTTGGTCTACTCCTTTGAATTTTTATGTTGCCCTAGTTGGGACAAAATAAAGCATACATGTGAAGTGTTACTTAAGATTGTGTCCACCACTTTTGTGCTTACATCCTTCCTTGTTCTGACTGTGATAGTAAGTACTTGAAAGTATGTTGGTACGTCCTCGAATCTTGAGTACCCTTGTGTTGATACCCATGTCAAGACATTTCAATTATATTTAGGCTTGCTTCATCATCGATCTTCCCTTAAGGTGTTACGTTGTTCACATCGCCTCGATATATTTTTTATACTTACATCTTGTTTCTCGTAAACTTGATTTAAGTGTCTAGATTGTACCATATACTACGTTGCTCACGCTTTGTACAACTCCTTAGTATACTTTGACCTTGTCTCCTTCCAAACATTGACTCAAAATTTAAAAGTGTTGTTGTTACATTTGTTCAATATGTCATATCAATATTATTTTGATACTAATATCTTGTTTTTCCACAAATCTTGATTAACATATCTAAGTGGTATTGTTGTGTTACTCACATTTGTAACTTTCACAACTTTTGAGTATTCAGGCCTTGTTTGTATCTAGATTGGTTATAGTATACTTTGCTTTAGAAAGTCAACTTTCACCCCTTAAATTAATACTTATGCCTTGTTTATTTTAAACTTGATTTAAGTGTTGACATTGTGTTGATCATCTTTTGTCCAAACTACCATTGAGATCCACATACTGCATAGGGAGTCATTCCTCGACTAGATTAAATCACATTACCACATGAAAATTAATGTAATTAAATCATCCCTGTGACTCATCACACATACCACAACATCCGATGACCATATTTATCACTACTTAATTAATCCTTTGATCACTCTTCACAAGAAACTAATCATACATTTTCCATTATCCCACATTCTATGTAAAACTAACTAAATTCCCCCAACTAAAACCTGATATAAATGACCTTCCATGTGGTATATTGTACACCATCATTCAAACATTAGCCAAAACATTTCTTTTTCTAGAAACTCTTGAATGAAATTTAAGCATTAGAAATCATTCCTTATGTAAACTTTGCCTGTTGCTAAAATTTGGAAATCTTTCCATTTTGGGAAAATTTACTTAATTGTCATCCCTTCTTATACAAGCACACTGCCAAAATCTTGACAAAAATTGTTTCATTGAGAATATACAGTTTTCCATTAGATTCTCTTTGAAATACATCACACAAGGATCCCCTATTTGTTTGCAATTTATCTATTCTTGGATTTTATCTATCTTTCGCTCTATCATTGCATGGTACTTTGTTCCAGGTTTATATTAAGGATTTTCTTGGTGTCATACTATCCTTGTTTTATGTATATTGGATACTTTCATGCCATACATGACTGGTTATCACATGTTTCCTCATACTTCCAACATATAGGGAACCTATGCTAGTCAATAATTCACATCATAGTAGGCCTATCATGCCCTATACCTTGATTGCTTATTCAAGGAATAGGGAAAATGTTGTGGGAAGCTAACGACCAATACTTCCCCACCTTACATCTCATAGTTGTCAGTGGGATAGGCTTATACTGATCATTCATTTTCCCAAGTGAAAGCATACAAAGTCTCCAGAATCCTTCACTCATTGACACTAATCCAAACTATTAGTCTTTCTATTTCCCCGTAAATATTTTTTATTGCACTCATGGTCCACACCCATTCTTCATTCCATTTTCCACTAGTCTCATCTTGAGGGATTCTAAGCTAGATTATAAGTCTATGATTCCCATATATATCTTACATCCTTTTTTGCACCTCGAATTTCAGTCTATGTTAGTAATCAATCACCTGAAAGGAATTAGATTAGCCTCTAAGGTATTCCATTATCACCATAACAACTACTTGGGATTCTACATCTTTGAGCATTTTTAGGAATTTTTCTTTACTGCATCATTTCTATTGCTAAATCTTTATCAACGATTTTGACATTTATACTTATCCCTTAGGGATCCATAAGCCTCACTGATTTGTCAGTGATTAATTATATTACAATGACTATCTTCCTTAGTATTGGCCGGTTGGAATTTATCACACTAGTATCCCCTATTATTTTACAATATATCTAGTTGTTTATATGGACCCAATTTATTCTTCCCTTGTAAGGCTATCTTGGATCTACCACATTACCATTTATCTAATTTTGTATCAATACTATACTATATCTTACTTCTAGGCCTATTAGATCCAACTATGCCATCGAGTTTTAAACTAACACCTTTTTGCATGCTTCCTTATAGGTTTTTGTAGAAATATTTTAAGTCTTGCTTTAATAAGACTATCCAGACCTTGACCTATGACCTATCATAACCATTTACAACCTTGATTAGTTCCTCAAGCTTGCTAGTACAACCATTAAGTTATATCTTTCCCCACCTTAATCACCTTTTTAATGGTATTATCCTATATGTTATTCAGAATCCAAACTATTCTTCTAATTCCCCAGAGTATTCAGATGATTCTAATCCAAACTATTATTTTATTCCACGCAATCTTTTGATTATTATAATCCAAAATATTATTCTTACTCCCTCAGTCTCCCGAGCCTCATTCAATCAAATTTCTTCTAAGGAATAATCAGTCATCTAAACAAACTTTTCCTCCTCTAAGGATTTTTGTCACCGTAAATTCTTCCCATCATTCATCTAATTCAACTCCTGATTCCTGGCCCTCCCTTTCTTTACAAGACCCCATTTATCAGTAACCTCAATGAAATATTCCTCCATTTAAGATCAGTGTGAATTAAAATTCCTCTAATCAGTTATCCAAGTCTACCCCTATGTCGTAATCTACTGACTTTCTATGTGATCTTCTTTGTCTACTTGCACTATGTCATCTTCTAGGAAAACCAATAACAAGTTGTTTCAAATCCTCATCTTATTCAACTCAAAAGATATCCAAATCCAAATAATTTTTTTATCTTGATTCATCTTCTTCTATCAATCAAAATCTAATCCATCTTTTTCCCCTAGGTCATTTTGATCATTCCTTATTCTTTATTCATCAATCTTCTAAAGATCAATGTTTGCATTCACATAAAACCATTAAAAATAAATGATGTGCTAAGATATTTTTTCAAATCACTATCCAATCCATTTGTGGATGCAATAAGGTCAAAGCTTCCCCTCATATACATCATCAAACATATTCTAAATCTTCCACACTTGTTAGACCTCTTTCTTCAAATCAACCTACTATGGTCAACCAACAACAACCCATACCCATCGATTTATTTTGGAATGAAGAAGAAATCAAAGAATTCATGGGGATACACAATTTCATTCCTCTAGAGGATCATGAGAATGCATTTTATTTTGACCTTGATGCATTCGTGTATTATAGGGAAGAATCTAATTCCTTTTATTAGAAAAAATAGAGAAATATCCTAAGATCATCAAACTTGATCCTCCTCTTGTTTCTTACCTCTTCACATTCCCCATTACATGGAGAAATTCCTGGGTCTATCATTAATCCCTCACCTATCTTATCATCACCCAATCATTATTTACATGTCACAATTCCTCGATCATAATCCCAACTTGGGTCATCTCTTAGTAGCCAATAACCTTCTTCTATGTGTGGGCCACCTCTGAGTAGCCCCTCATATTCTATACTTGGGTCACCTATTGGTAGCACATTATCTTCTATACTTGGGTCACCTCCCAGTAGCCCATTATCTTCTACACTTGGGCCATATCTTGTATTTTTGGCTAACCTCCTGGTAGCCCATTCTCTTTAATTCTCGAGCCGTATCATAGTAGCTCTTTGTCTTCTAGTTGTGGATCACCTCTCAGTAGCCCATCCTCTTCAATTCTTGGACCATATTCTCTTTTTCAATCATATCATCCTTCTATTAAAAAATGTGGTAAGCCCACCATCATCCCCACCATTTTTTATCACCAATCCTAAACATCTAATTTCTTCTCACACTTCTTGAGATTAGAAAAATCATGCATTACTTGGTATGGAACATAAGCAGTCTCTTCATCAAGCTAAGATTAAAAAAACTTGAAGATATCTAAAGCTCCCAACAATTTTAACAACCATAAATTTAAAAATAAAACATGATTCAATAATGCACACAAATGCAACCATCAAGTATGGTGCAAAGTGCATAAACCTATGGATGGGGAACTCAATCCCCCACATGGAAAATCCATGTTAAAAAGACAAATCATAATAACTTATCAAATATTATCTCACTAAGGTAATTTTTATTGGAGATAATATCACTCTTGATAAACCTCATATTAGGGTGGTAGTGAGACCATTTGTTCCAGATAATAGTATAATTTCATAGGTGTTTGAAAATGACCAAAAAAAATCAACTTCCTTCAAGAAGAGGTTGAGTTCTCTTCAATAAACCAGGAAAAATTGAAGAAGCAATATGAATATCAAGTAGTCCAACTAAGAATAAACAAACTACCAAAAGGTTTAATCAATTTGGAATCAATCTTCAATCCTAATGACCAATTCCAAAAAGAAAAAGCAAACATCATAGTCAAGGGTGAAGATTTAGAGTCCATTTCAGTTGGAGAAGGGAAAATGCTCCAAATTGGCAAGGTAAGTACTCAACAAGAAAATCACGATTTCATACAACTTTTCCATGAGTTTCCTGATATGTTTTCATGGAGCTATGAAGATCTTAGGGGATTCGATCCTTTTTTACCACAACATACTATTGAATTAGATACAAAAGCTAAACCCATTAGGCAGAAGAAAAGGCCTGTAAATCCTCACATAGAGCCTTTAATGAAAAAGGAGTTAAACAAGTTGATTGAGGAAAGTATCATTTTCCCAATCAGGAATTATTCCTCAGTCACAAACCTTGTGCCAGTTTAGAAAAGGAATGGGGAAATCAGGTTGTGTGTGGATTTTAGAGATCTAAATAGAGCTTCCCTCAAGGATCACTATCCACTTCCCTCCATGGAACAAATTATGCAATTAGTATATGGTTTAAAAAGGTTTTAACTTCTAGATGGCTACTTAGGATACAAATAGATTATGGTGAGAGAAGAGGATTAGTTTAAGATAGATTTCACCAAAAAATGGGGCACATATACTTACAAGAAAATTCCATTTGGCTTATCCAATGTTGGAGCAATGTTTCAAAGAGCCATGGATATGGAATTCAAGGAGACAATCAACAAGATGGTTCCAGTGTACCTTGATTAAAATATAGTATTTTCTAAGAACACAACTAACCACCTCTCCCATCTCAGGAAAGTGTTCGAGAGATGTAGGTAATTTGGAGTGTCTCTGAATCCAAAGAAATGCATATTCTTGTCACATGAAGGTAAGCTCTTAGGTCACATTATTTTAAATAAGGATTAAACTATTTATCTAGAGAGAGTTGAATCCATTCTTGTGCTGCCACTGTCTAGTCACAATAAATATCTCCAAAGCTTCTTAAGAAGGATACAATTTGTTAGAATATTTGTTCCTAATTTTACCAATCTTGTCAAGTCACTGACAATGATGTTGAAGAAGAGGATGGAATTTAAATGGAAATCTAAGGGAAAGGAGAGTTTTGAGGCTATCAAGCAAAGAAATATCAAAAGCTCCGACTCTTATCAATCCATACTTGATAAAAGACTTCATTCTCTATGCTTTTGGTGGCTTAGACACAATATCTGCAATCTTGGTGCAGTTGAACAAGGAATGATCTGAGCAGCCTATTACATTCTTTAGTCAGAGCCTAAAGGATTATGAGAATCGAGAAACATGTCCTTGCTTTGATAAGGATATTAAATAAAATTATATGTCTCATTTGAAACAAAAAATTCACTTGCTATTATCACATGCCAGAGTGATGGAATTCACTAGTTGGCAAAGGATTGTGTGAGAAGATGGTTCTAAATAAGTAGGAAGAGTCAATGGATGAATAAAGGTTTTTTATAGTGCTCCAGGAAAATGAATAACAATCAACTAATGTTATACCCACTCCTTGTTGGACTCGGGATATCATCCACTTCCTTTAAAAAGGTCAATGCCCTCAGAGATTAAGAAAATAAAAAAGGAGGTATTTCAGGCTCCAATTTATTCCATATGTTTTTATTAATGGTATTTTGTTCAAGAAATATGTGAATGGAGTGTTATGTCAAAATTATAACTCCCTATGATTTTTCATGTGTGTGTGTATGAACTATCAGTGTAACTTGCTAACATGGGACCATCTCTCAAGTTATGGGACTTGCAAACTTGAGATGGACCTTCAAAGAAGAAGGCTGGTTACTCTACCTAATCCTAGCACTAAACTACTCCTAATGCAATAGAAACACTTATCTACTCCTATCCTATCAATTCCAAGGTACCAGGGAGAAGAGAGAAATGGAGAAATCCTACACTACAAAGGTGATAGCACTAGAAAAAGAGGGTGTTGAACAACTTAAAATGGCTGGAAATGGAGAAATGTGAGAATGGAGAGGATGGAAAAGCATCACATACCAAGATACACATAACACACCATCTCATTTAAACAAAAATTATATATAAACTTCCAACAAGAATGTGAAATATGCACAAAATACCTAAATGCATAAAGAAAGGCATGAAAAGACAATAAAACTAGTGCAAGAACTGATAAATGATCACAAACATAGGTTTTATTGCTCCAATAATATGCACAATACATCGTAGTTGAGGAAGAAGGCATGAATCCCCATTACAAATCTCAGTAATGGCGGAATAGAGATCTACATTTTATAAAGAAGCATAGAAGAGAGCGGCATTGAAAATTATCCAAATCCTTTCAAAATGAGCTCTCCTTTGCAATATATTAGAAGAATGAGAGAGAGAGTGGAAACTAGAAATATTTCTTAAGCCACAAAAAAAATCATCAATACTCCTGCAAAAGGGATAGGATGACCTGCAAAACCCATATTTCCATGTACTTTTCCTTGTGGAAGAAGGAATGTGCCTCTAAAACTTCATTTAATGCCTCTGGTTGACCTAGGAGTGATGCTTTGGAACTGAGGAATTTTTTCTTGTTTTTGAGAAACATAACTCCATCAAATCATTAAAATATTATCTCCATGTTAAAGGTCTCAAAAAATGAATCCAATGATACAAATTTTGTGAGATTTGGGTGAGTGGAGAAAATGTTAGAGCAATGTGGATTGCAGGGGTCGTTTTCACCCAAAAAAGAAATTTTTGGCCAAGTTTCATTTTTATTGCATAGTGTGCACATTGAAGGGGGTCATTTTCTTGTAAATTGAATAAATCCATAGCGCACAGAACTAGGGTTAATATGGAATGGGCTTGTTGTGCCCAGAGGGCCTGATTTGGCCAAAATGGCTGCATATGTTTACCGCCCCAAGCTCTATGTGGATTTCTTTTTGTTCAGCGGGGAACTAATTCCCCGTATACCCGGTCCCCCCTAACTCCTTACCACCCACAAAAAATTTCACCACCTTATGACTCCCCGGTACCCTAAACACCTCGGCATACTCTCTATCAATCTTCCCTTGCATTCTCGACATCCAACTCCTCAACGAGCTTGATGGGCTCCTTGCCAATATGAAACCTTTGTATTGCAGGTTGACCCCACCTACGAGGAACCAAACCTCCTACCACCTAAGTTCCATACGGGCTTGATGTACCCACCTAACCTAACCTTTCCAAACCAATTGGAAATCGAACTCGCCAAGTCTATCTTGGGCACCAAGCAATTTTGGGGAACCATTGCACCCCAAGAACTTGTTTTTAAGTGTTCCCATAGACCCCAAAAATGTCACATTGTGTAGAAGGTGGTGGTTTTCAATAGAAATTGACTATAAACAAGTTCCCCAGAACCAAGTTCCTACCGATGTGGTTCCATCTGACCCCTTGATCACCACAATACACTACAAACCCCCATTTTAGCCAATTTTCTCTAATTTTAACCAATCTTTTGGATTTTTTCAAGGACAAGGAACTAGAGGAAAGATGAAATGAAAATACCAATACCAAATTTTTCCAACCTTATCCATTTTTTTCCTAATTTTTAACTAATTGTTTTTTGGCCTTTTGCAACTGAGCTAAGGGGTGGAAGGCCTTTAAACTACTTTAAATTCTTAATTTCCCCATTTTTTCCTAATTTTCTCAAGCCAAGGAGTTAGGAGATACTGAGTAAAGTGTCCCCAAACCAAATATTCACCATTTTCCTCATTTTTATCCAAAATTGACTAAGAATGAAAACCCAAAAAAGGAAAAAATTCTCCAATTGATCCCAAACTTCCCAAAATCACTTGCAATGCTTCTAAAACATAGAATTTTACCTGTATCTCTATAGATCCTTCCATTAAGCCTTTTCCAGTGTCTAATATCATTTCTCCTAAGTTGTGAATTTTTACTAGAGGGTAAAAATGGATAGAAATTTGGTGACCTCTCGGAGACATTTTTCTACTAGATGAGTGACTAGACCTTGAAGCATCCATTGGGCATGGAGTGAGCCTGATACACCTGGAAACTAATTCTGAACTCTCAAATTTTGTCCCAAGATCCATTTAAGAATTTTTTGCTTGAATTTGAACTTCTTTTTTCTTGAATTTTCCAACTTTTAAAATACAATCTTTAGAAGAAGATTTATGCGAGTAGAAAAAGTTTATGAACCTAGATTTTTTTTTCTCTTTTCCTTTGTGAATCTAGTCTGATGGAGTGAAGGATGAATGAAAAATTTGAAACTACCCAAAAAATATGATTTTTTCCAAGTGTGTAGAGAACAACTAAAATGATGATTTCTTGGCATGGATAAACACTGCAAAGCTTGGAAACATAATTTGATTTAGAAATCTAGGAATTATTTGTTAAAATATGATTTTCCTCATAAACATGCCTTGACTAAAATTCTGAAGTTGCTCACCATGTCTTAAAGAGTTCAACTAAACAAGGTATGATGAGTGAGAAAAAATAATTTAAGGTTTATATTCTGCTCAAAACCCAAAAGAACATTAAATGAATTTTGAGGAGGCTTCCTACTGACTCACATACAACATCCCCTAAAATTTTTTTCTGATTTTAGAAAGAAGCATTAAGAGCTCAAGTTATGGATGATATGAAGATACAAATAAGTGAAATCACTAAATTGCCTCTAAATTTGATTTTAGTTTATCTTCATTTGAGAATTCTTGAAGATGGAAAATGTTTCCTAAAACTTTAAACCCCTTACAACAACATTCTCCCCTCGAAACATGATGAAATATGAAAGATAAAAAACCATGCAAAAATTATGTACTAAAGATGAAGATCATACATGCCCACATGCAGAGTGTGCAAAAGAACTTTTTCTGCTAAAAACAAACCTACCTACTCTACTACTAACCCAAGAAATGGAAAGCTCAAAAAAATCCTAACACTCACAAGGAGAAGTAGCTTCCCTTTCTCACAAACTTGGACCATGAAACTGATTTGACAAAGGGCATGGTCTTGTACATGAGTGAAAAGATGAAATGGATTTGGTTCTTCACCCAATTCATCAAAGTATCAACTAGAAATAAGACAAATACCTCTTTTAGTTTCTCTACATTTGGATTGGAGAGGTATTGTAGCTAATCATTGGCACTCTGAATCTCATCCTCATGATTTGTTGTCCACTCAAAATTTCCCGCTCTGATAAGAGTAAAATTTTCAAAATTTTGAGTTCAAGGGTTTGTCTCTGAAGTGCCTACGTCGTGAAATTAAAAAAAAAATCTATGTTTTGGGTCATTCTGTGTGATTTTCAGGCCTGTCAGAACTTTTTGTCCCAGCTGTCCCAAGTACAAAAGTGCATACTGTTCCCCGACCGGCCGAAATCCCCCGAAGCTATCCCATTTTCGGACCTGTCGGAGAGTTTTGTCCCAAGTGTCCCAAAACTCACTTTGCATGTTGTTCCAATTTCGGCTGAATCATCCTTCCCGCGTACTTCGCACTTTCCTGTCCCAAATGTCCCAAAGGTAAAAAAGTGCGAGCTTTCCCATTTTTGGCCGAAACTCTTGAGTCGCGTACTTTAGAAGCTCTTTGTCCCAAATTGAAAAATGCAAACTGTTCCAATTTCGGCCGATTCGCCCGAAACACGTCCTTCGCGCGTTTTTGTCCCAAATGTCCCATTCTCAAAAATGCGCCCTGTTTCATTTTCGGCCGAGCCAGGCAAGTCGCGTACTCTGGAACTTTTTGTCCCATATGTCCCAAATCCAAACGGGCCTGCTGTTCCAATTTCGGCCGAAACTCCCGAATCGCGTACTTCGCACAATTTTGTCCCATTTGTCCCAAATGCATTTGTGCGTCCTCTCCCCGTTTCACCCGAACTGGCCGAACTGCGTGTTTCGCGCATTCGCATCTCACCTCTCCCAAGCGTACCAAGTGTCATTCGCACTTAGTTTTTCCCGCTCACTCCAAGTATGATGATATTCAAATTGGTGGTTGTATATTCAATGCGCATTAAATTCATTCCTCTCCTCAAACGGCTATATAACAAGCATACCACCTTTGCATTTTCCACATTACTTCCTTGCTATCGTTTGCTCAAACCCTTGCGATCTAACTCCCTGCCTGCATAGCCCTTATTTCTGTAACTCCTATCTGAGTTAAGGTCGCAGCTCCAATCTATCAATATGAAGATCAAGTTCCAGGGAGAGGAGCAAATTTCTCCGCTTGAGTCTGCTGTTAGCAATATAGGGGACAGCGAAGCTTGTCATCTTGACTTCAGCAATTTTTGGGCAAGAATGACAGATGCAAACCCTACACCGATGGCACAGATGATTAATGATAGTGGTTTAGCTTTTGCCGGAGGATTCCCAATCTCAGTGCAGTGCGCTGATACAGTGCTTTCATGTGGAGCTCACTTCGACCCCGATTCGAGCGAATTGACAAATGTACACGGGGAGCTCATTGCCAAGCTGGATGCTGCCGCCATTGGAGCTGCTCTGAGGATTCCGGAGATGGATAACGCCATAGTCGTTTCCCGGGATCAAGCGCAGGCCATGTTCGACCAAGATAGTGACAAATATAAAGCTCGAGTGGCAAAGTCTTGGCTGAAGAACCCTAAGAAAGGTGCTTCTCGCCTAACCAAAACCCTATTCCAAGCAGATTTCAATGAAGAATTGTCAGATTTTATAATCCTGCTGGCTCGGGTTATGGGTTTTCCCTCCACCAATGAGTTTCATTTCTAGATGTGCCCGCTCATCCGCATGGTGTGCGAGGGAACACAAAATATCAACTGGGCAGAGATCATCAGCATGAATTTGGCTGAGCAGCTATCCAACGTCCAGAAAACAAAGAAGTTCTACATGACTTCATATCTGATGTATACCCTAGCAGCATCCAGGCAGTGGTTTGGTTTCTCCTATATAGATGCACACAAAGATGATCCAGTGTATGCCTATTGCCCGCAGTTCACCTTGGAAACCAGCAATCGGAATTTCAGAAGGGTCAATGATGCTTTCACCATGTACGTAGTCAGATTGCTCGAAGGTGATACTGCAAGAAGGTTTTCAGATGAATCTATGAATCTGATATTGCAGTATGGAGCCTATTTCATCCAATTCAGGAAATTTTCCTATATCAGGCTTGCTGGTTATGAGAGCACTCCTCTGCGGCTTCCTATGTTCTGCAATGACAAAATGGCACTAATAGAAGTGTGCAGGCAATTAGACAAACTGCACAGAAATTACAGAGATAAGAAGATTTCTGGCTTGCACTTTCCCATCTCTCTGGGAAATTATACATGCAAAACCGCTCTGGACGCTCAGATCGTAGAAAGAGCCCTGGTCCCTATCACTGTTCATTTCTTCAAACCAAGAACCTGCTTTGACTTGAAGAAGTTTATTGAACAGAACCTCAAGATAATCTATCATCATAGGGTGGACACAGAAGACTACTGGGCTGACTGTGCAGATGATTTTTGAAGCCAGAAGAAGGCACTGTGGCAGGTTCTCCCTGCAATTGATCAAAGAGCTCAGTCTGTACCAAGTTCCTGAAGATCTCCAGGACGATGATTCTGAGCTATACTCATATGAGTATGAAAATGTGATTAAGCACACCCCTCTGGAGGACCTGGATTAGAATAGGAAAGAGAGAGATGATCTGGCCGATATCCTTGCCTCCAGTCTTAATCAGGACTAGGGTCTGGTTCAGTAAAAAGATCCGGGAATTCAAGAGGCACTCAGGAGAATCCAGCTCCAAGGATGATTCTACACCCATAAGAGAGACATCAGTTCCAGAGTCTGGAACACCAGTGAAGACCCCTCCTGCCTCGACAACTCCAAGACCCATAGGATCTACCCCTTCTCCATCTACCCAGGTATACAAGAAGAAACTCAAGGAGGTAAAGAAGGAACCTGCAGAGAATGATCCTCCAAGAAAACAGGAAGAGCTGCCTATAGGGCCAGAGAACATCATTGTTCTCAGTGAAAGTGAAGAAAGTGAGATGCCAACTCCTGCAAATGTTCCTGAAGATCCAGCAGATAAAGATAAGGAGGTCCAGAGCACTGAACTTCCGGGGGCTTCTGATTCTTCTACTGCCATTACCTCCAGTGCTCTACTCACCTCTCAGCTCGAGTCAACAGCTGCACAGACCCTGAGTGTCATGAGCTCCCTGTCTCTTGGTTCCCTTGCCTCTCCTGCAGATTCTTCTTCCTCTTTTGCTTGGGTGCAGCCTCTGGTTGACAAAAGGAAGAGGAAATCCTCCTCTCAAAGCTTGGGACCAAATTTTGATGCTGTAGCAGCCTTGTTGGGCACCACTCCTTCCCGTGCCAAGAAAGCCAGAACTACTTCCAGGATTGTGTCAGATGTTCAAGGTCAGCAATTCCTGGAGATTGCTAAACCTACAGTGGACAAATCAGAATCAGACTTGCTGACATCTGACTTGGAGCTTTCAAGGATCCCTATGGGAGAATCTACCCCGGAAGGTGAAATTCACAACCTCCAGGAGACAGTCACAAGAGTCATTGGAAGGGTAGAGAAAGGGCAGCAGACTATTGAACAGCTGGAAGAACAAGCCCAAGTTCTCACAAGTTTTATCAAGTCACTTTTGTCTAAGGACAAAGTTTTGGACCCTACCCCCTTGACTGCTCTACCTCCTCCTGTAATTCTAAGCCAAGATGAAGTGCAAAGGATTAAAGATATGCACAGGTATTCTGCCTATGGCAGAGCTATTGAAGCCATGGTGGATGATATGCTTGTTGCCGGGCTAAACTTCATCGATGAAGCTTTTAAGCTACATGGAAAGGTAGACAATTTGCAACAAAAGCTATCCTCTACCATCGGGGTCATGGATAAAGAGCTTAAACTCTGGAGTAGTTGCATAGTGGACCTTCGCCTCATGGGACAGACAGATGAGAACATCTTACTGGCGAATAAGGTTTTTGATGATGCTAAGGACAATCTGTCAAAATCTTGGGTCTACAGCGTGGAATGGAAAATCAAAGTCCTGGAGGAAGCTGTGGGAGAAATGAAGAATAGCTGGCAGAAAGGAGAAGCTTTCAAAACACTGACAGCTGCTGCTCTCAAAGATATGCATTGTCATCTTCAGGATGAAAACTCTGGCGTTCCCTTGTCCTTGCAAGAAATCAAAGCTCAGTTCAGAGCTTTTGTCAAAGATAATCTTTTCAAGGAAGACTCCATCTCTAAGGACAAGATAAAGGAAATTTGTTCTCTTCAGACTGCCATTGAAGAAGCAAACAAAGACTATCATACTCACGTCGAGTTTGATAAAGAGATGGAGAAATGTCTGGGATTTTGGACTCAGTCTGCAACCAACACGTCAGTCCCTCGTGGCAGAGAGATAGCTGAGTCATTGAAGAAGTTCAGGCAGCGGATTCTGAAGACAGTGGGTCCCTCCCAGTAGCTGGCCACCTGTCTCCTTCGCCTTTCTTTCCTCTTCTTTCCTTTCTTTTCGTATTCTTTGTAATTAGTTAACGTATTGCAATTGGCGGTACTTAACTATTCTTTAGTAAAAAGAAACGGTTACGAAGAGTAACTGACTTGTAAGTTATATAATGGCCTTTCCACGCCATTCTGGAAGGAGGAAGAACTTGGAATATTTGCTGAAAGTGTAAATAGATCTAAAAGAAATCAATACAAAAGGGCTTTCCATTCATCGTCTATCTGTTTCTGTTATCTCTATGTTTTTCCTTTAATATTGTGAAGATCATTTTGCTTCTCTGATTCATTAGTCTCTCTGATTGCGTACTATCCAGTTTTACAAATACAGCGATCTTGTATAACCAAGAAGGAACTTTGCGTCCTTGATAAATGAATCTGAAGAGGGTTATTTATGGAACTTTGTGTCTTTTAAATTTAATCCTATTCAGCTAAAGCAAATGATCTTGTCTTGAATCCTTTAGAACTTCGCATGCATAAAGAATTATTCTGCTATCTATAATTCTGAATGTTGCTATTCTGCTCATCTTCTCGCTCCCTTTCCTCAGCCCTTGTGTGATTGATGATCCTTGTGGGAAACACTTTCGTAATATCCAGGTTTAACCATAATATAATGTTCTGTGCATTTGTAAATAAGTTTGTTTCAGAATAAGGGAACCTCTCCCATTAAAGAGGAGGGACTTCTTGTCCCCTGACTGTTGCTCTTCTAAAAAGTCCTATTTGAAAACCAACAGTTTTTGGCGACTCCGCTGGGGATCGAACATTCCAGTACTACGATTTTTCGATCATCCTTTGATCTGGCGACTCCGCGTTTCACTCGAGGGAGAAGGGCCCTTGGTATCGAAGATTCTCAGTTTCAGCTTTTGGAGCAACAGGGTTTTCCTTTCCCTTCAAATAGAAGAACTCGTTCGAAGAGCACTCCACCTGTTCGAGAAAGAAGTCCTGCGGGTGGTATTCCTTCAGAGCTTGCTAGTCCCAACCTACGAGCTTTGATCCTTGCTGGTGTTAAGGTTCCTCTCCAAGCCGTATTTCCAAGAATGGCGGGACAATTGCCATGGGGTCAGCGTGTCGGGCCCCTGGCCCTCACTCAGCCTTTGCATGAGTTACCTAGAGGTAACCGAAAGAACTTCCCCAAATTTAAAGGCGACGGCAAAGTGCACCCTGATGAACATATTGCAGCCTTCATAGTTGCGTGTGGAGTCTTGGGGGTTGAACATGAAGACGTCTCAGTAAGACTGTTCGTCGAGACGTTACAGGACAATGCTGCTGACTGGTTCTATCACCTTCCGGCTGGTGCCATCACCGACTGGAATACAATGAGAACTCAGTTCGAAAGCCGTTTCAAGCCGGTAGAAGATGTGCATGCACTGCTTGCCCAAATTTCTCAAATAAAGAAAGATCCATCGGAGCCCATGAGAGAATTTGTGGCTCGATTCAACAGACTGATCAACAAAATTCCTGTGAATACTCGACCGGTTGATCAAATTCAAAAATGTTTCTTTTTGAATGCCCAAACGCCTAAAGTCAGTTATGCTCTAAGAAGGGATAATCTTGGAACGTTAATTCTGGATCAAGAACTGGCTGTTAGTGTCGAGGATGACCTGATCATATCGGGGAAGCTGAGAAGAGATCCTCCCAAATCTAAATCTGCTGCTCCTTCCTCTTCCACCTCTGGACCCAATACTGATCCATTAGTCCAGAAACTTGCAAATGATCTAGTAGCTATAAAGAAACAATTAGCTCAGCATGCACCGTATGCAGACGTTCCGAGAAGAAATTTTCAGCCCAGAAACCGTCTGCCTGCCCCCCACACAAGACTGGCACTTGAGGGACCTCCTGTCAAAGTTCCTGTGAATGCAACTTGTGAGGTTGAAGAGCCAGATGATGACAACGAAGCTTGTGAGGAGTTCCTTGAAGAATTTGACGATGAGGCAGAAGAACCTGAAGGATCTCGAGTCAAATTCTTCACCACCGAAGGCACTGATGATGGAGATGACTATGATGAAGTGGTAGCAGATATGAACAGCGAATCATTTGCTGTCATGACTCGAGAACAGATGAAGCAGAAGGAGAAAGTGACACAGCCCATGAAGAAATCTAAGGAGCAGCCGGCAACTATTCCTGTAATTTCCAGAAGAGGATCTCCTATCCCTACCTCATCTGCACCAAAGGTAAGTACTGTCAATCCTGCTCCCAAAGTTGCTTCTTCTTCTTTTTCTCCCAAAGTTGATAAGCCCAGAATTCCAAGTGATGATGGTCCATCCACCTCTGGATCCTTTGATATTGTTGATCATCTAAAGAAGACTAAGGTTCAGATTTCAGAAGCTGAATACTACCAAACCCACCCCAAAGATTTTGCCAAGATGATCCAATTTGTAAATTCCCATGCCAAGACCACCTCTAAAGGCCTTTTGCCCACACCTCCTTCTGCACCACAGCCCAGCATGGTAGCTGCTGTCACCTCACCTGGTGACAAAATTAAACCATTTTATGTAACACTCCTTATAGCTGGCCATAGGCTCAGTAACTGTGTCATAGATTCCGGAGCCTCAGATAATGTGATGCCCGCTAAAGTAGCTCATGCTTTAGGCTTGACCCTTACCCGCACTTACGGATCTTGCTACTCCATGGAGAGTAAAGAAGTGCCTTTGGTTGGAAGGATTAAAGATGCACAAGTGGCCTTTGCTGCTTTACCTGAAAAGAAAGTCCTGGCTACCATCCTAGTAGCAGACATTCCTCCCTCTTATGGAATGTTGCTAAGTAGGAACTTCTGTAAAGATGTGGGTGGAGAGATTCAAATGGATTGGTCGCATGCACTCATACCTGTCAACAGATACATGAAGAAGCTGCTGCCCGAGAAACAATCTGAGTATATTGTGCAGAAAACGGATGATCCTAAGGCACAAATACTCTACGAGGACAGGGGTCATGGTAATTACATGATTCTGTCCCCTGATGAAATCCAACCCTCCAAATTATCACCTGAAGATCCCAATGGTGTCTGGATTTTAGAATTTGATGGAAGTTGTTCCTCGGCTGGTTCTGGAGCTGGCGTACTGCTAATATCACCTGAAGGCTGCCTACACCCTTTTTCATTTAAATTGCAGTTTGAAAACACTAACAACACAGCAGAGTATGAGGCTCTCCTTCTTGGACTGCAAGTGGCCAAAGAACGAGGTATAAGGAATCTTCTGGCTCGTGGTGATGCAGAGCTGATTGTGAAGCAAGTCAGAAGCCTTTTTCAGGTAAAGAATGGGAGGCTGAAGCATTATCGGAATCAGGTTTGGGATTCAATTGAATTCCTTGATGCCTTCTCCATTGAAGCAATGCCCAGAGAAAAGAATAGCAGGGCCGATTCACTGGCTGTTTCGGGGTCACTGCTGATTCCCCATCCTAAATTCTCTCAAGATAAGTTTACTATCGAAATGGTTCATCGGCCTAGTGTCCTTGACAACACCAATAACTGGCAAGTTTTCAACGATGACCAGCATCTGCTTTCCTTCCTGGAACTCCAAGGTAACTTCGAACAACTATATTTTGAGGGAAGTGACAACCTGCCTCGTGAGAGTGTATCTTCTGACCAAGCTATCACCCAAGGAGAAGAAACTGATCAGGAAGGGTGCATTAAGCTCAAAGAAAACAAGATTCCCAAAGGTTTGGTGAGTCTAGAGGAGTTGTTTGATAAACATGACAGATACGTGAGATCTAAAGTTTCTATTGGACCTTAGCAATCAACTGAGTATGATAAAATTGATATTGGGAGTTCTGATGATCCAAAGGTGGTGAATATTGGGAAATGTTGCACATCAGATGAGAGGAGAAGAGCAATTTATCTTCTAAGGAAGTATAAGGATGTTCTTGCATATTCTTATGAGGATCTAAAAGCCTTCAAGCCAAAGGACATGCAGCACTCTATCCCTCTCAAGCCAGGAATCAAGCCTTTCAAGCAGAAGCAGAGGCAGTACAACCCAAAGATAGCTGACACCATATTTCAGGAGATTCAGAAACTGTTGAAGGCTAAAATCATCTTTCCCATTCACCATTTGACATGGATTGCAAACATTGTGCCTGTTAGGAAGAAGAATGGTGAGATCCGCATCTGTGTTGATTTCAGGAACCTGAATCAGGCTTCTCTGAAAGATAACTATCCTCTGCCTATGATGGATCAGATTTTGCAAGCAGTAACAGGATCTGAAATGTTATCTATGCTTGATGGATTCTCGGGATACAATCAGGTAGAGGTCGATACTGCAGATCAACACAAGACAGCCTTCACCACTCCCTGGGGTACCTTTGCCTACAAGAGAATGCCTTTTGGACTGATTAATGCTGGTGCCACTTTCCAGAGAGCTATGGATCTGGCTTTTGGAAGCTTGAAAGGGAAATGTATTGTCATATACCTCGATGACCTGACAGTGTTTTCAAAGACAAGAGTGGATCACTTCGACCACTTGGAAACAGTTCTGCAGAGATGTAGAGAGCATGGAATCTCCCTGAATCCTAAAAAATTTATCTTCTGTGTTACAGAGGGAAAGCTACTAGGGCACATAGTCTCCAAGGATGGTATTAAGATTGATCCTGAACGAGTTCAAGCCATCCAGCAGATTCCTCTCCCAACCAGTAAAAAAGGCGTGCATTCCTTTTTTGGTAAGATCAATTTTCTAAGAAGATTCATCCCTGATTTTGCTGAACTAACTTTGAATATTTCTCAGATGATGAAAGGGAAGCAAGCATTTGGTTGGTCTTCTGAAGGAAAGGGATCCTTTGAGGGGATCAAGAAAGCTATTGCTAAAACTCCGGTTTTGGCCTGTCCTGATTTCAGCAAAGATTTCATCATCTATTGCTATGCTACAGACAATACCCTGGCTGCTGTCTTAACCCAAGAAGACTCCGATGGACATGAGCTACCAATTGCCTTCATGAGCTATATCCTGAAGAATCATGAGCTGAAGTACACCATGATGGAGAAGCATGCTTTTGCAGTAGTCAAAGCTGTCAAGCAGTTCCGTTTCTATATCCTCAACTCCCACTCTATGGTGCTAGTTCCAGATACGACTGTTAAGTCAATTCTTACACAGCAAGAATTTGGGTCCAAGAGAGGAAACTGGGTGGCTAAGGTCCAAGAGTATGACATGGATATCAAACCGACCAAGCTGGTTCGTGGTAAGGGTCTTTGTGAGCTCATTGCTGAAGGAGCCAAACACGAGTTGCTGAAGGAGGAAGCTGACGTTCCTACTGTTCTGTTTCTGAGTTCAGTTGATGAATGGTATGCTGACATTGCTCATTTTCTCACCTATGGGGAATGCCCCTCTCATTTAACTGCCAAGGAAAAGAGGACTGTTAAATTGAGATCAGCACAATATGTACTATGGGAAAATGCCTTGTTCAAACGTGGCTTAGATGGAAGATTTCTGAAGTGTGTGGATAAAGAACAACAGAGAAAGTTGCTCTCAGCTTTTCATGATCAAGCATGTGGAGGGCACTATTCATCAACAGTCACAGCTCACAAGATACTCCGGGGAGGATATTACTGGCCTTCTTTGTTCAGAGATGCATCCAAGTGGGTGGATAAATGTGAAGCTTGTCAGACCTTTGTGGGAAGACCTAAATTGGCATCTTTACCTCTCAAGCCAGTTGTGATTGAGGAACCATTTCAGCAGTGGGGTCTAGACTTCATTGGTGCACTAAACCCTGCTTCTAGTGCTGGTCACACGCATGTGCTAACTGCCACTGACTACTTCACTAAATGGGTGGAAGCTATTCCAGTCAAGAGCACTACTTCTGAAGTTGTATGCAACTTCATCAAGGAGAACATCTTGGTAAGGTATGGTGTACCTAACAAGATTGTAACAGACAATGCTTCAAACTTTTCCTCAACTGAGATAATGGATTTCTGCTATGGGTATGGCATCTCTCTAGCTCATTCTTCAGATTACTACCCACAGGGAAATGGACAAGCAGAATCCACCAACAAAAATCTGGTGACTATCATAAGGAAGTTGGTCAATGAGTCTCAGCGAAACTGGCATAAGAAGCTTTATGATGCTCTTTGGGCAGACAAGATCACACCTAAAAGAGCCATTGGAATGTCCCCTTTTCAAGTGGTGTATGGAGTAGAGGCTCAATTGCCAGTGACAGTGGAACTGCCGGCCTTGCACCTGATGAAGGCCATTGAAGACACTAGTTTCAGCGATGCTCTGGATAAAAGAATCATGTACCTGCACAAACTGAACGAGGACAGATTGGAGGTTGCTGATAGAATATCTGCTCACCAGCAGAAGGTAAAGGTTCTGTTTGACAAGAAAGCTAGGAGCAGAGAGTTCCAAGTTGGAGATGTCGTGCTGTTATGGGACAAAAGACATGAACCTCGTGGCAGCCATGGAAAATTTGATTCACTGTGGCTCGGACCATTCAAGATAAGACACTTTGCTGGTAAGAACTCTTTCTATCTTGATTACATGGATGGTTCCCCCCTCCCACTTCCTTATAGTGGGCAGTATTTGAAGTTGTTCAAGTCCTAGGTGACTAGGGAGTCCCTTTGTATATTATGTACAGTGTTTCTGCTTTTCTGCTTTTGGTGTGTTTCCCTTCTGTTGTTGTGTGTGTTCCCCTTTTGTATTGGTCTGTTTTTGACTCCTTTGCCCAATGGATAAGGCACTGGTCTGCTTCACCGAGTTGTCTAAGTTCTTGCCTTGTCTCATTCCATGAATTTATACCAAGTCATCCCCAGAAGGAGCCAGCTGTTGTCCACTCAAAATTTCCCGCTCTGATAAGAGTAAAATTTCAAAATTTTGAGTTCAAGGGTTTGTCTCTGAAGTGCCTAAGTCGTGAAATTAAAAAAAAATCTGTGTTTTGGGTCATTCTGTGTGATTTTCGGGCCTGTCGGAACTTTTTGTCCCAGCTGTCCCAAGTACGAAAGTGCATACTGTTCCCCGACCGGCCGAAATCCCCGAAGTTGTCCCATTTTCGGGCCCGTCGGAACTTTTTGTCCCAAGTGTCCCAAAACTCATTTTGCATGTTGTTCCAATTTCGGCCGAATCATCCTTCCCCGCGTACTTCGCACTTTCCTGTCCCAAATGTCCCAAAGTTAAAAAGTGCGAGCTGTTCCCATTTTCGGCCGATTTTCCCGAAACGCGTCCTTCGCGTCGTTTTCGTCCCAAATGTCCCATTCTCAAAAAATGCGCCCTGCTTCATTTTCGGCCGATTTGCCAGGCAAGTCGCGTACTTCGGAACTTTTCGTCCCAATGTCCCAAGTCCAAATGGGCCCTGTTGTTCCAATTTCGGCCGAAACTCCCGAATCGCGTACTTCGCACAATTTTGTCCCATTTGTCCCAAATGCATTTGTGCGTCTTTTCCCTGTTTCGCCCGAACCGGCCGAGCCGCGTGTTTCGCGCATTCGCGTCTCACCTGTCCCAAGCGTACCAAGTGTCATTCATACTTAGCTTTTCCCGCTCACTCCGAGTATGATGCTTTTCAAATTGGTGGTTGTATATTCAATGCGCATTAAATTCATTCCGCTCCTCAAACGGCTATATAACAAGCATACCACCTTTGCATTTTCCACATTACTTCCTTGCTATCGTTTGCTCAAACCCTTGCGATCTAACTCCCTGCCCGCATAGCCCTTCTTTCTGTAACTCCTATCCGAGTTAAGGTCGCAGCTCCAATCTATCAATATGAAGATCAAGTTCCAGGGACAGGAGCAAATTTCTCCGCTTGAGTCTGCCGTTAGCAATATAGGGGACAGCGAAGCTCGCCATCTCGACTTCGGCGATTTCTGGGCAAGAATGACAGATGCAAACCCTACACCAATGGCACAGATGATTAATGATAGTGGTTTAGCTTTTGCCGGAGGATTCCCAATCTCAGTACAATGTGCTGATACAGTGCTTTCATGCGGAGCTCACTTCGACCCCGATTCGAGTGAATTGACAAACGTACACGGGGAGCTCATTGCCAAGCTAGACGCTGCCGCCATTGGAGCTGCTCTGAGGATTCCGGAGATGGATAACGCCATAGTCATTTCCCGAGATCAAGCAAAGGCTATGTTTGACCAAGATAGTGACAAATATAAAGCTCGAGTGGCAAAGTCTTGGCTGAAGAACCCTAAGAAAGGTGCCTCTCGCTTAACCAAAACCCTATTCCGAGCAGATTTCAATGAAGAATTGTCAGATTTTATAATCCTGCTAGCTCAGGTTATGGGTTTTCCCTCCACCAATGAGTTTCATTTCTGGATGTGCCCGCTCATCCGCATGGTGTGCGAGGGAACACAAAATATCAACTGGGCAGAGATCATCAGTATGAATTTGGCTGAGCAGCTATCCAACGTCCAGAAAACAAAGAAGTTCTACATGACTTCGTATCTGATGTATACCCTAGCAGCATCCAGGCAGTGGTTCGGCTTCTCCTATATTGATGCACACAAAGATGATCCAGTATATGCCTATTGCCCGCAGTTCACCTTGGAAACCAGCAACCGCAATTTCAGAAGGGTCAATGATGCTTTTACCATGTACGTGGTCAGATTGCTCGAGGGTGATACTGCCAGAAGGTTTTCAGATGAAGCCATGAATCTGATATCGCAGTATGGAGCCTATTTCATCCAATTCAGGAAATTTTCCTATATCAGGCTCGCTGGATATGAGAGCACTCCTCTGCGGCTTCCTATGTTCTGCAATGACAAAATGGCACTGATAGAAGTATGCAGGCAACTGGACAAGTTGCACAGAACTTGCAGAGACAAGAAGATTTCCGGCTTGCACTTTCCCATCTCTCTGGGAAATTATACATGCAAAACCAGCTCTGGATGCTCAGAACGTAGAAAGAGCCCTGGTCCCTATCACTGTTCATTTCTTCAAACCAAGAACCTGCTTTGACTTGAAGAAGTTTATTGAACAGAACCTCAAGATAATCTATCATCATAGGGCAGACACAGAAGACTACTGGGCTGACTGTGCAGATGATTTTGAAGCCAGAAGGAGGCATTGTGGCAGGTTCTCCCTGCAATTGATCAAAGAACTCAGTCTGTACCAAGTTCCTGAGGGTCTCCAAGACGACAATTCTGAGCTATACTCATATGAGTATGACAATGTGATCAAGCACACCCCTCTGGAGGACCTGGATTGGAACAGGAAAGAGAGAGATGATCTGGCTGAGATCCTTGCCCCAGTCTTAATCAGGACTAGGGTCTGGTTCAGTAAAAAGATCCGGGAATTCAAGAGGCACTCAGGAGAATCCAGCTCCAAGGATGATTCTACACCCATAAGAGAGACATCAGTTCCAGAGTCTGGAACACCAGTGAAGACCCCTCCTGCCTCAACAACTCCAAGACCCATAGGATCTACCCCTTCTCCATCTACCCAGGTATACAAGAAGAAACTCAAGGAGGTAAAGAAGGAACCTGCAGAGAATGATCCTCCAAGAAAACAGGCAGAGCTGCCTATAGGGCCAGAGAACATCATTGTTCTCAGTGAAAGTGAAGAAAGTGAGATGCCAACTCCTGCAAATGTTCCTGAAGATCCAGCAGATAAAGATAAGGAGGTCCAGAGCACTGAACTTCCGGGGGCTTCTGATTCTTCTACTGCCATTACCTCCAGTGCTCTACTCACCTCTCAGCTCGAGTCAACAGCTGCACAGACCCTGAGTGTCATGAGCTCCCTGTCTCTTGGTTCCCTTGCCTCTCCTGCAGATTCTTCTTCCTCTTTTGCTTGGGTGCAGCCTCTGGTTGACAAAAGGAAGAGGAAATCCTCCTCTCAAAGCTTGGGACCAAATTTTGATGCTGTAGCAGCCTTGTTGGGCACCACTCCTTCCCGTGCCAAGAAAGCCAGAACTACTTCCAGGATTGTGTCAGATGCTCAAGGTCAGCAATTCCTGGAGATTGCTAAACCTACAGTGGACAAATCAGAATCAGACTTGCTGACATCTGACTTGGAGCTTTCAAGGATCCCTATGGGAGAATCTACCCCGGAAGGTGAAATTCACAACCTCCAGGAGACAGTCACAAGAGTCATTGGAAGGGTAGAGAAAGGGCAGCAGACTATTGAACAGCTGGAAGAACAAGCCCAAGTTCTCACAAGTTTTATCAAGTCACTTTTTTCTAAGGACAAAGTTTTGGACCCTACCCCCTTGACTGCTCTACCTCCTCCTGTAATTCTAAGCCAAGATGAAGTGCAAAGGATTAAAGATATGCACAGGTATTCTGCCTATGGCAGAGCTATTGAAGCCATGGTGGATGATATGCTTGTTGCCGGGCTAAACTTCATCGATGAAGCTTTTAAGCTACATGGAAAGGTAGACAATTTGCAACAAAAGCTATCCTCTACCATCGGGGTCATGGATAAAGAGCTTAAACTCTGGAGTAGTTGCATAGTGGACCTTCGCCTCATGGGACAGACAGATGAGAACATCTTACTGGCGAATAAGGTTTTTGATGATGCTAAGGACAATCTGTCAAAATCTTGGGTCTACAGCGTGGAATGGAAAATCAAAGTCCTGGAGGAAGCTGTGGGAGAAATGAAGAATAGCTGGCAGAAAGGAGAAGCCTTCAAAACACTGACAGCTGCTGCTTTCAAAGATATGCATTGTCATCTTCAGGATGAAAACTCTGGCGTTCCCTTGTCCTTGCAAGAAATCAAAGCTCAGTTCAGAGCTTTTGTCAAAGATAATCTTTTCAAGGAAGACTCCATCTCTAAGGACAAGATAAAGGAAATTTGTTCTCTTCAGACTGCCATTGAAGAAGCAAACAAAGACTATCATACTCACGTCGAGTTTGATAAAGAGATGGAGAAATGTCTGGGATTTTGGACTCAGTCTGCAACCAACACGTCAGTCCCTCGTGGCAGAGAGATAGCTGAGTCATTGAAGAAGTTCAGGCAGCGGATTCTGAAGACAGTGGGTCCCTCCCAGTAGCCGGCCACCTGTCTCCTTCGCCTTTCTTTCCTCTTCTTTCCTTTCTTTTCGTATTCTTTGTAATTAGTTAACGTATTGCAATTTGCGGTACTTAACTATTCTTTAGTTAAAAGAAACGGTTACGAAGAGTAACTGACTTGTAAGTTATATAATGGCCTTTCCACGCCATTCTGGGAAGGAGGAAGAACTTGGAATATTTGCTGAAAGTGTAAATAGATCTGAAAGAAATCAATACAAAAGGGCTTTCCATTCATCGTCTATCTGTTTCTGTTATCTCTGTGTTTTCCTTTAATATTGTGAAGATCATTTTGCTCTCTGATTCATTAGTCTCTCTGATTGCGTACTATCCAGTTTTGCAAATACAGCGATCTTGTATAACCAAGAAGGAACTTTGCGTCCTTGATAAATGAATCTGAAGAGGGTTATTTATGGAACTTTGTGTCTTTTAAATTTAATCCTATTCAGCTAAAGCAAATGATCTTGTCTTGAATCCTTTAGAACTTCGCATGCATAAAGAATTATTCTGCTATCTATAATTCTGAATGTTGCTATTCTGCTCATCTTCTCACTCCCTTTCCTCAGCCCTTGTGTGATTGATGATCCTTATGGGAAACAATTTCGTAATATCCAGGTTTAACCATAATATAATGTTCTGTGCATTTGTAAATAAGTTTGTTTCAGAATAAGGGAACCTCTCCCATTAAAGAGGAGGGACTTCTTGTCCCCTGACTGTTGCTCTTCTAAAAAGTCCTATTTGAAAACCAAAAAGTAGGTAGTGACATTATATTTCTATCTTTACATTACGACCGGATCTCAGAGGCAAGATACTTCAGCAACTTCCAGGTGATATATTCTACGAGTGTTCTAGGTAGATGGTTGAACTTCAATCAGGAAGCCCTTAGTGCAATCCTTCCTAAGCATGGTGCACTGTCTTTGAGTTAGTTATCTTCTCTATTTGGTCATCTACAGAGATGCAATATATGTTCCGTTTGAGTGAATGGTATGAAAGATTTTGACAGGTTTTCATGCTCTTTTCCTGAGGCTTTGTCTAGTGTGATACCTTACTCAAGATTAATATCCTGGGGTGAATTTTGATGCATAGAGGATTGCTGTGAAGTGTAGATTTACTTTTGGATATGGTCTCTTCCATGATATTACAGATCTTTTTATCTCACTATCTTGAGTGTCAGAGGGTGAAGGCCAAGCATATCCATCCCTCCATGGGTTCTTCTCCATCAAAATACTCATGATAGATTCAGAGTAAAAAAGTCAAACATGGTGTCTATGGATCTTTCCATGTTAAAGCTTCCCACCTCATTGTTTCATCATAACGCTCTACATGGTGATGGTGGATTTGTTGACCAAGTATAGTTTCTTACTTCTCTCAAATGACAAGATTGTGAGTATCTCTATAATGTGGTTTCCATTACATTTATGTATTTATGGAGAGATAAAGTGGGAGAGAAATATGATTATTTATGTGTATACCTGCTCATAATTCATTGACGATCATGGATTCAATTGTACACTTCTGATGTTTTGGACCACTTTTTCATACAACTTTGGGGACTCAAATTAATTTTAGTTCACCGTATCACCCTCAATTTTTTAGATGGGAATATGATCACGAATCTGATTCAATTAGGTACTTCCATCATGGACATTACATTTAATGCAAAAAATACTGATCACTGTCAAATAACTCCTCTTCTGTTACTACCAGGATCAGCTTTACCTAAATTAGTCCCTAAACTCTTCAAGACTAATTGACCTCCTACTGTCAGGAAATAACCCCCTGACCAAGAAATTTTTTCAATTCACAAATATCAGATGCACAATTAGCTCAAATTCTTTATCTTCTCTATTAGGCTCTTCTTCTAGTTTCCCTAGGTTTAACATTAATAACTTTCACCAATTCAGAGGATTTTATTAGAATTGTCACACAGGAGGGGTGGGTTACAACTCTAAGTACCTCAGTTCTCCTCCTATTGTGCAAGTAGGTTACAGGAGGGCTAAAAATTCCAGTTTCAATTTGGATAGGATTCATTTCTATACAAGGGGAAAGGGAAGAAGAATCGAGGTGAGATCACAATATTCCTATAGAGATGTTTCAATGTACCTTTCAAAATGGGGGTAGCTATGATCAACCCACATACTCCAAGTTATTATTACCTAGGATGAAACTACATTCTTATCTAGAGGAGATATTAGGCTTGAGTTCTCACCCTGGTAGGACTTATTTATGCTGCAAAGGTTTCACTTGTATCAACCAATAAATAAGCATTCAATCACTACCCATCGATCCTTTTTAGGCTAGTTCAAGAAACATCTCAAGTCTCCATAGTTAGTAAAAGTCATACTTATTGTGGGATATAATGTCCTTGTTTTATCAGCGTCTTCAAACTATGGAAAAGATGTATCAAAATAAATTTCAAATTCTTTCATTTGAGCTATAGCCTAAGAGTGCACCATATTAACCTCCATTCTTTGAATTTTTTTTCCTAAAAATCAACATTCTCCACATAACTATTATCACTACATGTATACCCCTCTTCTTGATAAGCTCCATATCCAAATTGATTCTGATAGTTCTCAAAGGGGTAAGCATAATTGTACTGAATTTCCTAATGAAACCCTAGTTAAGAGGTTGTATTCTATGTTCTAATGCCCATCATAGGTGGATTTCACTACTGCATATGTGAATATTAGCTATTTTATTTCAATGAATTCATGATTGCACACAACTTCAAGGATAGTCTATACCAACCCTAAGGGACTATGGAACATGCAAAATGAGCCTATGACACAACTCTTCTCAATCTCAGCAAACAGGTTTCCATAGTACTTAGAGAATGGGTGTACTTGGACTCAGTGGAGTCGTTATATTTTCTTTTAATGTGCTTGCACATACATGAATCAAATCCAAACTATAATCAACATGTTTCCCCTTTAAATACTCTTAACCAATCATATGGAGTCTCTTCTACGAAGATTACTTTGATGCACAAGCTTTACCAGTCCTAAGTTGAACACTAAGAAGTTGTCCCACTGGGCATGCAACAAGGAACAAATATCACCGAATTAATAAAACTCTCAAGGATTATTTCAAGTATATTGGAAATGGGAATTATTCTTTGTAACTGGACCATTACATGGAATTGTCTCAAAGTGTGACAATTTGCAATCTTGAGAAAAATGCTCTAGAGAAAGATGGTTCTTCTAGAATAAAAACTTACATGACACAGTAAACGAATGTCTCCTAATAAAGGGAATGGGTCTATTGAATGATCTACTCCTAATCTATCAATTCCAATGAGAAATCCTTCAACTTTTCTGTAGAATATTTTGTTATAGAAGAATATTCCTATAGATAATGACTCTCTCAACAAGGGGGGGTGTTGAACAACTTAAAATGTTTGAAAATGGAGAGAAAAGTGAGAATGGAGAGGATGAACAAGCATCACATACCAATATACACACAATACACCATCTCATTTAAACACAACATTATATAAAATTGCAATGAGAATATGAAATATGCACAAAATACCTGTAGGCATGAAGATGAAGAAAGGCATCAAAATACAATGAAACTAGTGCAAGGATTGAGAAACGATCATAAACACAAGTTTTACTATTCCAATAATATGTAAAATACATCATAGTTGAGGAAGAAGGTATGAATCCCCATTAAAAATTTCAACAATGGAGACTTGGAGCTTTACATCTACCTTGGAAATAAGAAGAGAAGAGATCGACATTGAAAAATTATCCAACTCCTTTCAAAATGAGCTCTCGTTTGCAATATATTAGAAGAATGAGAGAGAGAGAGAGAGATAGAGGAAACTAAAAATATTTCTTCAACCACCAATAAAAATCATCAATACACTTGCAAAAGGGATGGTATGATCTGCAAAACCCATATTTCCATGTAATTTTCCTTTTGGAAGAAGAAATGTGCCTTCTAAACTTCATTTAATGCCTATGGTTGACCTGGGAGTGATGATTTGGAACTAAGGAATTTTTTCTTGTTTTGAGGCACCTAACTCCATCAAGTCACTGAAATCTTGTCTCCATTTAAGGTATAAAAAAATGAATCCAACGATATAAATTTCAATTTTTGATATTTGGGTGAGTGGAAGGAAAAGTTAGAGCAATGTGGATTACAGGGGTCATTTTTTCGCCCAAAATAGAAATTTTCAGCCAAGTTCCATATTTTATTCCACAGTCTACACATTGAAGGGGGGTCATTTTCTTGTAAATAAAATAACTCCATGGCACGAGGAACTAGGGTTAAGATGGAATAGGCTTGTTACACCCAATGAGCCCGATTTGGCCAAAATGACCACATATACTTACCACCCCAAGCTCTTTGTGGGTTTCTTTGTTCGGCAAGGAACTAGTTCCCCACATACCCAGCTCCCCCAACCTCCTTACCACATACACAAATTTGAACCACCTTTTGACTCCCCAACACCCTAAACACCTTGATGAGCTCCCCGTTGATCCACCCTTGCAGTCTTGACCTCCAAATCCTTGATGAGATCGGTGAGCTTGTTAGGCTTCACACTGATTCAATGCCTTCGCATTCCGGGTTGACCCTACCAGTGGGGAACCAAACCCCCCACTGCTTGGGTTACATATGGGCTCATTGTGTCTTCCTAACTTGACCTTTTCATAATAAATGGAAACTAACCCTATCAAGTCTATTTCAAGCACTAAGGAAGTGCGAGGAACCATTACACCCTGATAACTTGTTCCAAATGTTCTTGCGGAGCCCAAAAATGCTACATTGTATATAAGGAAGTGGGTGGGTTTCAATAGAAATCAGATCTAAAAAATTTCCTTGGAACCAATTTCCAATCGATGTAGTTTCATCTGACCCCTTGATCATCACAATACCTACAAACCCCCATTTTAGCCCAATTTTTTTCTCTAATTTTAACCCATTTTTTGGATTTTTTCAAGGAGAAGGAACTAGAGGAAGATGAAATGAACATCCCAAAACCAAAATTTTCCAACCTTATCCATTTTTTCCCAATTTTTAACCAATTTATTTTTTTCCTTTTACAACTGATCCAATGAGTGTAAGGCCTTTAAACTGCTTCAAATTATCAATTTCCCTATTTTTTCCTAATTTTCTCGGGCCAAGGAGTTAGGAGAGACTGAGTAAAGTGTCCCTAGACCTAAATTTCACTGTTTTCCTCATTTTTCTCCAAAATTGACTAAGAAGGAAAACCTAGAAGAGGAACAAAATCTCCACTTGACCCCAAACTTCCCAAAATGACTTGCAATGCTTCTAAAACATAGAATTTTGCATGTATCTTTCCAGATCCTTCCATAAAGCCCTATCCAGTCTTCAAGCTCATTTCTCCCAAGTTTTCCATTTCTACCCTGGGGTAGAAATGGATAACATGGATTTATCTTGAGGTTCATGGGAACTAATTAAGTCTAGAGAATGCGACATGAGTTCCATGATGGGGAAGTTGGAGGTCACTTTTCTCCATGAGTAACAACCCTCAGAATCATGAAGTTTGGTTATTATTGGCCCACTATATTCATTGATTTTTATGCATGGATAAATAAGTGCAAGAAATATGCATTCTTTATAGGTAAGGAAAATTTGGTAGCACTTCCACTCCACTCAATATCATTTAATCAAACATTCATGCAGTGGGGATTGGATTTCATTGGGGTCATCAATCCAAACTTAGGCCAAGGCTAAAAGGAATGATAACCAAATCAGACTAAGCCAAGAACACATATGCTAATCAAACACCACGATCAATATGATACAAGTAATTCACCAGAATAACTTTACATAAACCTTTGCAAACAAATGAGTAGTAATATCATATATTATTATGGAACTCAATGAAATACAATCAGAATAGGCCTTGCTTATATAGGCAAGGAATAACAATCTAAGAACCAGTCAATGTCGTAGATCAAGCCATAAATCAAGGAAAGAACTAGTCATCAAAGAACTAGTCAAGACCTTAAATTTAGGAAATAACTAGACATCAAGGATCTAATCAAAACCATGGATCAAGGAAAAAACTAGTCAATACCATAGATCAAGGAAATAACTATACCTAACAACTAGATAATCTCCCCTAATATCTAAATAAATAAAAAGAAATATCCACACACATAAGTGGGTGAGGATAAATACAAGAAAGGTAAATAATGTACCTAGGTGAACATGAGCTAAGGTAAATACCTACTCTAACAAAGGCCACAAGTGGTTTCTCATAGCAACTGACTATTTCACTAAATGGACTATAGTGGCACTCAAGGAAGAAAATGATTCTGGTATACTAGATTTATATGAAGGAGTTATAACCATGTTTGGTGTCTCATCCACTATCATATCTGATAATGCTCTAGAATTCTTTTGCACCAAAATCTTGTAATGGGCTGTTAAGAATGGGATATTTTGAGAACTTCCTCTAATTATTACCCCCAGGGTAATGGACAAGATGAGTCCATGAACAAGAATCTCCTGAGGATTATAAGGACTCTGAATGAAAATCAGACAACATGGCACACAAAATAAAATCATTCTTATGGGCTAATAGAATCACACCCAAGAGATCCACTAGAAGTTATCCCTATAAGATAGTCTATGGAAGAGAAGCTAGGCTACCCATATTTAATTAATTTACAACATTAGAGCTTCTAAAGCAATTGCAGTTATCTAATTTTGGACCCATGGGAGTTATATATGCTAAACTCATGGAGTTAGAGGAGATGAGAGATCAGGTTGTGTAAACCATGGAAAAATATCAAGATTTGATCAAGAGGTCGTTTGATAAGAAATCCAAGGCTAGGAGCTTCCAGTACGGAGAATTAGTTCTGAAGTGGGATGCTCACAGGGCTAAGCCAGGTAAACATTTAGAATTTTATGCTATATGGAGTGGTCCATACATGATCGAAGGATGAAAAAGTAACAATGCTTTCTAACTGTCGAATTTCGATGGAGAAGAGTTGCAGGTTCCAATCAATGAGATCTATCTTAAGAATTTTTATTAATGTAAAATCTCATCTTGTACATATTATTTTAGGTTTCTAATTCCTCCAAGTGCTTTCAACACATTTTTTGTTGTTAGATTAGGTTTCCCTTCCCTAAGTGTTTTTCATAGGTTTTATTTCTTTTGGATGGTCTCTTTGCACTTGCTCATGGAGGTTGCATGGTATTGTGGAAAGAGGTTCAAGGTTGTAGGAAACACTTTCCATCTCTAAGAAGTCTCAAATTTAGAGCAACTAAAAAATAGATTAAGAGAGAGTTTGAGTTTATTCATCCTCTTGTCTCTTCATATTAGTTATATTTTGGACTTCTAGTTCCTCTTCTTTGATCAAAAAATCAGTTTTAGGGGAATTTGGAAGCAATTCAAGGATATGTTTCAAGGCACTTTGCATGTTCTCAGTCCTAGTGGACATCCCCCCTTAGTTATTTCAAGTTTCTTCTTATTTTTAAACTATAAAGTCAACATAAAATCATCTTTTTTTAGTCTTTCAATCTTGTTCAAGAGGAAATCTTATGACATTATGAGTAGCTCAAGAAGTTCCAAGTCAGCTTCAGTTTTAGGCAATAATCTGAGCAGGTTCATGGGTAAAAGATCCAGTTTCAGTTTAGTTTATAAGAGAAAGAGGTGAATTTCAAGATTCAAAACAATTTTCCACTTACATAAAACCTTTTGAGAAGCTTTTTCATGATGTGATATGTGTTAGTGTAGAATCACAACACCCCCAAAGGAGTTCTAAAAATATGCTTTTCTAAGGTAGAATCATCTAGTGTGATTCTATAACATTGAACTTTCCCCACGGTGTGGGACCTTGCAAAAGTGGGAAAGCTCTCCAAAGAAGGTTGGTTCCTCTTCCTAAACTACCTACCACGAGCTACTCCAGTGCAGGAAAACTAAATCTAACCTAATCTAACCATTCCAAGGAACCAAGGAGAGAGAAAGAGGGAAAAAACAGAGCCTACACTAAAGCGGTGATACACCAGCAAAGGAAGTGAGATATTCTGTTGAGGGAGAAAGAAAAAGAAAAAATGGAGATGAGGGAGGTCAGACAGAAGTAACACGGCCCAGATCTTCAAATTCACCATTAAACTCCATGAAACACAACATCCTGCACCTGCAAATGTGAAATACATGCACAGAAAAACAAATCTGGAAGGGAGAGGCATGGAGAAACAACAAAATGATGCAAAGGGTTGAAGAACACCACAAAAACATGTTTTTATTGCTCTAGAAGGTGCACAGACCATTACATTTCTGGAATAGAGGCACAAATACATTTTCCAGGCATAGGAGAAGGTTCGCTGCTCAAAAATGGCATCGAGAAACAAATTTGATAGAGTTTCTCTATGCCCAGAATATCTCTCCTTTAAAAATGAGAAGTGTTATAATATATACAAAAGATAAGAGAGAGAGAAGAGGGAAAAATTCAAATCCTATTTCCAACCACCCTGAGATACGCATTGAATCCCACTTTAAAATTCAACCATTGAATATCAATGCCTTCTTTCAAATCCACCCACAATATGTCGATTCTGGTTCCCTAGCGGATTGAATCTCAGATCTGGTAGTTGAAGAGATTGGATGGCAGATCGAATCGAATTAGATCTGGTAGCTGAGAAAAATGATTTTGTATTAAATTTCTGGCATAGACATTTTTCCATGGTTCACCTACCAGAGCCTGAGAAAATATGATTTTTTCTATCTTTCCATGGCATAGAAGACATCGAGATGCTTCCAATGGTGTTGGGGAGATTTGTAATATTTCGAGCCTTGAGTTCAAAGAAAGATATTTGGCCCCTCCAAAGTTTGTATTGAGTTTTTGTACAAATGGGCAGGAAAATAGTTTGAAAAACTGGGTCCCCTTTAATATGGGACACGTGACACTCGCTAGGAAACCCTTAGGGAAAAATCACGTGGCAGCTTTGCGGCCTCCATAATTTATCTTTTTCCCTTTTCTGTGCCCTTTTTGAAAAATTTTTACCATTTCCTCTGCAACTTTGTTGAAAACCCCTACTAAATTTTTCCTTTAGAGGAGCATTTTGACAACTTGACACCTTTTTGGCTCCACTGAGATTGGACTTTTCAATGGTCCTTCTTACTTTTTGGGACTTTGGGCTACGTGGCGAGCTCATGCACTCATTTGGGTCTCCACATTTGGACTAACTCTTGGAGATGCGCCAAGCTGACACTTGGCGACCTCCACTTGCACTTTATACTTTTCCAATTTTTAGACCCACCTTGGCTTCCTTTTTACTCTATTGACCATTTGACCATGCCTCCATTTCAATGCCTCACGTGGAGATGCGGCACTTGTTTGAGTCTCCCCTTTTTGGATTCAACTTTGGAGAAGTGTGCTTGACACTTGGCTCTCTCCACTTGTTTCCTCCATACTTAATCAATTTTGGACTTTCTTCCTGAACTATTTTGAGCCCAAAGACTTTGAAATTCAATTCTTTTCTTTCTTGTGGTTGTTTGAGCCTGCCACTCCATTGTAGAGTCTCCCTGGTTTTTATCTTGTCCTTGAATGTGAGCTCATTTCTGAGTCATTTCATAATTTCCTTATGTGCAGGACTTGTATTGACCAAATTTGTTGGGGGTGAATTTGGGATAACAATTTGGCAATTCAAGAGGACATCTTCCTACTAGATGAATGGACCAGTGGCCTTGAAGCATCCATTGGGCATGGAGTCAAGAATGATGACCTGACACTGATCCTTCTTATAAAATGGACTCCTCAACTCTCTACACTTTTCTGACCTTTTCCTGACTCTGAACCTGCCCACATGTCTGCACTCTCAATTTTCATAAGAAAATCTTGAAATGGAGTTTCTGAGAGTAGAAAATTGTATTGACTTGGGCTTTCACCTATCTCTGAAATGGACTGTTTCGAAATGGCTTAAGTTGCTATGGATTTGTTCCTTTTTGGAGCTAGCAACTGTTACAGACTGCTATGAGTCTTCTTGCCATGAATATTGAAGAGCCTGGCCTTATGCACCCTTGGAGAAAAACAGACAAAACTTATATACAAAGACCAAATCATACATGCCTCAAATGAGACATGCAGAGTGTGCATAAGCACTTCTTCTGCTGAAAGCAAATCTACCTACTCCTAAACTAACTAGAGAGAAAGAATGCTAAACAAATCCTACAACTGGTAGAGAGAAGTAGCTTCCTTTTCTCAAGAGAGGCAGCCATGTAAATGATTTGACACTAAATATAGCTGCCAGTATGAGTGAAAAACTGACTCTAACCCTGTCTTCCACCCAAATCATCAAGGTATCAGCATTAATGGGAAATACCTCCTCAAGCTGACTTGCATTGGACTTCTGGAGGTTTTGATGATGACCCTTGGTATTTTGATGCTCATCCTCATGCCCTGGAGTAGGCATGACTGGTTTCAGCTTCTCCCTTGGCTCTAATGAAGCCAAGTACTTGATTGGGCAAGGTCTAGTCCTTGAAGTTTTCCCATTTCTTTGAAATTTAACTCCAAAAATGGAGTCTTCTTGTGGACCTTCTTGGGTGGATGGTGTGAGAGAGATGATGACATCCTCCTGCCTTTTTCCTTCCTCCTCTTTTGAAGAACATGGAAGATCAAGATCTTCCAACCTTGGTTCCAGAGGGCCATTATGGAGTGCAGGCTTTTGCACTTGAATATTCTCCTTCATGGCAGCAGGTTCATGTGCGTGGAAGATGGATGGAGGAGAAAATGATGTAATCTCCATGGGCTCCTCTTCATCAAAGCAATCTCTCAAGTCTGACAGATAGTCTACCTCCTTGTTGTCTTGTTGCAAGTGCTCTACCTCCTTCATGGTGTCCTCTTGATCTGAAACTTGCTCACCATGGTTTCTCTCTTCCTCAAACATGAAGTTTGAAAGATCAAACTCTTCTTCAACATCAGAGCTTGAAGGGGATGAAGTGGGAGGAAGAACTGAAGGTTCCCCTATAGCCTGCTCCACACTTAGAGCCTCTGAAACTATATGGTCCTCCTCCATCATGGGTTCATCAATCAAATCAGGCCCTTGAAATGAAAGCAAAAAATCTTCAATGATGCCTTCTTCATTGAGTGGCCTCAACACTGATTTGATCTCTCCCAACTGCTCCTCTTCAATGGGGCTTGGGACTGATTGTTCCTCCTCTTGTTCTTTCTCTTCTTCTACTACAAACTCAGCCTCAGCCACCACTGGTTCTTCAATCTTGACCTCCTCTATTGGCTTGACCATCAAGGGGATCTTTGTAAACCCAAATTTGGCAGCCCAACTCTTCAGATTGTCTGTCATTTCTTTTCTATTGGGATCCTCTTCTTGTTGTTCTCCTTGACTAGATTCTTGAGTCTCTTCCCAACATGGGCTTGGGAAAGCAAGAGGAGTGGTAGGTTGGGGTTCAACCATCTTTGCAATTGTTTGTGGTGGGAAGGGAGGTGCAACTTCTTGTTTGTTTGGAGGGGATGACTATTTGGAAGGGAAAAGGATAGAAGAACTGAGATGAGGTGGAAGACTAGGAGATGGAGAAATGAAATCAACACTTGGGGCAAGCAAGTGAGGGGCTTGACTCTTGCCTCTGCTGAAATGATAAAGATTGAGGAAGAGAAAATGAAAGACAGGGAGCTGGTGATTGACTTACCCATTGACAAGGTTGTCTCACACTTTTCTCATAAGCTTCAATGTCCTCAATCCACTGTGTAAGTTGAGGCAACATTCCAATCATGAAGTTTAGCTTCTCTTGAGGGTTGTAATGTCTTGGAAAAGGGCCTTCCCATGGACAAGGTGCCCTACAACCAATCTTGAATGCCTTCATTTGTGCTATGCCCCTTGACTAAACCATGCCAACCTCCATTTTTTGGATCTTCTCCAGTAGACCAGCATCCTCTCCATAACTATCACCATTGTATGCATCCCCTTGTCCTTGATAAGCTTCATAGTAAAACTACTTTTGACATTGCTCATATGGGTAAGCATAATGGTCCTGGATCTGATTATAATGCTGATTTGGAGGAGTTGGGAAATACATTGGAGGTGGAATGTATTGCTGTAAGTGTGAGTTCCATGAAGGGAATGAAGTCATGATTGCACAACCTCATAGAATGGGAGAAAATGAAAGAGATGGAAGAAGAAAATAGATGAAAATGAGTGGAAATGGATGGAAAAGGTCTGCAACTCAGAGAATGGGTTTTTGACCAGATGGAGTCGCCAGATGTGCTTGAAAGTGCCTCAAAAGGATGAAATCTTCACCAAGAGCACATCAACTTGATGAAATAAAGTGGTAAGACCTCTGGTCCCACCGGGCGTGCCAAAACTATTAGTGTGAAATCACAACACCCCCAAATGAGTTCTATGGATCTACTTTTCTAAGGTAGAATCATTTGGTGTGATTTGCATAACATTGATCTTTCCCCAAGGTGTGGGACCTTGCAAAAGTGGGAAATGATCTCCAGAGAAGGTTGGTTCCTTCTTCATAAACTACCTACCACAAGCTACTCCAGTGCAGGAAAACTAATCTAATCCTAATCTAACCATTCCAAGGAACCAAGGAGAGAGAAAGAGGGAAAAAATAGAGAGAGAGAGAGCCTACACTAAAGCAGTGATACACTAGCAAAGGAAGTGAGGTATTCTATTGAGGGAGAAAGAAACAAAAAAATGGAAATGAGGGAGGTTAGACAGAAGTAACACGGACCCAGATCTTCAAATTCACCATTAAACTCCATGAAACACAACATCCTACACCTGTAAATGTGAAATACATGCACAGAAAAAACAAATCTGGAAGGGAGAGGCACGAAGAAACAAAAAAATGATGCAAAGGGTTGAAGAACACCACAAAAACATGTTTTTATTACTCTAGAAGGTGCACAGACCATTACATTTCTGGAATAGAGGCACAAATGTCATTTTCAAGCATAGGAGAAGGTTCACTGCTCAAAAATTTGCCATCGAGAAACAAATTTGATAGAGTTTCTCTATGCCCAGAATGTCTCTCCTTTTCAAACATGAGAAGTGTTATAGTATATATAGAAAGAAAAGAGAGAGAAGAGGGAAAAGTTGAATATTTCAACCACCCCATGAGATACTGCATTGAATCCTATCTTGAAAATTCAACCATGCCATCAATGCATTCTTTAAATCCACCCCAAATCTGTCAGTTCTGACTCCCTCTTGTCTATCTGGCAGTTGAAGAGAAACGGTGGATCTAATCAAATCTAGATCTGGTAGTTGAGAAAGATCAGATTCCTACATTAAAGGCCTGAAGAATTTTCTCCATTTTCCTTTACCAATGGCCCTCAGAAAAATGAAAGTTTTATATCTCCATGGCATAGAAGACGTCGAGACACTTTCCAATGGTGTCAGATTTTCAATATTTCAAGCCTTGAGTCGAAAGATATGCCCCTCTGAAGTTTGTATCGAGATCCATACAAATGGGTGGGAAAACAGTTTGAAAAATGGGTCCCCTTTTGAGATATGGAACACGCGAGCAGCCAGATTAGAGAAAAAATCAGGTTTGTGGGTTCGTAATTTATCTTTTTCCCCTTTTCACAAAACACGTAAAACTCAGAAAACCCCCGTGGCCCTAAAGCTCCACCTTTTGACTCTGAGATTGGACTTTTCAACCCTTCTTACTTTTTCACTTTGGGACTACGTGGGAAGCTGCGCTCATTTGGGTCTTCTTCCTTTGGATTAACTCTTGGAGAAGTGCCAAGCTAGACACTTGGTGACCTCTTCTTGCTCTTTCATACTTAGCCAATTTTTAGACCTGCCTTTCTGGACCTTTTAATCTTTGTTGACCATTTTCACCGCTTCTTTTCTTTCTTGGCTCTTGAGCTTCTCTGTGGACACTTCGTTTTGATCCTTCATTTGACGATCCTCCACCTATTATAGAGTCTCCCTGCAACCTTGTTTTTTTGTCCTAGAATGTGAGCTTGTGGGTCTGAGTCATTTCCTTCATAATTTCCTTATAATTTCCTTCATAATTTCCTTATGTGTAAGGACTTGTCTCTGACCAAACTTTCTTTTTTTGGGGGGGGGGGGGAAATTTGGGATAACAGTATCTAGAGCCCTTGCTCCTCTTACAACACCTTTTGCACATCCATCTCAGTATTAGTTTCACATATATCTACTACTCATAGGCCTCGTCACATCTATAGATCCCGGGGTCCACCTCATATCAATAACTCACATGCTTTACATGATCCAGTCTATACATAGTTATCAGGACTGTATTCCATCCCCAAATGGATCGATTCTAGACCATTGATCTCTTCATACTTGGCCTAGGATGATAGCTCTCTCGTGTTACCATCGAACTTGTTATCCAAAATACCCCCCTCGAGATAATTTTGATAACTTGACCATTTTATATTGCCTTGGACATGGATAAACTGGAAAATTAGAAGAAATTGGAGATTCATTTTGGAAGGATTTTACCCCTTGATATTCAGTCTCCATACTTAGCAAAATCCATTGGATAAAAAATCATTTTTTAAAAATGGAAAAAACTGGTCTAAGCGGGCAGAATTTCACTTCATTTCAAGTTTTCGGGTCCTTCATGCATCAAGCAGCATGTTGATCCAAAATGTTCCATTAAAATTGAGAAAATTGGACCCCCTGGTTATTCTGTAATTTCCTTTCAGAATTTTGGGGGCTTAAGGGTACATGGGTCATTAGGGATCAAGTGTTTGGGCGGTTGAAAATATCGTGATGCATTGGAAGTTATGTGGTTTGTAGGGATATCATAGAATGTTCTATGGGTTCAGGATTTCATGAGGTCGAGATTCTGGAGGCGAGAGAAATTGGAATTAACAAGGGTTTTGGAGATTTTATTTGAAGTGTTGCTGAATTCAGCCCAAATGGCCCAAGTTTTGGATTTTTGAATTTCATAGGGATCATAGGGGCCCAAAAACCCTAATGGAGTTTCAGAATGGGAAAAGCATATCGACTCAATTAGCATCTTCCAGCTTTCCGAGTTTACTGAGCCCCAAAATGCAGAAAACCCACAAATGCACACCAAGTGCTTGTGAACCTTGACGTACATAGTTCCCTCCAATAACCTTATCCAGAGACTACTAAAGAAATAAGGTCAAATGAAACATTGGGTATTGTGGAATGTGCATTAATGAAAAATGTCGATCTTTTCTTGAAAATGGGCTATGGTACAATGCCTCTAAACCTGTAGGGGCCCCATAATGTCTTTTACCCAAATTCCATTTTTCATAAAATATGGGATTAGATTTGGAATTCAATCCTCCATCATGGAATCACTAAACCAAATTATATTATTGTGTGGGGGTAGGTTTTTGAAAAAAAGGAGAAACTTCCCAGTTCGAAATACACACTTCCATCTAAGACTGTGAAGATAATTAATGAAGACTCTTTAACAAATTTTTCTTCCATGGGGAACAAGAGGACATGGGGGCATGGGTTTTACAAGGGTTTCCCATCAGATTATTGTAGGTCAATTAATTAATTTTTTGTGTGTTTGAAGGGTAATTTCGAGTTTTTTCTTATTTCTCTTCCTTTCTTATATTGTAAAAAGGAGCTCATTTGTGCAGGGTTGGACTTTCTCTATTTTCTCCTTTATTGTACTATGCTTATTGAAAGTGGTGTATTGTGAGCTCCAAACCTCTATTTTTGATGCATTTTGCAAGAGATCTCATGCCTCATTTTCTTCATTTAGTCATGCTATGTCAACTTTGAAGCAATAAAATCAAGTTTTCTTAGTCATTATCACAATCCTTGCAGTGTAGTTTGCATTGCATTCTCTAGCCTCTCTCATTAAATTCAAGTCTATTTATGTCTTTTAATGGTTTCTTGAAAGCTCTAAATGATTTTTTTAATGGAAATGGTATTGTAAATGTGTGTTGCATTAGCGAGTGTTACAAATACCCTCTCTATCTCCATTTTCCCTCATTTTCATCCCTTGGAGAGTTGTCTTAATTGCACCCTTCTCTTGGTGTTATCACCTCCATTTAGCGTAGGATTTCCATTCTCATTTCCTTTTCTCTTCCTTGGTCAACTCAGAATTGATAGGGTATAAGCATTTAGTTACATTTCCTTCATTAGGATTATTTTAGTGCTTACATTAGGAAGAGGAACCAACCTACTCTGGATAATTATCTTATTTTCATTGTCCCACACCTGTAGATAGTATTCCATTCTTTTCAAAAAGTTGGTTATGTTCCCAATCCATTTACACGTAAGAAAATTATCCTTTGGAGGGAGTTTGAAAAACACATCTATAACACATCCAATGTTAATTATTTCATCCTTTCCCTCTAACCTTTCATTCATTTTCATTCATTTTTACCTTTCCATACCTTTCCATTTTCCTTCCATTCATGAAGTTGTTGCAATCATGACTTCATTCCCATCATGGAATTCTCATTTGCAGCAGCAAAACTAGTCTAATCCATCCTCCAAACATTTTTAAAGATTCTCCTCTAAGTTATTAAACTTCCAGATTTTTTATGATGCCCCATCATGCAGTATGCATATAACCCACCCCCAAGCTAACCCATATGGTTATTTTCCTAACCAAAATATGCAACAATGAAGAACAAGGTTATGCAGATGATGGTGGCCATCCTATGGAAGATGTTGGGTTTGTAAGGAAATTCAAGAAATGGAGGAAAATATGGTGTAGACCAGGATCACATGTCTCAATTGAAGGCAGTCATGATTGGTTTTAGGGTCCCTTGTCCATGGGTTGGCCCTATACCAAGACACTGTTCAGCCTCAACAGAAGCTTTAACTTTATAGTTGAAATGCTGCCCCAAATTGCAAAGTGGATTAAGGGGATTGGAGGCTTACCAAGTCTAATGTTAGGAAACCTTGTCAATGGGAAAATTTTACACTACCATCTTACAACCCTCTCATTCCTCCTCCCCAACCTATGTCATCTCAGCCTACTTTTCATGTTCCTAGCTTTCTTCCTTTTCCCCCATTGATGATTCCATTCTTCATCTTCTTCCCTTCCATCCCACCTTTAATTCTCCTGCCCCTTTCCTTCTAAAATCCCCATCTAAAAAAAAAGAAATTAATCTTTCTCTTCCACCTCAAACCTTGAAAAAATCAGTTGAGACCCAACCCACCCCTCCTCTTCCATTCCCAAACCCATTTTAGGATGAAGAAAATCAAAAAATCAGTCAAGGAGGGAAGAAAGTTAAAGAAAGAACAAGAGAAGAATTCATTAATAATTTTGAAGGATTGGGATTTAAATTTTGATTCTAATCAGATGCCACTACTAATTAATCTTTCAACAGAGGTTGGGATTGGAGAAAAAAAGGTGGAAGTTGTACTTATTGAAGAGCAAGTTCAAGAAGAAGATGATCAACAATTTCTATGTTCTGAATGTAGTGTGCATGATAGCACTTATATTCAAGGGTTGTCTGATTCATACTAGATTTATCATAAGGAAGAATTCTCTAAATGAAGAGGAGCACAAGGAGGATCAGATTAAGAGGATGTTCTATAGAGTTTGATCATGAGAAGAGGATGATTTATTATCAGACTTGGAATATTTTTACCCATTGAACTCACTTTTTTTGTTCCACCATTGATCTTCCACTATAAAAGAGCCTCTTACTGTAAAAAAAATCTCAAGAACCTTTCATGGAGGAGAACACCTAAGAGGAACCTGCTGAAATTAATCCTCATGAAGAAGAAATTGAGGAGTTTGATCTTTCAAACTTCATGTTGGGTGATGAGGAGGAAGAAGAAGATGATGACACCATTGCAAAAGTAGAAGTCATCGTGGAGAAGGAAGTTTTGAAGGAGGTAAAGTTGCTTGTAGAATCAAAGCAAAGATCCATGAATCATCTTGCAAGCAACTCCACCTATCATGAAAGTTTGTAGGATAACTCCATTCATGGGGATATGAGCTTCAAAGAAATGGGAAAACCACAAGGATTAGGCCCATTGGCTCCTAAAGGCCACATGTCCAATAAGATATCTTGCTAGCTTGGAGCCAAATTCAAAGTTGTAACCGGTCATGCTCATATTAGAGCACGAGGATGAGCTTCAAAGTCACCGAAGGTCAGAAAAAATGCCTCCTAAATCCAAATACAGAGAAACTAAAATAGGTATTTTATTTTGTTTGTTGATACTTTGAAGAAAAGGGTGGAAAAATAGCTTCAAGTCAATTTTTTTCACTCCTGTTAAAGGCCACGTTCATTTCCAAAATTAATTACATGGTTGCATATTGTATAAAAAAGGGAAGCTATTTCTCCCTTCCTGTTTCAGGATTTGTTTAGATTCTCATTTATTTGGTTAGAGTAGAGTAGATAGGTTTTCTTTCAGTAAAATAAGTGCATTGTGTACACTCTGCATGTTTCTACTTGGAACATGTATGATTTTTCATGTTTTTACATAGTTTTTTGTGTGCTTTGTTTATGTTGCACAGTCCAGTTTAGTTCAGGACAATGTTTCTTGGCAAAATCAGATATGGGGCATTTTTAAATGCTCAATCATTTATCCCTAGAGATTAGCTTCAATTCAGAGTTCCAATTCCATTTTCTTGGGTCAAATTTAGTGTTTGGGACAGTTCTAATTACATTAATTTCATTTCCAAATCAGCATGAGATCCAGAACTTTGCAATGCTTCATTATTTTTCAAGGATTCAGTTCATTTTTCCTCAAAACTTGGCAAAAAATCATATTTGAGGAAACTTCAGATGTTATCCTTTGTCTCAATAGATCAAAATTAGAGCAAATAGAGTGAAGTCTTGGGCTTTTAAAATTTTTCCCTCTCATAAAATCAAATTTAAAAATTTTTATAATGAGATGGTAAATTCTAGCTTCACCTAGAGCTTGAGACATTTAATGGTGAATCAGATAATTTGGAGCAGTTTCAAAGCTTTATTCAGAGCTCCATGGATCAGATTCAAGCTTCCATACCTCTCTAAGTTCATTTCATGCTTCATATGGCTCTAGGTAAGAAATTTCAATGTGTTGATTAGTTGTTTAAAGTCTTTTGGGCTTGACTCCATACCCAATGGATGCATAAGGCTACCAGGTCAAATTTAATAGGAAAATTTCCTCGAGAGGTCACCAAAATTGTTATCCCAAATTTACCCATCGGGTTAATTTGGAATAACTTATTAAAAATGAAATTAGACATTTTTTACAAATCTGTGACGTTCAAACGGCTATCAAATTACATTTCCCAAAAGCACTAGCCATTAGCATTAAAAAACCCGTGAGAGACTAAGTCTTAAAGCATTGGAGGGCTCTTATTAAAATTTTGTAGGAAAATGAAAATGAAAACCCGTGAAACAAAGGTCGAAGGGTTAGTGTTCTACGGAAAATATTAAAAGCCCCAGTACAAAGGAAAGTAATGTAGGGGCCATGTAGCGACAAATCAAAGACCAGAGGTAGGCTACATGTCAACATTCTAGAAATTCCTAAGGTGATTGGATCATTTAAACTCTAAGTCCCAGGATTTAATCATAGTTCATATTTCATCAGGTCTGGCCAGTTAGACAAGGTCAAAGGGACAAGTGGCAACTAACTTCAAAGATAAGAAAAGTTTCTAAGTCCCTCGAGACTTAGAAACTTGCGATGCAAAGAAATACGTGGTGCCATGGATATTTTTTAACTACGTATTTCACCTTTCACAAGACATCTGACATTATAAACATGGAAGGCTTCAAGAAATTCAGTTGAGAACTAAAATTCTAAGACAGCGGGCAAAATGTAGAGCTATTTTCCCATTAGTTCACCTTTCATAACTGTCATAAGGAGTTTTGTGAAGAAAAGACTGACATACGAAGTGCATGGAGCTTCCTCATTGGCTCACACTTTACAAGTATCAAATGAGACTGTCAAAAGTCTAACAACGCATTGAAGGCATGGGAATTCCTCATTGGACAATGGTTCATAGATGTCAGAAGGAAGATAATAAAAAGGACTGACATGTGAAGTGTATGGAGCCTTCTTATTGGCTCACATTTTACAATTTTTAGTCAGAGGCTAAATAAAAGAGAAAATTATGAAGAAACATGGTTGTTTCTTATTGGCTCACATTTCTGAGGGGTCTGAAAAGGTATAAAAGGACATGACATGTATGAGACATCGGGCCATTTTATTGGTCCCCCATATTTCACAGGGTGTGACAAAGGAAAAGGACAGGGAAAAATGGCAAGCATGGAAGTAAGAGCCCAAAACCCAAACCAAATAGGGGAATTAACACTTGGAAAAATGTAAAGAAAAGTAATGCACATTATAATAGAGCCCAATCTCCAAAGCCAATCAAGAGTTTGACCACGTGTCAAATTCATGTGCTTCTCGATAGGAAAATACTTCAAATGGCCATATCTTTTGATCTAGAGCTTCCAAATCAGACAAAATTTATATCATTAGAAAGATCTCCTCAAGACCTTCAATTTGAAATCATCAAAATATCTATTTTGGTGGATTTTGGAAGGTCATAATGGAAAACACATGGCTTATAAGGTATAGAAGAGTAGTTTGGGCACACAATCAATCAAATCAAGTAACTCAACCACCAAAATTGATGAAACATGGCTCCATTTCATTCTTCGGGATGAAATATAAAATGTAATGGATTTAAAGAGTTCTTGTGTGCTTTGTAGGTGAATTCATCACAGAAATTTGTTGGTTGAAAGATTCAAAAACTCGTGCCTATCTCTTTGACCTCTTCTCTTTCTTCTCTCTATCTCTTTTCTTTGAGCTATATATTGTAAAAACCTTTTATTTTAAAAAGAATGGATTCATGTCTAATCTGTAAATGAACATCATGTCAAAATGGTTTCCCAAGAAGCTCCCATGAAACTTCCAGACTTCGAATTTGGTCTCTATAAATGTATTTCTTTCCTTATGTAATTACTGTAATAGAACTGTGCATATTCTAAGCAATAAAAAGTTTGTTTTTTTGGCACATCTGTCTACCCTAGCTAGTTTTATCTTGCATCCTTTCCTTTATACTCATTCCATGCATGTTGTGAATATTTCGTTTCTTGCAGTTTCCATTTTTTTGTTGTAAATGTGTGGGTGAGTGAGTTTACATGGTTTTTGAATTGTGGCACGTTTGTCTACCCTCTCTCCCATGTTTTTTTCTCTTTTGTTCCCATTATGGGAGAGCTCAACCCATTTTTTATAGTGCTATCTACCTCCCTTATAGCTTAGTATTTCCATTTCATGCATCTCCTTCTATCCCTAGTCCCTTAACATGTTTAGTTTAGAATTTTCATACAACATTAGGAGTAGTTTTAGTAGTATGATTAGGTAGAGGAATCAACCTTCTCTAAATGTTTTTCTCAAGAAGAAATATCCCATAACTTGGAGACAGTCCCATGTTTCCTCGAAATCCATGATTTATTTATGACTCTAGGCAGGGTGCAATTTTCAGCTCTAATAATTATGTAGAAGGTATAGGGTTCTTAATCCTAGATGTGGTGTAGGGTAGTGGGGTGTAACTATCTCCTAATTGTAAGATAATTCTAACAATGTTAAAAATTGGATTATAATCATGGTAGTAATCAGAGAAGATATCTTGAATATTGCTAGGAAATATTTTTAGATAGTACAAGAGATTTCTAAGAGACTACAAAATAAGATTAAGGGTTTTGCAAGGTTGTGAAAAACAAGGAGTGATAAATTAAAAAATGCATTATCCAATAATATGCTACACCTATCCTAATCTTTTTATAACCACATCCACAAGATACAAATATGAAATGTAATTAAAATAACAAGATAGGTTAGATATACTTACACATATAAAGGAACCATCGACACATTAAATTCCATAGGATTAATAACACCTCATGAGATATTTGATGTGGGGTACCACAAATGAATAAGAACAAGACCTCATAACACATGATTAGATAAAATAGGGATTTTATCAAGTTAATCTAACTAGGAAGAATAGTAAATAAAATTAAATGAATGCAATAAAAAATATGGAAAGTGACCCAAGAAAATAAGTAAATGAAAGTATGAAACCCTAATTAACAAGTAGGTTTAGAAAGAGCTTAGTTTATTTGGTGAATTGGTTGGACTATGTCACATATCTGACTAGACATAAGAGGAGGTAATGACTGTGCTGAGGTCTAGAAATATGTAGATCTAGGAAATCCTAGTGGACTGAAGTGTCTGGGAGAGGATCAAACCACCTGTGAGTACCCTAGTCTATATCCTGGGCTCCCTGGTCTGTGTATGAGGTCTAAAAACCATCTCTAAAACATCATATGATGATCTGAAACCATCACTGTGTGTCACATGTAATTTTTTGTTTTACGTTGAATGTCACCAATGATCAGTGATGAATAATAGACCTGTAAGACCCCAAAACAAACATCAAACCCTAAAATAAAAAATGTAAATGAAGGGTTCAGACTATCCTCAACAGCCACCGCAGTGGACTTGCTAACTAAACACTACACTAGATTTCAAACTTAAATGCAGTTTCTTTGTGTATGTGTGTGATCATGCCCTAGGTTAGTCTTGTGCCAGTCGCACTTTGTGAAGTAGTGAGCTATAACTATGTGTATAAAATGTAATAGATTATGGATGGAATATAATAAACTTCCCTCCTATACTTTTGTGATCTAGATGAAAACCATCCTTGTCCCATGTGATGGAGCTAGATGGATGCAACTCTAGGTGGATGATAGTAAGTGCCTAGTGCTTGGTCCCTCATTATAGTCTCATAACTTTATATTTATATGGTTATCTTGATCTAATTTCATAATTAACTTCAAAGAGGTTGACCACCAAAAATCTAGAAAGTTCAAATGGCTAGAAAGTGATCAAAGAATGGTGGGAAATTGTAAAAAGGATCAGGGTGCCCCGACTGGGACCAGGGTGCCCTAGTACTAGCCTGGGCACCCTGGTCAAAGCTAAAATGATAGAAAATGATAAAAAATGACAAGGAATGTATGTGGTGGAGGTCGGTAATGATGAAAAAACCAAATAAAAATGGCCAAAAGATGGGGGTTAATTAGTCCTTTCTTCACTCAAAAACCATATCAATAGTAGTATGAGACCGGGACTAAATAATACCCAAAGTGCGTGATTTATTGTCTACATTTTCTCCCAATTTATATTGGTGAAAAAAAATATTGGTAACATAAAGTAGATAGAGATGCATACCTGATGTCCATGTTTGAGTGATGCAAAAAGCGTGCCGAAGGACTAGACAAAGCGTGGAGTGACAAAAATATGTAAATGCAAAAAAGAGTGATGAGAATGAACCTAGGGTGGAAAAGTGTGTGTTGTTGCTGATGTTTGTGATGTATTTGCATGGTTAGTATGGTGTGTGCTGCCGAAAAGTGTTGTTGACACTATTTTTGTTGTTGTTGTTGACTGCTTGTTTTCTCATACAGTCAGACCTACAAGGAGAAGATAATCAAGAAGTAAAATATGCATATATATATATGTCAAAACACATGTAAAATATGTATGTATATGTAATGAAAATACTAAAATGAAAGTATGAAAAGTGTAAAAGGAACATGTGCACCTAATCCATGATGAGAGAAAAGGGTGTACAAAGAGGATATCCTATCCTAGGTTTTTTGGACAATTCAATGCCAGAGGCTGAAGAAGTATAGGGAGGAATTTTTGTTTTATCCTTCAACCTTTAACTTATTCCCTAGATATGTGTGTAGAGATCTTTGTACTTCCTAATTTTTTGGGTGATCTGACGCCACTGGCTAAATAAGTATAGGGAGGAATTATGTTGTATCTTCCAACCTTTAATTGCTTCCCAGAATGATAAGGAAAATCATTTCATGCAAAATCCGCTATGTACAGGGTTCCTAGACTGGTCTAAACCCACTCATTATATGTAACCCAAAATGCCAAGGGTAGAAATTACACTGAACTTAACTGATGTAGAAGTGTTGTGTATAATGTAAAAACCCAAATGATGCCTCCCTCTTTAGGGGTGCATAGGACGTCACTGATAGGAGAATGTGGCTATAAAAGAGGACCAACCCCATGTATTCTATAACTCTTACATGTAGGGTAAGGGAATGTGCTTGGTAGAAACCAAGGTGCACATAAACAAAAAGGATAGCCAAAACAATTGTTAGTATGAATGATCATGCATGTAAAAATTCAAGTGTAAGCTATGCAAATAGTGTAAAATCTATCAAGAAAAGTAGTAAATGGGAAAGAAGACAAAGTAGTCCACCCGAAGTGAGATGCAAACATGGGATATCACTCACGATGTCGCAAGACATGCAAGGCCATCATGGCCACATAAAACAAACAAGTGTTCACACCAAACATAAGGCAAGGCCTGCATAGAAGAGAAAATAATAGCATACAATAGAGCAAACAAGTATGGAAGAAAATATCCCTACATAACAAATGTTACACATGATGCACCTGTAAGCATGTTAGAAAAATATTCAGTATGTCAAAAATGTGTATATCCAAGTAATGAAAAGTACTAAGTACAAAATGAAATAATAACACCTATGAGATACGAATGTGGATGCCCCCAATGACCAGTGTAGTAAGGATAGAAGGTGAGCATCCATTTTGCGTGTAAGATACCTGTATCTATGACATAAAAAGAAAAAGGAATGAACGTGCATATTTGTATAGTGTAGATAAATTCCATACAAGACATCTAACTAGCATGTGCAATAATGTTGCCACGAACAAGAAAATGTAAGCAAGAGTAAAAGCAACCATGAACAGTATGTTGTAGATGGATGGAATGGAATTCAAGTTATAATGATAGGAGCCATGTGCCCCCCAAGTAGATGGAAATGTATGCAATGAGGTTCATTTGGTTTTCCCCCTCCATCGTAAAGAATGAACCGTAAACAAGAGTGCGTCATCAGGAAATGGTTGAAGTGTGTGTTGTGTTTAACACGTTATGATGATTGTATATGTGTATTGATGAAATGCAACCTATAAATGATGTATGTGTGAACCTTGTAGCCAAAGCATATATCTCGACAAGATGAATGAAAGAGTGATGATGTATCCTAAAGTGTATAACACTACAAGATGAATAGAGGGAGTGGTGATGTAGCATAAAGCGTATAACACTACAAGATGGTAGAGCAGGTGAACATTTAGCTTATAGCGTATGTCATGAACCTAGGAATTTCACATGAATAAAATTTCAAATTATGAATGTGTAAGTATGATAAGTTCCATTTGATTTTTAAACCCTTGGTAGTTGAGTATGGACCGAGGAACTAAAGTTCATCATAAGGTAATGAGTGCAGTGCATAGAAGACAATGTAGTATGCGTGAGGAGTAGATGACCATACGATGTATAAGATGTGTAATGTATGATGTATATATTTCAATGATGTATAGTATGTATTGTATGATGTAGATTAAATAGTGTAATATGTGCACGATGTAGCATGTAAAATGTTAGAGTCGTAGACCATGAAGGTGTTTTATGATGAAGACAAGTATGATGTATGATGTGTAGAATGTACACTATATAGTATGTAAGATGAGTAGAGAACAATGCTATACTTGTATATGATATAAAAAAGTATGAGAAAGACTAGTATGATGTGTATGTATGCTATGTAAATGTGCAAATAATCAAAATGATGTAGTCTAAATGCATAGTGTATGATGTAAGATGTATAGATGTGCAAAATCTGAAATGATGTAGACTAAATATAGTATGTAGGATGTATGATACGAGATGTGAAACATGATGTGTGGTGTCTATAGTTTAGTGTGTGGGGTTCATGTGTAGTAAGCCCTCAACAGTCAAGTGTGAACTGAAGCACAAGAGTGTGGCATCAAGTAATGACAACGTTAAACCTATGATGAGTATGCCTATGTGAGAAGATTGATGTATGAAGATGGAAGTATGAGAGATGTGTTGATGCTTAATATGAGGAAGGGGATGTGTTGGATGCTATACCCCCCAATGTTGTAGGATAAAGGATGCAATCATGTAATGTCAGCTAGAATATCATAGCTCTCAAGATCATAATCAAATTGATAAGCATTGGTAACTTGATAACAAATAGTGTCTATTTGATCACGTAATGATCCATTTAGGTGTAAGTTATACATACCCATGGCATATTCCTCATCAGTGAAAGGAGGAACTAGACATCCATGTGCATACCAATGAGTAAGATTTTTTGTATGGCCTAGAAAAGAGATATTGTAAATGAAGATTCAAACAAAAGGTATAGGGAAAGATATGTCTATGTGATCAGGATCTAGAGTTCCTCTAATATAATCAAGCCATGATTGACCTAATGTAAGTGGAGAGGAATGAGGAGTGTACGATAGATAAACCATAAGATGAAATACACACAATCCATAAGTGGAAGTGAGTCTAACAATCCCATAATAAAGATGAGAAGCATATGTGATGTAGGAGCATCTCTCCTTGGCACAAATTTTGGGTTGTTAAAGCAATTTTTGTGTGAAAGGTGTCTTAGGAGGTCCTATAAGTCATTAATGGCTCATTAGAGTTGTGGCATATGCTGGATTGAGGTCTAACTTTCAAAAATTAAAATGATGAACTTTCCCTCCAAAATTAGTATTTTGAAATTGTGAGATACTCTAAGCTAGTGTAGGCTTGTTTTTGATGTGTTAGTGGTCTTAAGTATTGGGGGTCAATCTTAATAGAAATCATGTTGTGTAAGACACATAATAAGAGTGAAAAGGAGGAAAAGATGTATTGGAAGGTTAAAATTTATCTTATTCTAAGGGTTAGATTTATTCACACATTACAAGAAGTTAGTTAGGGATTGGTATAGTAGGTATATGTGAAGTAAAAGCTCATGGAAGGGAGTTAGTTATAGAGAGGAAGAGGGATAGACTCATGGGAGGAGCCTGAGAAGAAGAATTTTGTAATGAATATGAATATATGGAAGTACTCTAATTTTTTACATGAAAGGTATTACAGTTTTGATGTTTGAAATCTCAAGAGTGATTGTTTTTTTATCAAGTAAAGTTAAGAATCTTAATTATTAGAGGCTTCTAAGTCTATAGGTATGGTGAAATGAGTTGATCTAACTTGAAACCTTAGTCTTTATTCTTTAAATGGAGTCTCCAAACCATACACATGGAATTTGAGGGGTGCAATTAAATGGAACTTGAAGGTTTCAAGGTATGAATTTGTCTAAGAAACTCCAAATTATATCACTTGTGCATGAGGACTATGAGGAAAAAATGGAACAATGACCGTTTTGAGAAAAGAAAGGTGAATTCAAAGGCTTTGTGCTAGTTTCAAAAATTGAAACTTTTAGTAAACATATAGAGCACCTAAGGAAACAAAATTATAATGTTTTGAAGTGGGAAAGTCACCCCATTTTGCACAGTTGTTGACAACTAGCTATATACCATAGTGAAATAGTCCAATGTCCTAATTTGTGCTTGAAAAGTTGATTTTTGAAGGATTATTCTAAAAGGAACCTATATTGGAACTTTGTAAAGAGTTGAAAGCCATTAAAGGGTATTCAAGAAAGTAATTATAATGTGAATTGAGGATTTGAAACAAAATATAGACTTGATTTTGTCTTATGACAAGGTTACTAGACAAGTAACAAGTAGATAGAGAGAGAGAGCGAGTAGAAAAAGGTCTAGCAAAAGAATTTAGAAAAAAAATTTGCCTACACCATTTTAATTCTAAAGGGTACTTGAAAGTGTCTTGGTTTGGTCTTGAAAGCTTGTATTTTGTTCCAACTACTATTATACCAAAAGCATGCTCTTAAGAAGCCAAAATTGACAATTTTGTGAAATAGAGGTGCATTTGATTTGAATTTTTTGATTGACTTGAACAAGTTTTATGGTTGAATGGGAATGATGTGGTTCTGAGAAATGTGTTGAAATTTTTTTTAATCCAATTTGGCATTTTATCCAAAAATCTCATATTTGTTTGAAGATTTCTTGACCAAGAAAGAAGAGTAGTTTTTTGTAAGTTGACAAGTTTATGAGATTTGGTTGATTCTAACTCACTAGAATAGTTGTGTTTTATGATGCACTACATCATTATGGTATATGATAGATGTATTCAAAAGAAAATCCTAGTTGAGCCCAACCCTCATGTGTACATATAGTGTCATCGTATGTAGGATCAAATGGAATATGTTCGCAATATGAATCATTCATGAATAGTGTGCAAGTGAATGGTGGGCATGCTAATGTAGGTGGTATATGTGAAGGTGTAGGTGATAGAGAAACTTCAGTAGAATAGACATGCCCCTAATAAAGAATCATAGCAGTAGTAGTGACAGGTGGCATGGAAGATATTACACCTATCACAAAAATGGAACCTTCAAGCGGTGGCAAGTGGGGTAGTTCTTCCACAGGTTGAGGATTATTTGTAGTGTCAGTGCATGGAATAGGAAGACTAGTGTTAGGATCTCATCACAATATTGGAATGGATTGCGGTCACAAAAAATAGTGTACTCAATGCCCTCATGTAATAATTTTACACAATGATGTACAGTAGAAGCTATGGCTTGTATGACATGGAGCCATTGTCTACCTAAAAAACAGTTGTACGAGACTAGAACATCAATGATGAAAAACATGGTGTTGATATTTTTTGGCCCTATAGAAATAGGAAGTGTAATGTGACTAATACAATGGAAAAACAAAACCATCATAAGCATGGTGAGATACAAGATGGGAAAACATCATGGGTAGAAAGACCTAAGACTTCAAGGAATGACATAGGAAACAAGTTAAGTTCAGATCTATTGTCAATTAGAGTGCGTTTAACACCTACATTGTTAACATAACACATAATATGCAAAGATGGATCATTTTCAAAAGTATAAACATCAGCAGGATGATTAGACTTGAATGATATGTGTTGATAAAATGCATCAACAAATGTTTGGTAAACCGTATCAGGATGCATGTCAGTACGAATGCAAGTAGTAACCAGAAGATGTTGGACTCTATGTCTTAAATCAAGATTTGGAATTACATAATCATTGATTGAGATACTCATGATGAAAAAACTCTAAAATGATGAGCAATGAAGGAAGAAGCTATAAGCGTGAATAACCTATGAGCGTGAAGATTGATTTAGGTTCACCAAAATGAATAACTAAAATAGGGATTTTATTAATTTAATATAACTAGGAACAACAGTAAATGAATGTATTAAAAAAATATGAAAAGTGGCCCAAACAACTAAGTAAATGAAAGTATGAAACCCTAATTAACAAGTAGGGTTGGAAACAACTTAGTTGATTCGGTGAATTGGCTAGACTATGTTGCAAATATGATTGGAGAAATAGGAGGAGGGACCTAGTGTGCCAAGGTCCAAAAAGATGCAGATCTAGGAAATCTGAGTGGACTGGGGCACCTGAGAGAGGATTAGGGAACCTGTAAGCATCCTAGTCTGTATTATGGGTGCCCTGATCTATGCATGAGGTCCAAAAACCAGCTCTGGAGGGTCAGAGAATGATCTTTAACCCTTACTGTGTGTCATGTGTAATTTATTATTCTACGTCATATCTCATCAATGATCGGCGATGAAGAATAGACTTGCAATAACCCAAAAAAAACATCAAACCCAAAAAAATAAAAATGCAAATGAAGGTGTTGGAATATCCTTAGTTGCCACAATGGTGGAATTACTAAGTGTTGCACTACATTTCAGACCCGAACGTAGTTTTGTGTGTATGTGATCATGCCCTAGGTTGCTCTTGTGCGAGTTGCACTTTGTGAAGTAGCGAACTATAACTATGTGCAGAAAATGTAAAAGATGTTGGACGGAATAGAATAAAATTCCCGTAAATGCTTGTGTGATGCATATGAACAAGCCTTGTCCCTTGTGATGGAGCTAGATGGATGCAAATGAGCTCTAGAAGCCTTTGATGGATGCAACTCTAGGTGGATGATAGTAGTTTCTAGTGCTTGGTCCCTCATTATGGTCTCATAAATTTATATTTATATAGTTCTCTTGATATAATTTCATAATTAACCCCAAATAGGCCAACCACTAAAAATCTAGAAAGTTAAAATAGCCAAAAAGTGCCTAAAAAGTGGTGGGAAAGGGTAAAAAGGATGAGGGCACCCTGAATGGGACCAGGGTGCCCATGGGCACCCTAATCAAGGCTAAAATGAAAGACTTATGCTTCTTTCCACCAAGTTGGAGATCATTCATTTCTCTGTCGATGCCTTGAACTCTTAGTCACCATAACAAGTCAAAAATTGCTGCATACTAATCTTAATACAACAATGTTCCCAAGTCAAAGAAAAAAATACAAAGAAAAAATACGTGCATTTGAAACCCTAAAGTTAGAGTCATCTTTCTTTTCTAAAAAGATTCATGAGTTTATTTAATATAAAAATAATATGTTTTTTAATATTTTTAATTCATCAATAAATCAATTAGTTATTTATATTTGGCTTTGGAATGAGGATGGTGGAGGTAATGGGTTCGAGACCCACATTGATGAATTTTTTCTCACATAGTGTTGGGTTCAAGACCCACTATGACAAGATTTTGCTCAAACTTCATTCTATTAAAAAAATGATTTATTTAATAAAAGGGGATAACCTTTAATTTTAAGCACAAATATTATACTAGGGGTGTATTTTTAATAGGATCTTAATTATATGTCTAACAAGGATAAATTATTATTTTTGAGGTAAATTTTAAAATGGTAAAATTATTATTAAAATTTATATATTTATAAGCAATGTGGGGGGTATTTTTTTCAAAAGTTAATTTTTGAGCCATTTCAAAGGTCCTGTAAAGCAAGGGCATTGCTCCTTAACCCTACAACCTCAATGTCTAGTCTAGTGTATGGTATCTTCTAGATTCCCCTCTACCTTAGAGGCATATTTTTATTTTGTTCTAAAGACTGGAGAGTGAGGCCTGACTTGACAGGCAATCAAACCCCCTCACAAGAAACCAATCTTGCTTCCTACTTTCTCCACAATGTTTTGGATGCATTTTTAGTTAAGCCCAACCTCCTATATTTTTTGGGTGTTATTCTTACATATTTCATGGATTATTATCATGACATATTTGCTTTGCAGTCTAAGAATAAGATATTGTTCTATGAAGTTTGTTCCATTCAAGAGAACATGGTCAAATTTATCTAAAAAATTAGATCTCTCAAGAAGAAAATTTCTCTTCTACATGCCCTTATTCATGAAAAGGATGGCCTCATAAACTTCCTATGGTAAAAAATTTCTAGCCTACAACATCACCTTCATATTTTGGACACTCATATCCTTGTTACTAGTCCACATACATGTATTGCTTATGCACCCACCAACCTTGATTTGTCAATTTATGAGTTTGCTTATGCTTATGATACCCCTAAGCCTATTAAGCTTGTTACAAAATGTTCTACTTCCACACTTTTTCCTATTGTAGTAACACATTTTGTGTATCCCACATCAATTCCTTTTGTTGACATGCTTGGCTCCTTTTATAAGAAAACCACAACATTTGGTTCGTGCATGCTCCATTATATGGGATTTTCTAACTGAGTTTTTGGAAGACATTCACAGGGCATTTCTTATCATATAAAGGATGTTAAGGGGAATTTTTTACAAAGTGGGTAATTCATTGGGATCACTTATTGATAGAGCTCATGTTTTTGTTTTCTCAACTCTTCCCAAGGATCATGAGCTACACAGGAGTTTTGTTGCACCTTCACTTAGGCATGAGAAACCTGAAATTTTAGTTTTTAGGCATGATCAACCTGGCATAATTTGTGATGTATCCTTACATGCTTCATTATTTACTTTTCACCGAATCATATGTAAGCATATTCCTCAGCCATGCACATGAACATTTGGGATGGATATTTGATCACTAGTGGTGCCAACATAATCATTCACAGAGAGGACTCTATAGGAATGGCTCCTCCGTTCATCTTCCTACTCTGATTTCTTCTCAAATTACTGACCTCAACCTTCACCAACATACTAGAAACAACTTACCACAACTCTAACATAGCTCACAAGTGCATATATACCTTGAAACGATGACCTTCATACCTATTTTGGCTCGTTTTCTTCACATTTTGGTCTTCTAGTTTCACTAGTTCTTGAATCAGGCCTAAAGACGTATGCTAATGAATTCTAAAATCTATTTCCATGCTTAAACCATGTCAATCATCCTTCAACATATCATTGAAACATTCCTTTTCAAGAAACCATGCTCAAATATTCATCAAAGACTCGTAATAGCACATGAACACCTGCATTGTCTCCATTGTCTTAAATTCTCTCTTTTTTGCATCATGATTACCTTATAAACCTATGACTTCTTCTTCCAAAAATCAACATATTCTTGATAATTTTACAAAACAATGACAAACATCATAAAAACCAATAAACTAAAAGGCTAAGTTTGGCATCACCAACATGCTTTACTAACACTCTTGAACTCAACTTGAATAATCAAGACACTACCAATCAACCTTCAAGTTTCTCTTTCCTATTAACATCAATGATACTTCATACATCAATGACAACACAATGTAAAAATCTCCCTTTTTTCATTGATGGAAAAAGACACAAGGCATAAAATCCCCCTTAGGTACACACATGCCATCATCTCATTCTCCCCCTTTTGAAATTAATGAAAAATAAGCATACCTAAAACACCATAATTTCCTTCTTCTGATTAGGATAGGCTCACTTTTTGGTTGGAAACATTAACTAAATCATTCAAGATTCATTCTTCATCTTTGTTTTGACTTGCATGATCACCCAAAAGTGGCATCATAGCTTCTATGTGTGGTGGTCAAATTACTTCTTTCAAATATGATTTGATGCAACTAGAACAAGTCTATCCTCCGTGATTAAGCTCACCAGATTGAGATCCCTTGATGATATGACCTTGCACCTAACTTCTCTATGAATGTTGACAACTCTAATGAATCGTGTTCAGATGCTACGAGATCGTGATTACTCATGAGATACTAACCTTAATCTCACATGCTTTCTTGATGCTACAAACTTCTCTTGTCATGTTCGAGCTCTTAAAATGGTAGCACTGTGAGCTTGAATGAATTGAGTAGATCTGATTTTCAAACTGTTGCTAAGGTTCAGAGTCATGTTGCATTTTTCTGTGTAGAACCATTTGTTTCCATACCACTCGGTCAACAAACACAACGACCTGATCCACATAGCTCGACGAATGACCCTCGCCATATTTAGGACCGAAAAACTCTCGAACTCAAGCCACAAGACTTGACCTCAATTTCTGTGAGCTTCGATCCCACACTTCACTCCAACATATCAAGCACTCTAATACTAATGAACATTTTTATTTCATGCGTATACAATGTCTCCCCACTTAGGTAGACTCAAAATGTGTCTATCTTCCTGTGAATTGGCCACTCAAATACACCCACTTCTTCATATCTTGAAACTGCCATACTCAAAGTTAGGTCAACAACTTTTCCCGCTTCCCCAGTACAAGAACAGCTTTCTAAGTACTTCCAAATGTGAGACCTTTCTTGATGTTGGCTCACCATCTTAACACCTCCACCTAGCAATGGATTCCCCGAATTGCCCTTGTTCACTAGAAAACCAACTAGCTATGGGGTTATATGCAATTGATTTCCGCCCACTTAGACTAAAAATGGGCATTCGAAAAATTCCCCGAACTTTTGCCTTGGCCATGTCGATCTCAACTCGTTGATACAGACGTCAAACTTCCACGGATCTCCCAAATTCTTCTAGAGCCTCCAAAATCCATCAATCCCTATGCTATTCATCTATGGCTATTGTATACTTCCCATATTACAAAGAGCTTCAAGCTTAGATCACTGAGCTCAAGAACACTTCTTGACTCATGAAACTGTATGCACAGATTTGCATTCAAACATATGTTGTATCCCATGCTAACAACTCAATGATGCATCCTCAAAGAACACTTCAGCTAATGATATCAAGCTCTTTCTCTTTATGTGATTGCATTGTTCATAGCCATCCTTGGAACCTCTATCTCCTCACTTTCGATGATTTATCAGACCAATGCAGAAAATGGTCAAAGATGACAATGTTTGAGTTCATTCATGCCTGGTATCAAACTGAGCTCATACCTAAGCACATTTCATACAATGAGCATCTTGAACACCGTTTTCGCATTTAAGTTCCATATTGAAAACATGCACTTTCCCTACCTATCTTGATGATGCTCCCCGCGTTTTACTCTGCAGGACTATCAATCATGCATGACCTGGACCACCACGATGAATCGCCACACTCATTCATCTATGAGTTACGCAATGCCGACGACGTCCAAGCTCAGCCATAACATGTTTATTACCTCTGCTTGCGTGTCAAGCTATGGTACAATGTCTTCACTTAGAATCTATCTCATGTGAACTGACTTATTTGTATTATGCTCTATGATACTACACTGAGCTCTCGTATTGAGTGTGCATCGTCCTTATTTGCAATTCAGTGACTTACGAGTTATGCTCATATTCATGCCATAATGAGTTTTTCATATTTTTCCTATGTTTTAGTTAAGGCATGAATATTAATCTCAACCTTAATATTATTCATCCATATATATCACATCATCCAATTTGAGCAGCTATATTTGATTTGTCTAAACAATGCTCTTAAGTACCTTTGTGAACATGTCATTACGTGCGAGATCAGATCAATGCTTATATGGTTTCCCAAAATTAGGGATTTAGGTTAAGACCCTAGTAAGCTACGTATATAATTGATTCCGCCTAATGTTTGACCATATTCCATAATTTCCCTTAACTAATAGGCCATTACCCTTAAGTGTCATATCAAGCGCATTTAATTCTCATCACTTGAGTCATTTCCCTTAACTAAGAGTACTTAGATTTATCAAGGGAGCTCTTCTTGCAAGGGTTGACCCGGTGATCTATAGGAGTTCATAGGCTTGAGCTTCATTCCTAAGCTCAAGGTCTATAGTTGTATCCTGATTTTTTAGTCATCAGCCAAAGGATTTACCATCACGAGATCATGTTCAAGCTCCTTAGCGTAAAGTTGTAAGGTTTGGGAAAGTCTAGTAATGTCCAGTAAGAGATAAATTTTCAACCAAGATTTATTATCACAATGAATTTGAGTCAACATACAAGCAGTTTCTACAGCTTAGAGCTGCATGTTAATAGCTATTATCTATGCTTTAACCTAGAAATGTATTCACCAAGTACATCTTATTTCTTTTGTCTGTGATGTGTGTAATCTTGCTAAGAGTAAATAGCTATTAGAGTATGCTTGTAAGTGAGATTGATGACAAAATAGAATTGAATAACCCTCTTAATCAAATTATTACTCCTAAGTTGAACATTATTTTCTTTTGACTGATTGATGAACCTCACTGCAATACTTTGTAATATGAAATAAAATAATGCAACAAGTTGTTGACACTAGGAAGGGGTAGTTCACCCCATGACTCTGACATTACCTAAAAAAATCATAAACATTCCTCAAACGTAACCATTCACCCAAAAAGATTGTCTAAGAATGCTACATGAATAATAGCCAAGACTAGGGTACAATAGAACAAAATATTCCTATATGAACTACATTCAACTGGGTAAAAACTGGAAACATGGAGCTTAGCTTCACATATCTTTCAAAGTATGATCTATTAATAATCATATGAGTGAAATGCAAGAATTCAAAATTAGTATGTGACTCATTGTAGGGGGGGTTAAGGACACTAGCTAGTCCTAGGTATCCCAACTTCACTAAATATAGAGGGTATACTAAAATGACTCCCCACCTTAGAAAGTGTAGTCTTATCTATGTACAGAAAATGATTGTCCCACCCTGGCTCAGGTGGATAGCCTGGATAATTATTTTTCCAAGTTGAGTCTAGCACATAGTGATTTTAATTGCACAAGTCGTTGGATCTAAAATTGCCCATAAGTCTAAGAATATGATTGGGAAGGCCGATAGCGGAGATGTAATATTTACACTTAACCAAAATGGCCTAGGTAGATCTAAAAAACATGTCTTAGGTGAAATAATTCTAAGTATTCGTTGAGGTTCCTGATCATTGGCAACATAACTCAATGGTATCATCCTTTGAGTAATGCCCCAAGAGAAGAAACATGTTAGAGATGCCTGAAGTATTCTCCAATGCCACCTTTCTTCACCATCATCCCTTGGAATATAGTATCAACAAACTGAAGGTACAAGGGTTCCACCTTTCAATGTAAAATGGGTTATGGAGTATGATTGACGTAAAATCATTTGATAACAATGTTTGGTTCGAGAAACAAAGCCTTATTTTCTTGGATTTCCAAGATTGGAAAAGCTTGCAACAGTATGAATTAAGGGCACAAAGAGAATTGCAATGTAGGATCATGTTAGCCTCTGTAAAATCACCAGAAGAAACACCTACCTTAGTTTGCAGATAAGATATGTAAATAATGGTGTTCATAGGCCAAAATCAGTAAGAATAATCTAAAGTGGAGCATTGTTGATGCTTTGATTATTATGAAACCAACCCATTCCTGTTGATGCAATAGGACCTGATTGATGACTTCACATCAAAAGATGATCCCCAATCTGATTGGGTAATTCCAAAAGTAGACATAATTAACTTATCAGTTAAGTGAGGGAGTCCTTGGTATATGAGCACCATCTTAACAATCAAGAATTAATCTTTGGTTCACTATTGTAAAGGATTCTAGGCCCGATGGAGACGCTATAACATGGAGTTTCGTAGAAATTAGTGAAAGCCCATCTAACTTGTTCTTGGTCTAAATTTGGCATCTTGGTAAAGAACTTGATTCAAATAGACATCTTTACTCATTATATCTGCTAAATAAGAGGATCGTTATGGGTAAATTTGATCAATCACCAATCCTTCCTACCAAGCATTGGGATGGTTGAAAAGGCCCAAGATGTGCAGCATCCACTTCTGGCATAAGGAGACTAGCTTCAATGTATTCAACTCAAGGTTCATTAAGCCAAGATGACAATTAGCTAAACATATTATTTATAGTAATAAAACATAATAAAGTAAATGAAACCATTATTGATGCTCTATGAGATCACTATGATAATCCCTAGATCTGTGAATTTGATTTCAAGAGTTAGGTTCACTAAACTGTTTCACAAATTCCTGTGCTAGGTGTAGATTGTAGAATGGATGATACAACAACTTAGGAAGAGCTAGTATTGTTAGGCTGTTGAACTAGAAAATCGTGTAGGACAATTTGTAGACCCTTATATTATTCTTTAACTTCACCCTCTTAATGACTCAATTATATAAAATACTTCAATTAATAAATCTCCTTTTCAAACATTAAATGATTGATAGGAACAATATTTAACTTGACTCTAAATTATATAAGAGGAAGCCTTATAAAACATTATGATTTCAATTTAAGGCACACAAAGGATATTGATCATGTAAAATGACCTGTGCCAGGATAGGTTTCTTGAAATGGAACATACGACCCATTTTGGAAGAGATAGTTATCTGATACTATGACACATCAATAATTTCCATAGTTTCCATGCTCCTTCAACTTGGAAGGACATTTATATGTCCCAATTGGAACTTTGTGATACCCCCCCTGTTATGGATCTATGACAAAAAATAGTCCCGCAAGATCTTAACCATCTTGTTGAATACCTTGTCATTGGAATGCAACATCTGAATAATAGTAACTCTAAATTGCAGCAACCAAAATTTTAGGATCCAAACTTGTAATCATTCCCAACAAAGATAGAAACTCGAGTAATCGATTTTAGAACCCTTCATTAAGCATTATTAAATGACAAATTGCCAAAAATCATGTGTGTGTGATTCATCTATGGAAAACTTAATTAATTCCCCCCAAATAGAATTTTTCACCACTTGATCCACTTAGCTACAAGTATCATGTAGGATGCTATAAGCCAATCACGGCAATGTGACCAATAAAGTTGGCGTACTTACATCCAATGTTGTGGAAAGTTGCTACTTGAGATTTAGACCTTACAAATAATAGTTATATGGCATGAAAATTACTCCTGAACATCTCTACTGTGAATCAGAGAAACATTGAGGAATGGAGTCATCAATAAAGTATTGATGATGCAGTTGGATGTATGATGCTCATTCTAGGAAAGTAAATTCTTATCTAACACTTGCTATCATTCTGTCCATTACAAGTTATTGTTAGGAAATAAGAGATAAAATATGTGGAATAATCCCTTACAGAATCACAACAGTAGAAACTAATATGTAGAAAATATTACAGATCTCAAATAAAAGTGCAGAATAAATAACAGAACACAAAGAGACAATATTTAACGTGGTTCACCCAATTTGGGCTACGTCCACCAAGAATCACTTGCTCAGATTTTATTACAAGCCTCCACTCTCTCAATACAATACCCGAGATCCGTTTGGAGCTATGCTCAACAAAATCTACAGAATTCACACCCGAATTCAAAACACATCTATAATACATTTTACTTGTCATATCTATCATATGCATAAGACCATATAAATAGACAACTGCTTAAGCAGTTTTACAAAACCGTGGGTATCAAAACCATGGGCAAAAAACAAAACCGTCCCATAAACCTATGGGTAGCTGAAGAGGCGGTTTTACAAAACAACGGGTACCAAAAAACCATGGGCCCAAAAACAGCCCATAACGGTTACCCATTACCCATGGGTTAATAAACCACCCATGAAAATTTTCTTTGGGGGCTTCGCCCCCGACCCCCCATCGATTAAGGGGGCTTCAGCCCCCTAACCACCCTTGACCCGCTCACCGGCAAGCAGGGACCGCCGTAAAAATACCCGAGTGTAACACATAGAAGGTGTACCACACTCTAACATGAAAATAGGCTCCACAAACATAACAGAAATAATATATCTAAACACATTCGTGGAAAGAACAAAAAGAGCAGGAGTCAGCAGGTACCCCCATCATATATATCGAAATAACCCAACTTCTGGTGATTGGTATCCATTGATGGTGAGACAAGAAGAAGCATCTGTAAAAGAGTGCGAATATCATTAATAAAAAATTCTCCAAAACCTGGAGCCTTGAGTGTAGTGATAATGAAGTGCCATTCTATGTGATCATAAGCCTTATCGAAGTCAATCTTTAGGAAAATAACCCTTTGAAGAGAGGAGTGATCCCATTCCATGCCTTCCTAGACCACTATGAGATTGTCTAGAATGTAGCGGCCTTTAACAAAACTAGATTCATCGGGCCAAAAAATTTTAGGGAGCAGAGGATCTACCTATCAAGCTAAAGCCTTGGCCATAATTTGGTAGGAAACATTAAGAAGAGTAATAGGTCTCCAACTAGATATGAGTTTTGGGTTTCTTTTTTAGGAATGAACCTAATATTACCCCTGTTAATAAGAGACCCAAGAGACTGAGTTTTTAAGAGATTCTTAATAGACATGTAATAAATCTTGTCCAACTATATGCCAAGTTTGTTTATAGACCTTACAAAAGAATCCATCCAACCTAGGGGACTTATCATCAATAAGAAAAATAAGGGCATTATGAAGCTCATCCAAAGAAAGAGAAGCATCATAATGTTTCATGTCTTACATACTAATTTTACAGGCGACCACATCAATACATTGCTAAAGAGCCACATGATTTTCAATAGAGGGACTTTGAGCTTAAAAAACAAGGGTGTAATGATCCACAAATGCAGAAGAAATCTCCTATAGAAAATTTACACAAGAGTGAGCAAACTGGATAGCTTTAATTTTTTCCTTAACTTATCTACCTTTGAGAATTTTGAAAAATATTTTAGATGCTTGATCACTATTTTTCAACTAGTGCAACTGAGCACAAATCTGCACACCTTTCATTTTATGTTGCTCGATGATTTTAAGTCAGTGTCTAAGCTGAGCGGCTTGAAATTGGGTAGTGGTATCAAACGGATATGACACAAGCAACTAGGTAGTTCATTGAAACTCATTTTGGAGAGCCTCATCAGTATGCTTTCAGAAATGTGTCACTTGCTTACCAAAGTGGTGAAGAAACTTGGTTGTGCGTTGGATTACATCATTCCACTAGGAAATCCAACTGGTAGAATATGGAGGATGTGGTACCATATGCTAGACTTGAGCAATATACGCCATCACCCCTAGATGATTCAGCAACGATACATTCAAATAAAATTACATGCATGACACTTTTAAAGAGACCCCAGTCCACGTAATAGTGCAAGAGATCAGCTTATGACTAAAAAAAAGGATTTCTGGCGACACAGCAATACAAGAATAACCACGGGTAGCCATCTCAAACCATTTTTGTTGAGATATCATAACACAATCTAACCATTTGAGAACGCAAGCCAATCCTTCTCAAAAATTGGACCAAGTAAACCAATTTTGAGAAGTAAAGTTCTATCGCCTTTTAAAAAGTGGGTGTTTAATAGCCCATCTACTTTAAAAATAAAACCATGCTTCCCACTCTCCAATGCACCAACTCATCAAGAGAGCTCTCATCTTATCCTCAGGATGCTCCACCATATTAAAGTCTCCCAAAAAAATTCAATATGAAAGAGGCATATTATCATCCAACCATCATAACGTCGTCCTTTTTGGGCCATCATTAGGGGCATAAAGATTTAATATACCAAAAGAAAAACCATTAATATTGAAAATCACCCACACGGCCCTATTGTCCGGATTATGACCCATGGAAGTGATCATGGTAGAAAATGTAGGTGACACATAAATAGAAAATGCACCTTCGTCTTCCAAATGTGAAGATAAAAAATGCAAAAATTTTGACACAATACAAGTTAAAGAAGTCTAAAGCAGAAACCCTGTAATTTTAACTTCTTACAAATAAATAATATCATGATTACCAATAAGATTACAATTATGATTCATATAATATTTTTGGGAGGATTCCGTGAAACCTCTAACATTCCATGAGAGATAATTCATGGAAGGTCAGACATAGAAAACTCCTCCCCCTGCTCATCCTGCAACATATCTGAATTTAAAATTCCAAAACTATTGGAGAGAAAAACAAACTGGTTTGAATCAAATGGCTTTGTCGAAATGGTGCATCGTTTAGCCCGTTCGGCCCAACATTCTCTATAGGGTCATGAGGAGGACTCCGAGAAAATTTTTGGGAAGAAGATAAAGTAGTCAACGTCCCACTATTTTTTAGGGAAAATTTTAATGGCAGATATTCGTAGTTTGACGAATAGTAGAATTCTAGGAATTTGATTTTGGCGAATACTACGACCAACGACAGTACCCATGTTTCACCCAAAAATATCATAAACAATAATCTGTCCCATCTGAATCACCAAGGACTTTCCAATCCCAATGTATATTTTTCTATTAAATCCTTGTCGTGATTGATCATCGCACTAGGATTTGAAAACATTAATGTTTTGCTAAGAAATTGACGCACTCAGGATTTCATAAACATTAATGTTTCACCAAGAAATCAACGTGTCGAGATTTTAAAACACTAATGTTTCTCCAAGAAATTGATGTGTCGAGATTTTAAAACATTAATTTTTTGCCAAAAAATCTACAGAACCTTATTTGGCCAAGAAAACATTTCCAAAATTTTCCCAATATATACACAGAGGTGACGTTCTCTCGCGATTTTCCAATTTTCATATTTGCAAAGTGGTAGAAAGGGATTTACCGAATTGGAATATTGCAATTTTCTTACAAAATTTCAAATAAATCTAGGTATTTCTAGGGCCTGGCTAGTGCGTTGTAGTTTAAATCCTAGAAGCACTTACTTCAGGTGAGTCTTCAATCTATTTGAGACCTATTTTCTTTCATGTCGCATTGCTTTATCTGTGATTCTGCGTTTGTAAGTAATTGCAAAGCCTGAACATCCTCATACTCATAACCACTATGATTTTTGCAAACCAAGTGAAAATACTGCTCTGAAATTTAGCAAAGGAGATTACTTGACTAATTTTGCCACACCACAAATACATCTATATTGTACGCAATATATCTCTAGCATATTTTGAGATATAATCACTTCATACAACTACACAATTAGATGATTTATACGTATTCGTTGGCCGAGATCAGGGTATCTGATTTTACCATATTATAATGTTAATTATTTTCTCCTTTGCAATATATATATATATATCACCAGTATATATATACACATACACGGATAACATCCAAGACTGTAGATTTCGTACTGATCTCAATGGAAGTTTATTAAAATCGACGCATCCATGACTATCGATCACCTGTTTGTAAACTGTCAGTACCTCATACAATGGCAACATAGAAGTGCTAATATAAAATGTGGTACTACTCCTAGGCTACCACCTATATATACCAGTGAGTATGTTATGTGGCCAGAGATGACCGAGAATGCTAACCAGCCATTTGTGACTGATAACATATGTGATAAGTTTCGGGACTATAATTGCCATCATGAAAACAAGATCTAACTGTAAGCTCATTTCATGTTGACACATCATATGAAATATAAGTTATGGCCGGGAATGGGAGGTTAACAACAATCACTGACACATTTCACACAGCACATAACATGTATTTAATAGAGACCATCAGAAAACACTGTCTAATGATGAAAATAGTTCAACGGTTGTACTCAAATGAGGGAAAAAATAATTAGCAACTTATGAACCAAAAACCACATAATTCAACATAAAACTCTGATGAGATTCATTTCTCGATCATAGTAGTTGTGGCGCACAATTCAAAGCCATCTTCTCATGACAGAATGCTTCTTGTTGCCCCCTTCATTTCATCAACTTCTGAGGGGGACAGATCAAAAATCCCTTAAACCTCATCTGATCCCTAAATGTATTCAGGATGCTCACTCCAAGGTCATATATTTCCCTCTCACTTTGCAAGTCCATTCTATGGATGCACTCACAACATGCTTTCTTTTATCTTGGTTGCACATTCAGGTTCTAGGCTTAATTATACTCACATGTGAAAGGTTTGCTCTACTGTTAGACAAATCCATTTCATATATCATTATATATTATGCTCAATACTGCGAATTCACTTTCCTATATAGTTGTGGCATAATTTGCACATACTCTATAACACAGACATGGCCCAAGCTTGGCAATGTAGGGGTCTTACACACCTCTTATTCTCCACCGAAGTTTAGGACTGCATATCACTTTTGCGCACATTATGTTGCTATTGTTTCATTTCGTAGAATTTATATACTTGCTAACACACATTTTCCTCACTGATCAGATCATGCATGCTTTGACACTTTTTATTTTCTAATCATGGACAGAATGAATTGAATGTACTCTAAGCATTTGTTTTGAGTGAACTATTCTTCCACCATCTGAGGTTGCATAAAGTGCTTTGCTTAGATCCATCAAATTGTCATCTATCACTTCCTAATGAAAATGACCATGGGCTGTAAATCCATTTGCAAGCTTGTGTGAGCACATTGTAATTCTCTTTTGGCTGCTGTTACCGTGCACGATTGTCTATTCGCAACACTGCAGAGCAATGTCCCATTTTCTGTAAACTTTTGTACGGGTCTACATTGTCACCTCTTCTTCCTGTATTAAGATTACATAGAAGCGATGCTAGATCACTACTATCAAAATATTTTTATTGTTCCTGTACTAACATGAGTTTAGGCAACCACTTTTTATAACGTGTTAATATGAAGTTTCCACCAACATCATACATGTGGGGATCTTTTTGCATTCGAGCAAATTCAAGTTTCTAGATTAGCGTCGTTCACCTCCTTAGGGATGCACCGCTCTTAGTACCACCAATAATGCATCTCCCTATGAGGGATTCCTATCATTGGGTGAAAAGATCACCTCATTCAAAGTACATAATCACACTTCCATCCAAGAATAATGATACTGAGCTAGAAACACATTGGAATTTCATTGTCATGCACAAAGAATGGTGGGGTAAATCTCAACCTTGAATATCACAGCATAACACTAGAAACTATAGAGTTGTAGAGGGAAAGTATGTCATACTATAGCTACCTAAGGTCTCCTGACCCTTTAGGAACCTGTGAACACTCTATCAACTAGTATCGAAACTGTTACAACGATTTTCTCATAACTGTCTAATGGGAATCGAAGTAGTTTACATTCAGTTATAATAGAGAAGACTAGGGTAAAGTTACCCTATAGTTAAGGAACAGTATGTAGGAACATGCCTATTATCTCTTTTTTCTATGTTGACTAACAATGGAGTAAACTGGATCAAAATTTGATAACAGTAAACCCCAAATCATATAAGCTAGGATCACACCATCTGTAGTGGTGTGAGGAAATGGGACCCTCAAGGAAGCATGTAGCTGACAAGATATAGACAAAACTATAGCACCTTTGAGATCACTTCTATTTCATGGTTGATTACCGCTACAACAAAGACTCGATACTTATCATTAGAGATGTCTTACAACTTAAAATGCACATTTGGCATGAGATTGCCCAATCATCTAAACTCTTATTCTCTTCTACAACCTTTGATAGGATCTTTGATTTAGTCTTGATGTATGCTCTAAATCGTGTATTAGGTGCACATGTAACACTCTTGCACAACTTAGTACATGTTGAGTGACACAATTTATTACTTCTTTGGATAAATGGATTTCTCATGTAACTACTATTTTTCTCTTCTCTTTTGCAAGTGTCCTAGTGAAGAAACACCACATCATAAAACACATCAAGTGACAATGACAACATGTAGTTATAACACTTATGATTGGGTCATTCTCTTCTTTATCTTTACGTTTCATTTATACTCAATGCTTTTTCTTGTCTCTTTAAATGCTATTGCATCGATCTATAATCAGGGAAGCATATCTTATCTACTTTAGGTAAAGAGTCATTGTTATCCCAAATTCACCCCCCAGAAAATTTGGTCAAGACAACCCCGCACATAGAGAAAATATGAAGGGAAAACGTTTCAGACCTACGAGCTCGCATTCCAGAACAAGGCAAAGGAAAAAGTCAAAGTTTGAACCCGAGTCAAAGCCAAAGCGGGGAGGCGGAGGAAAAGGTGAAAATTTTCCTTTTCTCAAAAGGCACAGAGACAAAAGGTGAAGTGCATCCCCCGGCCAACCAAAGGGTGCCACGTATCCAAGCGGAGCTTCAGGGCCGCGGGAGTTTTTTTTTTAGTTATACATTTTTCGCGCAAAGGGGAAAAGATAAATTACGGACCCGCGAGTCCAATTTTTGCTCTAAAAGGGGTGCCACATGTCCCATCTCAAAAGGGGGACCCATCTTTCAAACTATTTTCCCGCCCATTCGTATGGACTCGATACAAACTTCGAAGGGGCATATCTTTCGACTCAGGGCTCGAAATATTGCAAATCTGACACCGTTGGAAGTGTCTCGACGTCTTTTACGCCATGGAAAGATAAAAAAATCACTTTTCTCAGGCCCTGGTAGGTGAACCATGGAGAAACATCTTCAGGCCTTTAATACAGAATCTGATTTTCTCAGCTACTAGATCTAATTCGATTCGATCCGCCATTCTTCTTCAACATGCCAGATAGACAGAGGGAGCCAGAATCAACAAATTTGGGGCATATTTGAAAGGGGGCATTGATTGATGGTGTTTGAATCTTCAAGGCAGGATTCAATGCATATCCCGGGGTGGTTGAAACAGGATTCGACTTTTCCCTCTTCCCTCTCTCTTATTCTTTCTATATATTATAACACTTCTCCTGTTTGAGAAGGGGAGACATTCTGGGCATAGAGAAACTCTGTCAAATTTGTTTCTCGATGCCATTTTTGAGCAAGTTTGAACCTTCTCCCACACTTGGAAAATTTATTTTTGCCTCTATTCCAGAAATGTAATGGTCTGTGCACCTTCTAGAGCAATAAAAAACGTGTTTTTGTGGTGTTCTTCAACCCTTTGCATCATTTTGTTGTTTCTTCGTGCCTTTCCCTTTCAGGGTTTTCTGTGCATGTATTTCACATTTGCAGGTGCAGGATGTTGTGTTTCATGGAGTTTAATGGTGAATTTGATAGATCTGGGCCGTGTCACTTCTGTCTGACCTCCCTCATCTCCATTTTTTCTGTTTCTTTCTCCCTCAACAGAATATCTCGCTTCCTTTGCTGGTGTATCACCGCTTTAGTGTAGGCTCTATTTTTTCCCTCTTTCTCTCTCCTTGGTCCCTTAGAATAGTTAGATTAGGATTAGATTAGTTTTCCTGCACTGGAGTAGCTCATGGCAGGTAGTTTAGGAAGAAGAACCAACCTTCTCTGGAGGATCATTCCCATTTGCAAGTCCCACAGGTTAGGGAATGATCCAATGTTATGCAAATCACACCAAATGACCCTGCCTTAGAAAAGAAGATCCATAACTCATTTGGGGGTGCTGTGATTTCACACTAATAGTTCTGGCATGCCCGGTGGGACAGGTCTGAAGCACCTTACCACTTCACTTCATCAGGTTCGATGTGCTCTTGGTGAAGGTTTCAGCCTTTGGAGGCACTTTCAAGCACATCTGGTGACTCCATCTAGTCAACAACCCATCCTCTGAGTTGCAGACCTTCTTCCCATCCATTTCCACCCATTATTTCTTCCATCTCTTTCATTTTTTCCCATTCCATGAGGTTGTGCAATCATGACTTCATTCCCTTCATGGAACTCACACTTACAGCAATGCAAGTCCACCTCCAATGCATTTCCCAACTCCTTCAAATCAACATTATAATCAGATCCAGAACCATTATGCTTACCCATATGAGCAGTGTCAAAATCAGTTTGGCCATGGAGCTTATCAAGAACAAGGGGATGCATATAATGGCGATAGTTATGTAGAGGATGCTGGTCTACTAGAGAAAATTCAAAAAATGGAGGCTGGCATGGTGCAATCAAGGGCAACAACTCAAATGAAAGCTTTCAAAATTGATTGCAGGGCACCTTGTCCATGGGAAGGCCCTTTTCCAAGACATTACAGCCCTCAGGAGAAGCTTGACTTCATGGTTGAAATGCTGCCCCAACTTGCACAATGGACTGAGGAGATCAGAGGCTTATGAGTTTGGATGTCAAGACAACCTTGTCAATGGGTAAGTCAATCACCAGCTCCCTATTTCATTTTCTCTCCCTCAATCTTTATCATCTCAGTTTGAGCTCCAAGGCAAGAGTCAAGCCCCTCACTTGCTGCCCCAAGTGTTGATTTCCATTTCTCCATCCCTTAGTCTTCCATCTCATTTCCTTTCCTCTTCCCTTTTCCCTTCCAAACAGTCATCCCCTCCAAAGAAACAAAATAAATTCCACCTCCCTCCCCACCACAAACAATTACAACTAGTGGTTGAACCCCACCCACCACTCCTCTTGCCTTCCCAAGTCCATGTTGGGAAGAGACTCCAAAAACCAGCCAAGGAGAACATCAAACAGAGGAACCCAATAAAGAAGAAATGATAGAAAATCTGAAGAGTTGGGCTGCTAAATTTGATTTTTCAAAGGTTCCCTTGTTGGTTAAGCCTATGGAGGAGGCTGAGGTCAAGAAGAAATAATGGTGGAAGGCTCCAGCTACAGACACAAGCAGGGGAAGAAGGAGCTACTCCTAATCCAAAAGAAGAGGAGTACATTCAGGCCCCATTGAAGGAGGAGGACCATATAGTTTCAGAGGCTCCAAGTGTGGACCATATAGTTTTCAAGGCCACAGGCTAAGAACCTTCAGTTCTTCCTCCCAATTCATCCCCTTCAAGCTATCTAATGTTGAGGAAGAGTTTGAGCTTTCAAACTTCATGTTTGAGGATGAAGGGAACCATGGTGAGTCAATTGTAGATCAGGAGGACACCATGAAGGAGGTTGAGCACCTGCAACAGGACAACAAGGAGGCAGATTACCTGTCTGACTTGGAGGATTGCCTTGATGGAGGGGAACCCATGGAGATCACATCATTTTTTCCTCCATCTCTCACATCCCAAGCACATGAGCCTGCTGCCATGGAGGAGAACATTCAAGAATAGCAGCCTGCACTTCATAACAGCCCTTTGGAACCAAGATTGGAAGACATGACTCTCCCATGTTCTTCACAGGAGAAGGAAGAGAAAAAAAAGAAGATGTCATCATCCCTCTCACACCATCCATCCATGAGAGGTCAGCAAGAAGGCTCCATTTTAGAGTTGAATTTTAGAGAAATGGGCACATCCAAAGGACCATACCTTGCCCAATCAGATACTTGGCTTCATTAGAGCCAAAGGAGAAGCCAAAACCAGTCATGCCTACTCCAGGGCATGAGGATGAGCATCAAAGTACTAAGGGTCATCATCAACACCTCCAGAAGTCTAATGCAAGTCAGCTTGAGGAGGTATTTTCCATTAATGTTGATACCTTGATGATTTGGGTGGAGGACCAGCTTATTGTTAGTTTTTCACTCATCCAACCAGCCATGTTCAGTGCCAAATCAGTTGCATGGCTGCCATTTTTGAGGAAGGGAAGCTATTTCTCCCTGCCAGTTGTAGGCTTTGTTTGAGCTCCCTTTGCTCTTGGTTAGAGTAGTGTAGGTAGGTTTGTTTTCAGTAGAAGAAGTGATTTTGCACACTCTGCATGTTCCATTTGGAGCATGTATGATTTTCAGTTTGTACATAGTTTTTGGTGCTATTGCTCTTGCACAGTGCATTCAGTTGGCTTTTGGTGAAGTCCAACTTCAAGTTTCAGTGGGTTTCCAAGAGGCTCAGAGGTCAGAATTTTAGAGTTCAGATCAGAATCAGTTTATAAGGCTGGACTCCATGCCCAATGGATGCAAAAAAGGCCACTGGTCTCTTCATCTAGCAGGTAGATGTCCCCGTGAGTTGCCAAATTGTTATCCCAAATTCAGCCCCCCCAGAAAATTTGGTCAAGACAACCCCGCACATAGAGAAAATATGAAGGGAAAATGTTTCAGACCTATGAGCTCGCATTCCAGAATGAGGCAAAGGAAAAAGTCAAAGTTTGAACCTGAGTCAAAGCCAAAGTGGGGAGGTGGAGGAAAAGGTGAAAATTTTCCTTTTCTCAAAAGGCACAGAGACAAAAGGTGAAGTGCATCCCCCAACCAACCAAAGGGTGCCACGTATCCAAGCGAGCTTCAGGGCCGCAGGGAGTTTTTTTTTTTGAGTTTTACATTTTTCACGCAAAAGGGGAAAAGATAAATTGCGGACCCGCGAGTCCGTTTTTGGCTCTAAAAGGGGTGCCACATGTCCCATATCAAAAGGGGACCCATCTTTCAAACTATTTTCCCCGCCCATTCATACGGACTCGATACAAACTTCAAAGGGGCATATCTTTCGAACTCAGGGCTCGAAATATTGCAAATCTGACACCGTTGGAAGCATCTCGACGTCTTTTATGCCATGGAAAGATTAAAAAATCTTTTCTCAGGCCCTGGTAGGTGAACCATGGAGAAACATCTTCATGCCTTTAATACAGAATCTGATTTTCTCAGCTACTAGATCTAATTCGATTCGATCTACCATTCTTCTTCAACACCAGACAGACAGAGGGATCCAAATCGACAGATTTGGGTGGATTTGAAAGGGGGAATTCATTGATGGTGTTTGAATCTTCAAGGTAGGATTCAATGCATATCTCATGGTGGTTGGAGCATAATTCATTTTTTCCCTCTTCTCTCTCTCTCATTCTTTCTATATATTGTAACACTTCTCGTTTGAGAAGGAGAGACATTCTGGGCATAGAGAAACTCTGTCAAATTTTTTCTCGATGCCATTTTTGAGCAGTGAACCTTCTCCCATGCCTAGAAAATGTATTTGTGCCTCTATTCCATAAATGTAATGGTCTGTGCACCTTCTAGAGCAATAAAACATGTTTTGTGGTGTTCTTCAACCCTTTGCATCATTTTGTTGTTTCTCTATGCCTCTCCCTTTCAGTCTTGGTTTTCTGTGCATGTATTTCACATTTGCAGGTGTAGGATGTTGTGTTTCATGGAGTTTAATGGATGATTTGTAGATCTGGTCCGTGTCACTTCTGTCTGACCTCCCTCATCTCCATTTTTTCTGTTTCTTTCTCCCTCAATAGAATATCTCGCTTCCTTTGCTGGTGTATCACCACTTTAGTGTAGGCTTTGTTTTTCCCTCTTTCTCTCTCCTTGGTTCCTTGGAATGGTTAGATTAGGTTAGATTTAGTTTTCCTGCACTGGAGTAGCTCGTGGTAGGTAGTTTAGGAAGAGGAACCAACCTTCTCTGGAGGATCATTCCCATTTGCAAGTCCCACAGCTTGGGGAATGATCCAATGTTATGCAAATCACACCAAATGACCCTGCCTTAGAAAAGAAGATACCTATAAAAATCATTTGGGAGTGTTATGATTTTCCACTAACAATTATATTACAACCCCTCTGGTAGTGGTACCGACATTCAAAAAAAATAGCATCTTATTTTGAGAAACCATCTAAGGAAACCCATCCTTCTCCAGTAGGACCATCACAATCAAGGGATAATGATTACATTCAAAATGAAACTCATAATGAGAATGTGTTCATTTTTTATTTTGTTGATGTTGTCAATGAAAACAACAATGAAATGCCTCCCCTTGAAGACATTCCATTGAATGATGTTGAGTTTGACATTGTACCACCTGCCTAATTGAATGAAGATGACACTGCATCACCTGCCAGTGCCCAAGTGAATGTTGGAGGTGAAACTTCTAGTATTGGTAGTCAATGGAATATAAATTCCACCATGGAAAATACTCAGCGGACACCTATTTCTAGAAGAAAGAGAAAGGAAATGAAAATGGGACTTGGGAAGGAGTTTCAGGTTAGAGTGGGTTTCTAAGTTTCCATTTATTGAACCTGTTGAAAATGAGAATAAATTTGAACCTCCCAAAGAATGCAAATGTACAATCTATAGCTGGAAATTGGGTAGGGACAAGACAATGCAACTTAAGTTGGATACTATTGAGAAACATGTAGGAAAGATATATGAAAAGATAATTGTAGATGGTGTTGAGAAGAATGTTTCCAGATGGAATATTTCATGGATGATTGTTTTACATATTAGGTATGAAAAATAATTTGAAGAGCACAAGAGAAATGAAAGAATATTTGCAGTGAATGGAGGGAAAATTACCTCTCAATTCAACAAGATCATTCAAAACAATACTTTGGGTAAAACAATTCAGCTAGCTACTATTTTTCACATTTTGAAAAGAGGTCATCCTATAACATATTTTCCTAAACAAAATAATATTTTGTCTTTCCTTGGTATACCACACTTTCCTCATTCTCACTAGTCAGAAAGTAGTGGTTGGGATTGGGAAAAATGCCTAGCTATGGTTGAGAAAGAAGACTTGAAAGAGAAACTGAAGTCTGCACGATACATATCTTTGTCTATTGATGAGGTTACAATAGTAGATAATATTTCTTGGGTATGTATGCATGTGTATACTGTTGAGAATTTTGTGAGACAACCTCACTTACTTTCCATTCACAAGATGAGAGATAAATCCAATGCTGAAAACCTTTGTGAGTTGGTGATAAAAAGTTTGAAGGAGATCGGTGACATGGATGATGATGTAATTGCATCAAAGCTGGTATGTGTCGGGGCAGATGCGGGCATCTATAATGCAAGGTCATCATAATGGCCTGTGTGTAAGACTCCAAACATCTCATTTCCTTATATGATTGGCATTCATTGTATGGCTCATAGAATGAACCTAACTTACAGAATAGTTGGCAAATTTAAACCTGTAGCAAAATTTGAAGACCTTGTTTGAGAGGTGCATGCTTATTTCTGCGTAGTCCTAAAGGTTCATGGAATTCCAAATATTTTTAGAAGGAATAACAAATGGGCATAAACTATTAAAAGATGTTGACACCAGGTGGATCTCATTGTACCAATCGGGTTTGTAGGGTGTATGAAGAGTATCAATCCTTATTAGGAGTGATGTGGCAGAATCTATGGAAGTTGACAAGGCCCACGATTTGATACATCATTTAAATAATATAAAGTCATTTCTAATGTTGTGTGGTCTCCTTCCCATGTTGGAATAAATGCATGTTTAATTAAACAAGCATCAATAAAGAACTATCTATATTGTTGATTTTTCTAGTTTGAGGAAACGAGTTTGTATGAACAATAGAATATTTAGTATCTCAATGAAATTTCTTTTACAAGTCCAATGTTTAATGGTTGGAATGATTTGATAAATATTGGAAATGCAAGTAGACCTTCTAAAGCTCAACTTTTTGGGGATATATGTGCTTCTAAACATGGATATGACTACCATTGAAGCACAGCACGTAAGGTCACAGGTACATTAAAGTTTTGAGCCAGTCTAGGTTGCTTCTAGGAGGTAAATAGTCAATCCACTGTCGTTGGATTTGATAATCATTGTATCATCAACAAGGGATTAGGTTAAGAGAAATTGCAGTGTATCCCTACTAGAAGAAATAAGGGAGAGATTTAGTCAAGGGATGTTTTACTTGAAGCAATGGCTATAGTAAATCCCCTTTTGGAATCATGTCCAAAATGAAAGACATTTTGCAAGGAAGACTACTTCATAGAGGTTGACTACATTGATTCGACATTTTTTAAGAATTCTATCTTAATATCCTAGAATGAATATTACAGGTATTTTAAGCAAGGATAGATTGTGAATTTTCTCAATGGATCTATGAATTTGCCACTGCAATGATTACACCAATTGGAAAATGGTTTGGATAGATCCAGAGTTGGAGCAATAACCCATATGTAAAAAAGTTGGAGAGAGTACTATTTCCCTTAAGCAATAACCAATGTTCTTAGATGTGACAAAACCTTTCTCATTAGGCTTCATATATTTCAAGCTTTCAATGAATTAGACAGTTAAGCTTTCATTTGCTTATTTGCTTGGCCTTTATTCAAAGTCAATGTTGTGGAAACAAGCTTGAAGAAAATGCTCATTTTTTTATTGAGAATTTATACAGTCACGGTAAAGCTTTCCCTACGATATTGGCATTACCCAAAATTCATGGCTACTTGCAAAGGAGAGGGGCAATTAAAACAATGGCACAAATATAAATATTTGTATAACCCTAATGAAGTAGTTTTATAGGTCCAAATTTGATACTCAAGTTGGAATTATTCAGTCTCAAATTAGTAATCAAATGCAAGTAGCTTTGTGAATATCAAGTCAATCAAGGGTAAGTAGTGCTTTTGTACGTGGATATGAGATAAATCCGATGTATATGTTTAAAGTACTAGCATAAAATCGAGGATTAAAAGTCAAAGGCTATCATTGTTTTTTGATAACATTGTTCATCAATCAAGGGTGAGGTTAAGGATTAAATTTTTGTACCCCTAAACTTAGAAGTGCCTAAGGGAATGATTTAGAAGGGATCCTTTTGACTTGAAGCAATGACTATAGTAAATCCGGCCTTTTGGAATCCTATTTAAAATGAAAGACATATGTTGGAAGATCTACTTTTAAGAGGTTGAGTACATTGATTCAAAATTTTTGTAAGCCTACAAAGTTGATATCAATGGAATGGATATTACCATTGTATTTTAATCAAGGACAGTTTGATTTCTCAATCTCATGAATTCACCACTATAATGATGCAACAATTAAAGATTTGGATAATCCCTTATTAGTGTGGAGACAATAAAAACTGACTAAAAAGAGTTGGGGTGAATACTATTTTACAGTAACCCATGTCCTGAGTTTTTCTCATTGGTTGATCTATCAAATAATTATTTTGGGTTCAGTTGAAGATGAGATAATTTTTAGTGCCTTGGCCTTTATAAAGTCAAAATTGTGAAACAAGCTTGAGATTTTTCATTGAAAATTGTTTGAAATTTATACATCATGGTATTGAAAGTGGATAAATTTCCCTATGACATTATCTGAGTATGGAAATCGATTACAAAAGGATGAGGGGTTTATGAAAACAATGGCACAAATACAATAGACGACCCTATTGCAGCAGTTGAGTGTCAAGAAAGAGAGAGTTGGTCTTAGAGATCTGGTGAATCAAATGATAGATATGATCTAGGTCCATTAAGTTGGAAGCTTCCATTTATGAATATCCCATGATATAGATATTAATATAATCATTAAGTATATTCAAATAATTAGTAAATTGTCAAATCTCAAACAAGGATTAGCACTCACCCCAAACTTACATGTCCTAAAGGTAATCATATAGATAAGATTTTCCAAGCTTTTGATTGATGTTGACATTGACAAAGGGTCATTTTTAATGAGTATTTAATATAGCGGTTCAAGACAATACTGTGTGATATCTTTTATAGAAAGGGCATACAAAATGGCTTAACTTGGCTATTAAATTATAATGCATTTACATTATTATATATTTTAGATATCGTCAAAAGTGTCCTGTGGTGCTTAAAGAGGTTCTGGTGATAGAATAAGTGGCTTTTCTTGAATCATTACTGAAATGAAAATTTAAAAATAACATTATTCCTCATTCAAAACGCATAATTATGCCTTGTAGAAAAAAATGAAGTGATTTTCGTGTGTTTGGCAAATGGAACAATTGCAGAAATTAAATATAATTTGTCTATTATGGTAGTATCTAAATACACTAAAGAGTAAATTGATGCACATATATATATATATCAATCCACAACTTGTGCACCTTTTTGTAAAAGTTTTCTTCAACATTTAAGCAACCTAAATATCACATGTTTATTAATACAATAAACATAAAGAATATTACTCCTGTTTTAATTTAATATCATTTCTACAAGCTATGTATTATTTCAATCCATGAGATTATTATCCAATAAGAGTTGTGGTGCTTAATTCTGAGATAGAATAAGTGGCTTTGCTTGAATCATACTGAACTAAAATTTAAAACTAACACTATTCCTCATTCAACTTGCTTGAACATGCCTATATGAAAAAATTGAACATTTTCACTGAAACAAATGGAACAAATTTCAAAATGGACCTAAATACATAAATACTAAAACCATGCACATATATATTTAACTTGTGCACCTCTTTTTAAAAGTTTGCTTCAACCACAAGTAACCTAAATATCACATGTTTATTAATACAAAAAACATAAAGATAACACTAGTCTATTAATAAGACAATTTACTATTTTTTATACATGACCATGATTTCCTCCCAAATAATATAAACAACAAAACCAATTACCAATTCAACTTGGAATCAGGCTCCACAACTTTAACAAATTATATCATCTTTTGTAACATGCTCCACTCTTCATCTGTTGGAATTGCAATTTGTTATAAATCAAAGTGACTGACATGTAAATTTGTTAGCAATTCATAACTGATAGTGGAACTTTCCTCTATTGTTGTATGAAAACTTATTGACAAGGTTATCAATGGTTTAACAGAGTCAAAAAAAATGTTTTCTCATCTAGCTTCTCAGGAAATTCAGGTCCTTCTCTTGAGTCATTTTTTCTTTCATCTTCTTCTAGAATGCATCCTTCTTAATGAATTGGAGTGTTTTGTCAAAAGGCATTTGGCAAACCAAGCTTTGTGAACTCCCGTACCTTTCCATGTAGCTCATGTAACATTCTTTGACACTTATTCAACAATTCATTGTGCTTTCACCCAACATCACACACTTTCAAATGATAGATGATACCTTTATTGAGGCATCAAACCGGTTATGAATTCCTCTGGATGCTAGTTCTGTGTCACTGAATTTGTAAATAGCTTCTAAAATTTTCTTTGTTGTATCCTCTCTTAAAGCCATCACTTTTCTGTTACTATCATGTTACATATTCATGTAGAGCTTATCATAGATTCTTTGTAAATCAGTCATGAATTCAAACAATCTAATCAAATCATTAATTTTTTGGTTTATTTTCCCCCAAACATTATCCATCATATTAATCAATGCCTTTTTATGAAATCCAGATAGTTTGATGTTGGAAGACTATATTTCTTTTTTTTTTTGCCAGGTCTTTTACGCCAATTCCTATTGCAATATTTCATTTTGTTTTTTCTCATCATCTAGGCTTTGTTCCCATTTTTTACCTTTTATTTCTCTTCCTTCATCACAACCTCTTTCAATTCTCCCAATGCCTTTTTGTAATCTATTATTCTTACTTTTCATTTAGGTAGCTTGTAAAGTTTTTCTTCACATCTTCTAGTTCTACATGTTCCTATTCATTCACAGCAACTGCAGTCATACAGGTAGATGAATTTTATCTTCCTCTCCAACTCACCTGTCTTATTAACTATTGCATTTCCTTTTGCTTCTCATTTGCCTGGTCTGCCTCTAACTTTTGAATCTTATTATTCAACTTATTGTTCTCCCTCTCTACCTTTAGTAATGTTGTGTAAACCACATCATTGTTCCTTTTCGAATACATTAATTTTGTCAGAAGGTTTCATTCCATGTAAAATCCATTTGAAGGGAGGTCACTCATAGTCATTGGGAACCATTTCATTCTCTAGTTTTACAAATTTGGGCACAACATACATGTATTCATGGTATCTGTGTCTGTGTTATATGTAGGCAATACCCTCATTGCGGTTGGATCTGAAGTTCCAGTAGCATGTAGAATTTTCTTCTTATTTCTTTTATTTCTTTCTGATTTATTGAAAAACTCAGCTTGGTAATCAAAACCTAAGGTGTTTGTAGGAGTGAACTGTTCCACCTTGAATGGAGGAGTAATTGAAGTTTGGGGAGAATTTCCCTTTGGAATGGTAGTTTGTTTTGGGGGGCAGTGGACCACCACCTTCTATAAATAGTTTCCTTGAGCCAAGAGTAATTGTACCTAACTGTATTGCCTCTGTCTTTTTCCTCTTCTTGGTTCCTTATTGGAAAATAGCCCTAGCAACTTCAAATAGAATCTCTATTGGCCTCTTATAATTTTCAACCACTACACTACTATCATAATCACTAGAACTAACAACCTTAACAATAGTAACAGATTCATGGCCAACTTCTCCTCTAGGATTTTCTACATATGGTTGAACTATTTGTTGAGGATTTGACTCCAAAGTAATTTACACTGGATTAGCACTTGTATATGTTTTAGTATGTATTAGTCCCTTCTCCTCGAAGGTGAAGCTCCAAGGTCTAACCTATCATAAAAAATTTCTAGGATTGTGCCTCTAGTGGAAGCCAAATGCCTTTGTCTTGTTGAACCCAAACCACCACCACTAAAACCCATATTTTCAACAATAACTGCTCCTGTAGTATATCTTTGTTTCAAGCCTTCATCGAGACTTGGTTTATATGTGTTATCTAGGTGGATTGTGTAATTCCTCAGAAGCAGTGGCTCATCATCACTAATTTCCTCTTCAGGATGCACTTTATTCCACAATTTGCTTGAAATCTACATCTTCTGGAATAGAATCATAGTCTTCTAAATAGCTTTTGGATGGCCTAGGTCCTGCCTCATAGACCAAAAGGCATCAATTTTTGACCTTTTCCAATTTTTATCTCACAATTCTTGATCTAATGCTTTTGGCATGTTTTTAGAGGAGTATTTTTTATCATATTTTACATTAAAAAAATGATATTTAAAATCCTCTGCCTTTTTTTGTGGAGGCTCAGGCAATCCAAAATTTGTGTTGACAACTCTTGAAAACTAATTCCTTTCTTAACAATTTCATCATTCATTTTATTTATACTTCATCCCAAGAGTTCTTGTTTTTCAATTTTTCTAGCAAGGGTTTTCTTTCATGTTGAATTTTAGTGGCAGATTTCCTGTGCACCACTACCCTTGCTTTAATCACCTCACATGGGTCATATACCCAGTGAGAGTCAACATCAAACTTAAAAATTTATAAGATTTCATGTGCCACATAGAATGCTTTTCTTTCAAATGTGAACCCTCCACATGAGAATGGTAAGGAAGGAAATATGCTCTTCTTTTGCTGAGTAACAAAATAGAGATTATTTGTGTTTTCCATTTGTCGTATATATATTCCAAGGTAAAAAATATCTCTCTGTCACATGTATTGGCAATTTGTAAGGTTGTACTCCTGATCCATAAAACCTTAGCACAATATATTCCTCCATGAAGTACCAGTGTGCTAACTATATTTCTGATCCCAGTTGAATGCAATCTCTACATTTCATAGACAATATAGGAAATGTACTTTTTGTAATTTCTTGATAAATTGGAGCCCAAAAATAGTCCACAAATTGATTATAGTCCCTTCTATTATCATACATCCTTATCTTGGGGGTCCACTCAGTTAATGGATGCAACACTTTTAGTTGACCCTCAACATCATAGGGTTCAATTGCAAGTTTGTTTTTTTAAACCATTCAAAAAACCATCCATAGAATTAAATAGCACAAGTAGGTAGTGAACCTAAAGGTCTTAGTGTTGGAGCCTTCTTTGATTGTTAATAATTGTTTATGCATAGATTCTGCAATGTACCCAAAAATCTGTATGACAAGGTGGAGTAACTAAATGGATATTGTATACCATTTCTAGGAGGGTTTCATCCACTTTCTCATCACTATCGAAGCCAAGGAAAAATACTAGCATAGAAATGGTATCCCTAACCACGGTTTAAACATCACAATTAGCATGTGGAGGCCTTCCATTTAGGTACTATTCCATAAACTGTTAATTTTCACAAAAAAATTTCTTTGTCTTTTTGACTGGTGACATGATAATCGCTTAGCAATTTTGTTTAGGTTTATACAAAAGGTTCCTAAATATTTACTTTCAAACCCCAACATATGGCCAATATTTTCCTCTATAATGGACAACATTTCTTCTTCAGTTGTCTTTGCAACAATTGTATTTTTTGTCCCATCATAATTTTGGGCACATAGAATGACAAATTCAGGGTAGGGTAAAACCTCATGGAACATCATGCGTCCCAATCTAGACCCCATGTTACCCAACCTTTTCTAAATTTACCTTGCCCGATCCGAAGGTCTACTTTTAATCATATTTTCTCAGATGTGTATCTAAGTTGAGAAGCTTCTTGTGCCAATTACAGGATCATAAATATCATGATATTCATCAGTAAAACCACTACCATGGGGTTTAATTTTAAGTAGTTTGGTGTATGGGATTTGGGTTTTACTTTTACTTTGGGTTCTTATGGAAGTAGACATGCTTGGAATTTTGGATTCTAGTAAACCCTCAACCCTATTTTTCAACCCTTATATTGAAATATTTCAAAGCGGAGGCTTATACAGTGCTAGTTTTAAAAATATAATATTTAAAGACGAAATATTCAAATAAAGGATGAAACTTACTCAGAAATATGAAAATTTTGAGTCTTACATGGTCCATAACTTCTATGAATCTATTTATGCCTTTTTTGCAGTATGCCTTCCAAAAATAAAATTTCAATTGTCAGTGGATTTTAATATCACCTCATGAGTAGTAACACATCGTTGTATTACGTCCAATCATTTAACTGACATAATCTCCTGTCAGTGTCATTCTAAACTAAGGTTGTGTCCTAGGTAGTATGCAATGGAGTTTTCATGGAACTAGTTATCTTTGGGTTCTGTTGGGGGTTGCTTAGTTTAGTGACTAGATCTACGGAAATGATCTCTAATACAAATCTACATAATTGAAATACAGTTCTACATAATTCAATTATTTATGATGAAAGGAAACTAACAACTAATCTTCTGCTGGAAAATGAAATGTGCACACACTAATTTTAACAAATGAAATTACAACTGTATAAATAAAGCTTAGCAGAAAGTGAGATTACTTGTTAACCAAAATTGTCATAATGGAAACATCTATTCTAAATGAAAGCGGTAATGAAGAAAATAGATATAGTCAATCAAAGCATGCATGTAAGATTCTCAAACAACAATTGCAGTAAATCCAATCAAAGAACTGTATGCATAAATGAACTCAAAATAACCTCTTATCTCCTTGGTCGAGTGGGCCCTTGCTCTTCCTTAAATAGAGGGATTAAAACCTTTGATTCTCAAAATGTCGTGACTTTCATTAACTCAGAATAAGTTTCATAACATAGACAATAGATAATAATGCCAAAAACTAGAATGCAGATAATCTTTTTCAGTATATCAAAAGTAGTTCTTCTCATATGTTCTGAAGATGAAGTCTTCATATAGGTAACTATTAGTTACAAGGCTCGCCATAACAGGTGCAAATTAATCACTATCCACCAAATAATAATTAAAATGCATAAATTTCTACGGGTAGTTAGGAACAAGCCCCAACTAATAGGTCAACTTTGGTGGAAACAGTCTCCTGCCTACTTGCTCCGAACTCGGGCTCCATAACTACCAGCAACATCCATCATTTCCTGCACACATCATCATCCCCTTTTATCTCACAAAGATAGTTAGTAGGAGGTTCATGTGATAATCAATTTTCATAAACTATAGCAAGGAAAATGCATCAAACCTACTAAGATATAACTACACAAAACATCCCCATGTATTAATAAGTCATATCAAAAGAGTATTTTTGGCTTGAAGAAATGATATCAATGAGCCAAACAATGCACTCATCATTTTCCCCCTGACTTTACCTATTGCATGTCGTTATGCAACTTATCTTCATCCTGCCCACCTACCAAGCTACTCAGCCATGTCATATTCTTCAAATTGATCAACATATTGTTTGCCCTGGTGTTCTTACAGCCCTGAGTGTTGGAGGTAATCTCTATCCATGCTGTGAAACTGATCATTTGACTAGGATGTATTGTTCTGCAAGGTAGTGAGAGGGCTCAAAAGGAGTGGTGGACATACTTGGAGTTTGCCCATTCATCATTGTACTGTTGGCTAGTTTGCTCTATGGTTCTATCTTATAATGGTGATGAGGGCATCACCCCTATGCATGCTCTAGCTCAAGTTTTGGGGAGAGAGAACCTCCCTACGTTTCAAGGGATGAGAATCAGAGTATCCCACCTCCTATCACATGCCTGCCAAGTTGTCCCAAAGTTCTCCTGACTGTAATTTTCAAAATCCATGACACATTGAATTAAAATCTGGGAAGTGTTTACCCTGATTCCTGCCTGATAGTAAAGTGAGTGAAAGTTTTTTCTCAGAGCTACATCAGTGTGATGAGTTGGACGGATGTGGAACCCAATGGACTGAGTGGTGTGATTGAAAATATCTATTTGCTGACCCCATATGATCTAATTGCTTAGATGTAGACTGAAAGGATTTGATTTGGAAATCACCCATAAATAAATTGATTAAGAAATCAGGCACATTTGTGACTATCATGTTATGAAGGTAGAATTCACAAAGCAAATTTTAGATCTTAGGAGTACTGCACTTATAAACTGATAAGAAACTGGTACCATTGGGAATTTCATGAGGAGCTTGACAACACAATTGGAACAACTGCTTGGAATAAAATTGTTCTTAAACGAACATGCTATAGACCGGAGAGGGTTTTCTACAGGATAGAAGCTTGAGGGCCAAAGGACAGATAGAGTATAAAATAGATGTCACTTTTTTCTTTTCCTCTTGCATAGATTCCATTTCCCTTTTCAATTTCTAATTTTCCTTCCTCAATTCTCTTTCCTGAAGGGATAACTGATGGAATATATCCAAGATGTTAAGACTCGTATCGCACTGACGCTTCAAACTACTTACTTCAAGCTGTAGGGTAATGGTTTCCTGAACCTTCTCTACTGTTCATTGTGTAAATTCAGTTTGCAATAAAAGGTTTATTTCTTCCATACCTTGCAATTGAGATTTAAGTAGCACATTTCCTCCAAATAGTTGTGAGAAGATGCAGCCTATCTGCCAAGCACTTTGGGAACCACAGGGTGAATTTCCGTAGATGCAGGAATAACAGGTGTTATGAACTTTGCCAGGTGATCCTCCTCATGTTGTTCTTCCCGAATGGGGGCTAGTATCATCAGGAAAAGTCTTTGATCAATGAACCGGACAAAATAAAAAAATGAACTAAGCCATCAAGGGGCCATAATTGCATGAAAGAAGATGGAGCCATGGTGCACTTTCCTTTTGAGCTAGGAAGTGGAAGGGGATGGACCCTCGGGAGTGCCAAATGTTGTCTGCATGCTCGGGGACATCCAACTACCTCTTCTTGGTTGCTGTGAAGGGCAAGGGCCTGGTATAAGGGTAACCGGGGTGCAGAAATTAGAGACCAAGATTTCAATTGCTTTGGTATGGACCCTTCTCCCACTTATACAAGTCCCTCGAGCCTCCCTGCATTTGGTCTAAAGAAGACCTAATGTGAGCATAACAAATGAATCAACCCTCAGGTGTTTAATGACAGACTTGCCTCCACCAAACCGGTACTTCTGGAAAACTTTAATAATGGAGTCTGCATAGGTATTCAGATAAGATTCACCTAAAGGGCCTGGTTGACACATCCCTTCTTAAGGTGAATTAGCATTTTAAGTGCATCACCACCTAGAACAGAGGCCTGACCATCGCATATGAAATACCAATTGATCCACTTCATTATTTCTCCAGATTCCCCTTAGGTAGACTCATCCACTTAACACCCTTCTGGATACCCAAGAGGGTTAAGATGACTTCAGGGAATGCTTCCCCTTCATCGTGAAACTAAGCAAGAAGGATTTGTAGAGGAGCATTTGACATGACCTTCAAACCAAAGTCTGGAAATAGGATTGGATAGGTTAGAAATGATTCCTGATTGGTAATCTCAACCCATCTTCCACCGACTTGTGAACAGGTGGACTGAAAATTGTCTAGGAATTCCTCCACAATGATTCATCGAAACCTTCGAAATTGGCAAATGAAATCCAGCCATCCAAAATCATGAAATACTTGTGAAAATGAATTCCGGAGTAAGGCATCTATGAGTCAGGCTCTACCTTCTTTTGTGGTCCCATGTTGAAGCCTGAGTAATACTAGGTAGCAGAAAGAGCCAAAAAAGCGTTCCCCCACTCCCTATTTAGTGACTAATAGAACTAATCATGTCCTTGATGCACATACAACAACGTAAGAAGCAGTTGTAGAAATTAAATTTCAAGTTACACCATATCCCTTGGGTGACGTAAAATTGAGCGAAGGTGGTCTCCGTGGAAAAATAGTGAATGAGACTACCACCCATGTGAATTTAATCTATTTGGAGTGGCCACATATCCCACTTTGTGAGGAGTGAGTGACCCATCCTGAACTTGAAGAATGCAACACATTCAAGGCATGTGGTGATTATGAGACATTACCCCTTTTATGCCATCATCCACATTTTCCAATTTAGAAAGAGATCTGAAATAAATATAACAATCATTTCATGATGGCGTAATGATGACAAATGCACACATGGGGAAATGTTTTGCATAGAAATATCAATTAGCAAGTTAGGCTGCACTTACCCATGCCACGTTTCACCCGGTCGAAATCTAATGGTATTATTCCTATGCCCTTTCCACCACCTGAAGCATCATCTAGGCACTTTTAGTGGCCTTATGTTATTGAAAACATTCCATCCTAAGAAAAACCTGCTATATTGGGTAAGTGCAGGAAGTTGATGGACAAATATAGGGTCATCCGTGGACATCATATTGCAAAAAACAACAAAATCTCAACTTGTAGGGATTATTAGCTATACATGCACTCTAAATTAGAAAAATTTATATAAATATGAATCGTAGCATTCGGAATCTAGTTTCTAAAATACTAATTTTTGTAAAAAACGGACAAGTTTAGCTATATTAAACACTTAAAATTATATGACTTACTTTTTTTTTTGAAAAAACTTATAAGATTGTAGTCCGTTTGCCCGCATTTTGGATGACCAAATCTTGTATTTATTTTTTTCCTTTGGTGAAAAGTTAGATGTAGTTGTCTATCTTGGGATGGATTTTATTTTGTATTTTTTTTAGTAATATTTTTTTTTATGATTTTTTCCGTGAAAGTGGTCTGAAAATATTTAGAAAATGGAGCGCTTTCCGTTTGCCCGCCATAACTATATCAAAAAATATCGAAATCAATTTTTATTTTTTAACGTGTATAGAATTTGTCCACGCTTGGGATGGTATAAGTTTTATCATATTTTGATAAGCGAAACAAAAAGTTACAGTCTTAAACGTAGACATGAACATTCACGGGAAAAAATGTCTTAAAGACCTATTGTTAGTAAGAAATTATAAAATGATATTTATCTTATTCTATTCACTTTAAAAACAATATTTCTACGAAGCTAAGAGTCTCCCCTACGTGATGGCACCATTTTTGTGAAATGTTTTCAGTTTTTTAGCATGGTTCAAGTCTTTGGAAGAGCAGATTTGAGGTTTTTTGACCTTTTACACTTCATAATGACCTTCCATAGCTTTGGTTGGGGAAAAACAAAGATTTTCCAAGGCTTAGGTTCGGCAGATAGATCCGCGATCCCAGTTTTTTAAACAATACCGTGAGCGCTTTATAAACGCGGTTTATAAAGCGCGCTCATGGTTTATAAAGCGCGCTCGCGGTTTGTAAAGCGCGCTCGCGGTTTATAAAATCATATTTACACACATCCCAATGTCCGAATTACCATGTGATTTTTACTCTCTAGACCTTACCGTATGAATTACTGTGAAATTCTGTCGCGGTTTTTGCATCGCGGTATTTTCTTAATTCACCTAGAAGCAAAACATCATGGGAGATAAAAAATGAAGTCAAAAAAGGAAGTCATTAAGTAAAAAACACCAAACGGATTATTAGGCCAACAAAATTGTCAAAATGCTGAGTGAATGCGGAAACTTCATGAATCTAGAAGAGGTTCATCTTCAATCCCTACTATTGTAAGCAATGAAGAACTAGGTAATGTTTCTACTGTCAATGTTGAAGTTGAATTAAATACTTGTGATGAATGAAGTTTTTACTGTCAATGTTGAAGAAGAATTAAATACTCATCATGTAGCAAAGGTTGAAATTGAAGGAGACAATGAGAATGTGAATAAGGAAATTCATGTTGAAATTATAGACAAGAAAAATTTGACAAAAACACCACCTAGGATTTTACGTAAGAAACCTAATTTTTTTATTGAAATTGATTGAAAACATTTTGAAACCAATGTCTGACAAACTTTCTGAATGAAAAATCAGAAGAAAAGCCACTGAAATTTGGGATAATCATTTTGAAATTTTAAATGATTCCCAAAGATGTCAGTTGTTGGTTAGTTTGATGAAATTGATTAAAATGAGACCTACATTAAACACCTTATGATTGACAACATCTAATATACGTGGTAAAACCTCTACAATTGTTGAAAACCTTCATGATGCATATCACACTGTTGGTGTCAAGAGATGCACTAAGGATAGTAATATTGTGAGTCGTGTACTTGCTACTAGTGTTGTAAGTGAATCAATAAAAAAACAATGTTTGATTACGCAAACAAGTCGAATGTTGCAAAGTTAATTGAAAAACTCTAATGAAAGCAATTAAAAGATGTAATATCCTTCAATCACTCAATAATGTTGCTTTTTGGGCATTTTCTGCTAGAGCACCACGTAAGGACAAAAATAATTTTGATGCTATAAGATAAGTTGTTATTAAATTTTGGCATGATAACACTAGAGTTTCACCTAATACAAGAGATGTTATAAAACAGAGAGTTGGTTCTACTAATCGTTTAACCACATCCAAAGCATTTCTTAGATATGACTCAAACTCAATTTTTTCGTAAGTTTGAACAAGAGAATTTGGAAATTAAAATTAGTCAACATTTTTTTGAAATGTTGAAACCATTCTATGTGAAAATCAACCATGCTCGCACCACTTGTTGTTGTAGGCAACATGTTGAATTTACGATGCATTATGCTAAATTTTTACATATTCGTTCTGCATTTTCATTCTGAAACTATGTTATCTGAATGTGGTGTTCAAGTTCCACCAATATCTTCCAGGGATTTCATTCCTACTATATTTTGTGAAAAAGAAGTTGGACAATATTTTTATAGTCAGATATTGTTTAGATGGAAGTTGTAGTACATGCGGCGGATTACCTAAATTGGAAAGTTAGCATCCATGAGTAAATTTAAGGTTACAATAGGACATAATTTAGTGTGAATTTGATAAATATAAATCAGTTGCATACTAGTTGAAAGATGGAAACAGAGTCATGATGGTGTGAGCTAGTTACAGAACAAATACCCATTTTTCAATTTATGAGAAAATTTAAGGATGAAATTAGTTTATGAGTATGTCTCAGGCATACACATAGAGATCGCATTTTGGATGAATTCAAGTTATGCAAGACACATTTCCTATTGGTACTATTGTTTCAGTGGTTACAATTTTGCAGAGAATTACACATTGCAACCACAAATGGAGGTTAAATTCAATATTACAACTCAGTACAAGTTGCCATTTTTTGTGCATATAGTCATTTCTACATTCTCCTGGTAGTACAGAGAATGATCAAATTTTTTAAAAAAGAGTACCACTTTTATATCAGTGACCGATCACACTCATTACTACCAAATTTTTGCAAGGGTGTTTCCAGTTATTTTATTACAAAGTTGAATTTTGATAGGGACATCCACTTCAATAACATTATATATGGTTAGATAATTGCTCAATCTATGAGTTTAAGAATGCAAGAATGTTTTATTGGATGAGAAGAATGCACGTCAAGATGGGTGTGCAACATATTTGGAGTTTCACTATAGGCTATTGACATGGAAAAGGAGAGCCCTGACGGTGCATAGGCATGTGTGAAAAGAGATCTAGTGAACAAGAGAAGAGTTGAAGTACAAACCCGATGGTGCTAAATTGAAAGATGCAAAGAGCATAGTGGAATGGTGTATTAACAACATGGCCCAAGGTTCTCAAGAAAATTGTCATTTGAGTTTGCCTAGGATATTTTTGGTTGATAGAAGAAAAATCATATTGCTAACTAGTGAGCATTGTATGACACTCACTGGGTCCAGTGATATGGACTCATTTTGTAGCTCAAACGCTATTTCGTGGGCCAAATATGGACAAGAAAATTGACATTTTTTGTGCATCTTATATCAAATTTGTCACTGTTGAGTGTGATTCACAAGAATGGGTGGAAGGACCACATTTGTAGGCCTCTAACTTGCTTCCTAGTTATCAACCTCCACAATTACAACTTGTTTCTGCAATATGAAGTTACAACATCCAATCAGATTTTGACGACATTTTGATTTTGGTGCGACAAGGTATATATGGTTATTTATGCTAATTTTTGTATTGAGTTATGTCCATTATGGCCCCAAAATTTAATATGTAATTTAAATTTGAGTTGCCCTAACCTTAGTTATTTTTTCATGTAGGACACTACTGTTTGCAGTCCAATTGTATAGAAGACAATGAAGAAGGAACAAACTTATTTCTTATGTCATTGCATCGAGGAAAGAAAGAAGTTGACTTCTCCTATTATAGATGGCGAAGACATTGAGTAGATGTATGCTACAGTCATCCAGTGGTAGTTTCTGGAACTTACCTTCGAATAGTATCAATTAAAAAACTCAAATTGTTTGGAATTGTTTGAAGACTTTGAGACACAACAAAAAAATAGTCTTATATTCACATTTAGTTCTAGCGATAAATATTCAGTTGTATAGATATCGAGGAAGGCCTAATAACAAGATTCTTTGGAAGGTTCGAGAGTCAGATCATGAAGCAATTTTGTCTTCTATTCAGAGTAGATCCAATCTTGATGGTTCATTGGAATGAATTTACAATGCTCATGTCTGGTATATATAATTTCTTTTCAATTTATATTATATATATATATATATATTATATATATATTATTTTTTTAGGTTTAAAGATCTAGATTTAAGTTTGAATATATTTTATTTTAAATTTGTGTATTTTGTGTACATGTATATAGATAGCATATGGTTTTGATTTGAAACTTAAACTTATTTGACTAACACTTTTATGTTTAGGTTAGTGGTGCCAGAAAAGCTTCCACCTTCACGTGGTTGGCACTGTTAGTAGAGAATTTTAAATTCTTGAAGCTAAGAGAAGCTTTCATTGTTTGGAAAAGTTGTAAATTTTGAAAAAGTCAAGTAAATTTTGAAAAAGTTGTAAATTTTGAAAATGACTCCTCTAGGTGCCACAGAGTCTGAGTAGTCACCCGTCGAAGTTGAATGATATTTTGGTCTCAGGGCTCTTAAGGGACTACGCCCGAACGAAGTAGCCCGGAAGCAACGACCCTTTTACGCACTGAAACACCACCTCCTCTAGAGTTCACATGGCCACCTAGACATGCCGGCGTAGTCGGATGGGTGCCACGACCCACCATTTGCAAAATACAGCGTTTGACAACCTTACACTGGCTCTAACTGCACTATTTCACACGTTTGCAAATAGTAGGACAGTGAGAGCACCGAAATGAGAAGGAAAAAAACTGAGGGAGGCTATTGTAGAGGGTCCCTATGCTGAGGTGCTGGATAGATGAGGCATCTCTAGGTGCCATGGAGTCTGAGTAGTCACCTGTCGAAGTTGAACGATATTTTGGTCTCAGGGCTCTTAAGGGACTATGCCCGAACGAAGTAGCCGGAAGCAACGACCCTTTTGCACACCGAAAAACACCACCTCCTCTAGCATTCACCTGGCCACCCGGACATGTCAGAGAAGTCATTTTGGTGCCACGACCCACCATTTGCAAAATATAGCGTTTGACAACCTTACACTGGCTCCAACTGCACTATTTCACGCGTTTGCAAACAGTAGGACATCGAGAGCACCGAAATGAGAAGGAAAAAACTGAGAGACGCTATTGTAGAGGGTCCCTACACTGAGGTTCTGGATTAGATGAGGTCACTCTAGGTGCCACGAAGTCCGAGTAGTTCACCCCGTCGAAGTTGAACGATATTTTGGTCTCAGGGCTCTTAAGGGACTACGCTCGAATGAAGTAGCCCGGAAGCAACTTATCCCCATTTTTTACATTAATGACAAAGGCATACATTTAACAACCTTACACTGGCTCCAACTATACTATTTCACGCATTTGTAAACAGTAGGACAGCGAGAGCACCAAAAATGAGAAGGGAAAAAATGAGAGAGGATATTGTAGAGAGTCCGTACGCTGAGGTGCCAGATCAGAACGAGGCCTCTCTAGGTGCCACGGAGTCCGAGTAGTCACCCGTCGAAGTTGAACGATATTTTGGTCTCAGGGCTCTTAAGGGACTACTCCCAAACGAAGTATCCCGGAAAGCAATGACCTTTCGTGCACTCAAAACACCACCTCCTCTAGTGTTCATCTAGCAACCCGGACATCTCGGCATAGTCGGTTTGGTGCCATGACCCACCATTTGCAAAATATAGCATTTGACAACCTTACATTGGCTCCAACTGCACTATTTCACGTGAATGCAAACAATAGAATAGCAAGAGCATCCGAAATGAGAAGGAAAAACATGAGAGAGGCTATTGTAGAGCGTCCCTATGCCAAGGTTTTGGATTAGACAAGGCCTCTCTAGGTGCACGGAGTCCGAGTAGTAACCTGCCAAACTTGAATGATATTTTGGTCTCAGGGTTCTTAAGGGACTACGCCCGAACGAAGTAACCTGGAAGCAACGACCATTTCACGCACCAAAACACTACCTCCTGTAGTGTTCACCTGGCCACCTAGAATGTGTCAGCATAGTTGGTTCGGTTCCACAACCCATTGTTTGCAAAATATAGCGTTTGACAACCTTACATTGGCTCCAACTGCACTATTTCACACGTTTGCAAACAGTAGGATAGCGAGAGCACTGAAATGAGAAGGAAAAAACTGAGAGAGGCTATTTTAGAGGGTCCGTACGCTGAGGTTCTAGATTAGACGAGGCCTCTCTAGCTGCCACAGAGTCTGAGTAGTCACCTGTCGAAGTTGAACGATATTTTGGTCTCAGGGCTCTTAAGGGACTATGCCCGAATGAAGTAGCCCGGAAGCAATGACCATTTGGTGCACCAAAACAACACTCTTCTAGTGTTCACCTGGCCACCCAGATTGTGCCAGCACAGTTCGGTTTGGTGCCATAACCCATCATTTGCAAAATATAATGTTTGATAACCTTACACTAGCTCCAACTGCACTATTTCACGTGTTTACAAATAAAAGGATAGCGAGAGCACCAAAATGAGAAGGAAAAAAATGAGAGATGCTATTGTATAGAGGGTCTGTATGCTGAGGTTCTAGATCAGATGAGGCCTCTCTAGGTGCCACGGAGTCTGAGTAGTCACATTTTGAAGTTGAATGATATTTTTGTCTTAGGGCTCTTCAGGGACTATGCCTGAACGAAGTAGCCCGGAAACAATGACCCTTTTACGCACCAAAACACCACCTCCTCTAGCGTTCACCTAGACCACTAGATGTGCCAATCGTATTCGGTTCGGTGCCATGACCCACTGTTTGCAAAATATAGCGTTTGACAACCTTACACTGGCTCCAACTGCACTATTTCACACGTTGGCAAGCAATAGGATAGTGAGAGCAGCGAAATGAGAAGGAAAAAACTCGAGAGAGAGGCTATTGTAGAGGGTCTGTATGCCAAGGTGTCTGTGATCAGACAAGGCCTCTCTAGGTGCCACGGAGTCTGAGTAGTCACCCGTCGAAGTTGAACGATATTTTGGTCTCATGGCTCTTAAGGGACTACGCTCGAACGAAGTAGCCCGGAAGCAACGACCCTTTCGCGCACCGAAACACCACCTCCTCTAGCATTCACCTGGCCACCTAGATGTGTCGGTGTAGTCGGTTTGGTGCCACGACCCACCGTTTGCAAAATATAGCATTTGACAACCTTACACTGGCTCCAACTGCACTATTTCACGCGTTTGCAAACAGTAGGACAGCGAGAGCACCGAAATGAGAAGGAAAAAACCGAGAGAGGCTATTGTAGAGGGTCCGTACACTGAGGTTCTCGGATTAGACGAGGCCTCTCTAGGTGCCACGGAGTCTGAGTAGTCACCCATCGAAGTTGAACGATATTTTGTTCTCAGGGCTCTTAAGGGACTACGCCCGAATGAAGTAGCCCGGAAGCAACTTATCCCCATTTTTTACATTAATGACAAAGGCATACATTTAACAACATGTTCTTCATCTTTCTCCTCATGATAGGATCACCTCTTCATTAGAAACATCAACCAAATGTCTTAAATAAGCTCAAAATCTTGAAATTTCACTCAAAAAACTGATTTTAGCCTCTTTTCAAGCATAGAGACACTAAGCTCCCCTGGGAATAACATATGCATGATCTGAACATGTTGAAAATCATTGATATTTATCATCATCATAACTTTTCTTTGAGTAAGAGCACCATCATTCACCTTGTAGGTATGCAAAAAAATTCATTCCTCACAAAAGCTTTTTTTTCACCTTCAAGAATCCACTATACCAGACCTACATACCTAAAACAGTCATCTCTATAGAAAAATGATCCTTCTTACCTTCATCTTTGGGCCAACTCTACTTGTTAGGCACCAAAACTTGATTTAGTCACATGTTTGTAGCCTTCATGTATTGGGAAGAAATAATGCATTCATGACTCATACCTTACTTGTTCTTGGAGAATACACTCATCACAGACCTCAAAAGCCTTTAAATAAACAATGTCCCCCTGAGTGTTTTGTATCATACACATCATCATATAGCTCTATAGAATCTCCTTTTCATATCATTGTAAACTGATTATCATAAAATCATCAACCTTCCCTCCAAATCTAGCTTCATCTTGTCGAAAAAATGCCTTTCTAGCACACGAAATCACCTAGAGTACCTTCAAGAATCTATCATATATGTACTCCTGTCAAGATTAAGCATTGAGCATTTTTTTCAAGCACTTTAAGTAACACCTACAGGCATGTAGGTTACAAAATTAGAGAAAATTTGAAAATTTCAAGTCATGTAGCACAATGGACACTAGACAGATACTTGTATTTTGGAATGAAACACACTTCTAGACCTAACAATTGACCACTTTGAATGCATCATAACATGCCATGGTTGGGCTTGACATGTACACATTTCACCTGTGAAATATTCTTTACAGATGCATAAGCAAATTATATGTATATACTGATTCAAGAAACCTCAAGTCATAGACCAAACTAGCTACCTGCCTCACTAGCTTATTCAAGTATAATCATCACAAGAACAATTCTTGGAGCATATTACCAATTTAAGAGTATACTCACCATATTCTTTAAAATAACGCATGCTCTACCTCTTGAAAACATTTTCCATAAGTTATCAGATAATCCCTATAGATCTATTGGTTTGAATATTGCACAAGTGAATGATGCGATATGTGAATTGTTCCAAGACAAAACAATGCAAGCATCCAAGATTGTAAATTATGAAAATACAATCTAGATATAATTAACTGTTTCAGTTTTACAGATCTAGCATCTTTATACCATTGCCATTCAGAAACTATTATTTGGGTAAAAAAACTATTATAATCACACACTTGTATTATAATGAAGATGAGAATCAATAACCTATGGTTCCAATAAAATACCCTTATACATCTAGGCCATTGTAACTCATCGTCATGATCTAAAAGTGTTTGTGGTCCCAGGTCCTATCCTGCATATGGAAACTGGTGAAACCTATGGCCATTCAGAAACTGATCTTGGGTACAAAAACAAGTAATCCATATTGTATTATAATAAGAGTGAGTTCATGGTACTATAGTGGTCATATAAGTAGGGACAACATATATAATCTAGATACTCATGGCAAAATCAAGATCCACAATATTTACCATGGTATATATCCTGGACCTTATAGGATTGAAACTTGAACATGGCCTTGGAATCAGGCCCCATAATATTTAATGGATTCCTCAACGCACAAAAAAGGTATATTCCCATTCCTTAAAATTGAACTCAATCAAGCCCCATAATGATCCAAAATGAGGGATGGCTCATCTCATTTTGACAACGTGATGCATATTCCCAATGGAGGTCCTGTATACGAGGATCTTTACTCAAGTAACATATTTCCTAATTGAGTTCTTTTTACCTTGTCATATAATTAGATACTCCATCCAATTGAAAATTTACCCTACTATATCCTGAACCGATAGATTGGAATAAAAAATTTCACATGCCAATTTATTTCTTTGATCCAAGTGCAAGAAAAACAAACATAAGTCTCATAGTGAAATCCTCTTTGAGTCATTAGTAAACAAACAAGACAAAGAACATATAGAAAAATTGGTATACCCATTCAAAGATGATGATTAACCACGTTACACTGCTTGTTAAAGAACTGAAAAAGTCATAAATATGATTTAACCAACACACATGGATATATATATAAGAATCAAACAAAGTGTGCTCCAGACGCACGTCTCTGAAAATATATATGTACATAAGTTCATAATGTATGTGTACATCTCGAACTAAGCACGTGTCATAATGTACATATGGGACCACATGCGGTCGCAAAAGGCTATATATATACAATGGACTGTGAATCTACTCATGACCACATATGTACATCCAGGTGGACTATAAATCTACTCATGAAACATCTTCCCTCTCTTCGCCCTGCTAGAAGTAGCACGTCCACGACCTGGGGATGTAGTGGAGGGAGATGCCACTACGGATTTCATCCGTGTGGTCCTAGGTGTCTCTAAGCATGCCTGCAACCTAACCTGCACATTCATAAACAACAAGTTTTTAACACCCAAAATTTTAAAATACATTCAAAATTTAGAAACTTGTACAATTTAGTTAAAATGCATGTGAAATCTTACCGCAATGTCATGATCCCTATCAATTTGTTGTTGACGCATCGCAGGGACAACAATAGACTCACGAGGGGTAAGCTACATACAAATAATTAATTTTCAAATTAAATATTTCACATATATACCTACAAAATTTGATATTGTAGATTTAAGTTTAATAAGAAATAATGAACCTCCAAAATTTAACAAATTTAAAAAATTGTGTACCTCAGTTAGTGGATCTGCAGATGCTATGGCAGTATCTACAGCAGCCTCCACAGTCTGCATATATGGAGGAGTCTCTCTAGCAGTCATAAGCTATACAAAAAACATGTACAAATCAATATTAAAATCTACATGACAGAGGTCCAAAGCATGTAATCCGTGCGTGAACTTCCAGTAATTAGAAACAAAGTGTAAAGAGATTTACTAACCTGCGTAAAACTCATGTGAGGCATGCCAGTAGCCTCAGTTCCCTGAGCAGATGATGACCCGCCAGGCTCCTGTGTATAAAAGAGAAAAATATTAATACATGTACAACATACACGTGAAAAAAATTATAATAATAATCTAGTACAATTAAATGATTTATTAAAAATGTAAGTTTCTACAACTTGAAACTTACGTTTGAAACATGCCCAGCCGCAGTAGCTAGCATGTCGACGCCGGATGTTTCCTTCACCGGCTCTTGCTATTTAAAATAAAATAAAAAATTAGTTTTTTACATGTATGTACATGACGTACAATCAAATATATATATATATATATATATATATATATATATATCTCAAACATGTGAATTAAACTATTGTATATATATATTATTTATATTTATTTGAAATTTACCTATGAAATACCAATATCAGTGGCTCCAGTTCCAAAAACATTCCCCAGCATCTCATCTATAGAAAAGAAATCCTGTGAACCAGCAAATGATGTCTCGCCTGCAGTGCATACGGCACCACATGATCCACAGTGGTGTGGTGCACTAGAACTGGCGCCTCCACCAACATCACCAGATGCAATCTGGGTGCTATGCTGGGTGAGAGTGTCAGTGAGCTCCCTCAATGCATGCAATGTATCAATCTCCACAACCTCCTTCACTGTAGGAGGGATAACTGAAGGCAGTGGGGGTTTTGGGGCATGGGGGATCCTAGGCTGACCTACACGTGCACCAGGTCTGCTCTGTGCAGAGCCACCTCCTCGACCAAAAAAGTTCAGAAAAGTCAAAATAATTCGGGACCTCATTGAGCACGAACTCACAATATAATTTCTTCAAAAAATAAAGAGGAACCTCATTGTTGTTGCATGGTGGATAATCAAAAACCATCCACCATCGGTCCCAAAAATTGTTTTTGATTCTGTCATCATGGCACCAATGGATTGGGAACCGTTTGCAAGTAACTGCAGGGGGGCATTGGTTCTAGGGTTGGTAAATAATGCACAAATGAGGTCTTTTCCAATTTTTTTTTGTCTTTGACGGCCGCATGGGATAGTTTATCCACATATCACCGCCTACAGTCACTTCTAAAGGTGTTCCATCTATGTATTTGGTTGGTTGTAGACTCGACTTCGCCAATCAATGTTTGCAATGTATTGGCTAAAGTCATGCGGGATGGATTTGTAGCATGATTTTGTCTTATAGTTTGAATTAGGTTCTCAATGACAATTTTATTTTCTTGGATTCTTCCAATGATATTATCTTGCGTTCCTGCTGGCTCAGTGGGGACAGAAGGAGCCACAGGAGGCGGATCTATGTTTGGAGGAGGGTTTTGAGGAATGTTCGAGGGTTTTGAGGAATGTTCGGTGGGTTTTGAGGAATGTTTTGATGGTTTGCATGATTTCGAGCTTGCCGACCAACTGATAAAACAAGAAAATTGTATACATAAACAAACATTTCAAAAAACCCATGAAAATGCAAAAAAAATACAAAAAAAAAACCTAAAATGCAAAAAAATGATTACAATCGGGGACTTACCTCCTCGTCTTGGCAGCATGGTTGAATCTATCGCTATCCAGAAGTCCGATGAGCAATTTTGAGATGGTATTGAAAGCGCGAGTGAAAAACGTTTAGGAAAAGTCACGGTTCGAAATGAAAAATGAGGAAAATAAGGAGTCGCGGGACTGTTAAATTTTGTCTCAGAGTTCCGTGATTCGGTAATTACCGAACGCTCGCGGTTCTAAACCGCAATCGCGGTTTTAGGTTTTGTAATTACCGAACCTAGAATTCAAGAACCACGATCGCGGTTCCTTTATTTCGGGTTTTTATGTCCATGGAATTGTCCACCAACTTCGTGCACTGAGCATCATGCCAGGTTTTTGCTGATGTTGTAGAATTTATGTCTGCTGCTATGCCTCCATCCGTATTTCATCTAATTCATTCAGCTGCAGCACTCGTTCACATTTTGCTTCATCCAAATAGATCCCAACTTCCAATGTTGTTCGCCAGGTGCATAATTTGAACTCAACAGGTAACAGTTGCTTCTTCCCAAATACAGCTCATAGGGAGAAAAACCAGTAGTTGTTTTCTAGGTCGTGTTGTAGGCCCAGACGGCCTCAGGAAGCTTTGGTACCCAATTCTTTCTATTAGCATTGACCATCTTAGTTAGAATATTCTCGAGTTCTTGATTGGTTACCTCCACTTGCCCGTTGGATTGGGGGTGATAGGGTGATGATTTTAGGTGCCTAATTCTATAGATTTCCAAGAAAGCTTCAATCATATTTGAAACAAATTGAGGACCTTGATCAGATACAATGGCCCTTAGTGCTCCCAATAGCAGTAATATCCAATTGTATAAAAACTCAACAACAACATCCTCATTGGCAGATGCCAATGCTTGAAATTCAGCCCATTTAGTGACGTAGTCTGTGCATACTAAGAGATACTCCTTCCTGAAAGATGGAGAATCAAATGGCCCAACAAAGTCAATCCCCCATTTCTCAAATGGTCCTAAAACCAGCTGAGGATTAAGAGGCATTTCTGTTGAAAGTGTAGGTTTTCCCATTCATTGGCATGCATCACACTACCACACATACTTTTTGATAGACCTATGGAGGGAAGGACAATAGTACCCTACTCCAAGGATCTTGTGAATTGTTTGTTGCACTAAATAATGTTTGCCTCCTGGCTCATCATGACAAGCTCACAGTATGTTGTGTACCTCATCCTCCCGAACACACCTACGAAGAACCATGTCGGGACAACATTTAAATAAGAATTCGTTACACCATTTATATGTTGCACTATTTTTAACCAATCACCTTCTTTCCTTATGAGTAAAATAGGCCGGAAACTTCCCTATTGTTAAATAATTTGCAAGATCAGCAAACCAAGGAGTCTTAGTCGAGATAACAAACAAGTGTTCATCGAGAAATTGATCCTGGAATGCTTCATCATCACCTAAACCATTTAATCTAGAAATAAAATCACCAACAACGTTAAATTTCCTAGGCTTATCTATAATGGTGAGATTGAATTCCTACAACAAGAGTAACCAGCGAATAAGCCTTCCACCAACCAATGGTTTATTCATCAAATATCGAATGGCAGAGTGGTCAGTGTAAACAAAATTTTTATATCAAGTGATGTAATGAAGAAATTTATTCAAAGCATAGACAACAGCCAAGAATTTTTTTTCAATAGTAGTGTAATTCCTTTCCATAGGAGTCAAGTTTTTGCTGATAAAATAAATTGCATAATCTGATCTTCTGAGTCTTTTTTCCCAAGGACAATGCCCATGGCTATATTAGAAGCATCAATGTGGATATGGAAAGGTTGTCCCCAGTCAGGGCCACGTAAGACAGGGGCCATGGTCAGCTTTGCTTTGATAGAATCAAATGCCTACTAACACTGAGGAGACAATTCAAAAACATAATCTCTTTGGTTAGCAGTGACAAGATAGGTGCGGCAATTTCACTAAAATCTTTTATGAATAAGTGATAATAACTTGCATGAACAAGGAAACTTTTGATGTTAGTCTGATTAGCTGGTGTAGGTAATTGGGTGATGACTAATATATTTTTGGGGTCCACCTATATACCTTGGGTTGAAACATGGTGACCTAAGACAATTCCTTGATCAACCATCATTAGACATTTTTTCATGACTCAGGGATACTTGGTGTTGTTCACATCGACTGAGTTATTTCTCTAGGTTACTTAAAGATTCGTCAAACTTGGATCCATTGACAATGAAATCATCCATGCAAACCTCAACACAGTCATTAGCAAGATCTACAAAAATGGCCAAGACTGCCTGCTAAAATGTAGCAGGGGCATTACAAAGCCCAAAAGGTAAGAATCAGTAAGAAAATGTACCCCAAGGGCACGTAAAAGTAGTATTATCTTGATCAATAGGGGCAATACTAATTTGATTATACCCACTAAACCCATCCAAGAAAGATAAATATTTCTTACCAACCAAATTGTCCAGAACTTGGTCAATGAAAGGTAGGGGAAAATAATCCTTCTTCGTGGCTTTGTTAAGTTCCCTGTAATCAACACATATTCACCACTTCCATTTTTCTTGGGAAAAATAACTAATTGGGAAACCCATTGACTATCAGATATAGGATAGATGAAACCTACCTTTAGGAGATTTTCTATCTCACTTTTAACTATGTCTGTTAATGCTGGATTGATTCTTCATTGCGGCTACCTTATAGGATTGACTTCATCAATGTAAATATGATGTGTAAAGATGCTAGGATAAATTGCCTTCATATCAATGTAATCCCAAGCAAAAGCATGGGAGTGTTTATTTAGAACCTCAAGAACCCTAGCTTCTTGATTGACCTCCAAATCGTTACCTATGGTCATCTCTTTTCCCATACCGACAAGCACCTGCTTGGTATCATTCACAACAGCAAGCTCTGTACTAGTGATAAAAGAATTCAACGGGAAAACATGGGGCTAAAGCATGTGTAGGATGGGTATATTGTCAAAAGACAGAATCTTAGTTAAAGGACAATAAAAATCAGGAACTAAATATTTAGAATTATAAGCATAGAGTTTCTTACCAAAATCAGCAAAGGTAATGTCTACAAGAGAAATAGTAGAAGATATGTCTAAAGCTAGAGTTTCAGATTCCGTAACAATAGTTCTGATTTCTGTAGTCATAGGGTCCTTAGAATCAGTCATTGTATATGACTCCACAGCTTTCGCCATATGGTTGTGTACTACAATAATGGCTAGAAAAGAAGAACTCAAAGAGTTAGTATCTAAAGAATCCACCCATACCTGGTCATAATTGTTTGCATAAGGCTGGGCAGGAGGGTATAATGAAATGTGTTTGGATTTTTGCCTATTTATAATTGTCATGTTGCCTGACCTACAATCGATTTATGTAGCAACCGTAGCCAACCGGGGCCTTCCCAAGATGACTGGATATCCCAACTTCTGAGCTTTAGGCTACAAAACCATGAAATCAACTGGGTATTCCCATGATTAAATAGTGACCATTATATCTTGAACCACACCATCAGGTACAACAATGGATTGATCTACTAACTTACAGAATAATGTTGGTCAGGTTGAAGTCCATATTAAGGATAGAAGATTAAACATTTCTATTATTGTGATGAAATTAATGGCAGCACCAAGATCCACCAAAACATTAGATATTGAGTGGTTAGTTATACAAATAGTAATGACAGGACTCCCAGGATCCCCATATTTTGGTGAGATAAGGGTGTCAGCGACTAAATCAGCCAAATTCCCTTTCGACCCTGATAGTATTTGGGTACTTCTTTTTCCTTCCCAGTGTTTTTATACACTCGTTTCTAACGGTTTGGTTTAGTTTAGGGATGTCCCTTATTGCTCGCATAAGTGGGACCTTGATATGTACTTTTTTAATTCCTGAACTAGCTTTGTTTCATCTACAGTTCGAATGTCTTGTAATTGCTCAGGAAAAGGGGTTGTATTCTGTTTAAGTATTTGATCATCTGGTGTATCTGGTATTGGTAAAGGACCAATATTATCCTTAATGGTTTCTTCTTTAACGGCATTAGCAAGAATTTCTGTGATAACAATAGGAGTATTCAATATTTTTCCAGATCACAGACGTAAATTACCAATAGTATTAACCTGCATGGTGTTACCTGGGTCTATGTCATCAATTGAAGTTGTCTGTTGATTTTAAGGATTGGATACTAGCTGAGCCAAAAGTTTTGTTTGTGTTGCTTATCCTTGATGTTGGTAAGCTTGACGTGGAGGCATTAAAGCCTGTTGTAGTTACTGGTATCTACGTTGATGATTACCATTTTACGGTGGTGCCTAGGACTGATTTTGGCTAAAATTTGGTTGAGGACCCCACTGCTGGTTATGCCAAGGATTGGCTGTGGGTGGTGATTGCAAAACTAGCTGAGTGTAGGGATTTGTCCAAGGTGGTGGATATGGATAAGTCATCCAGTTTGAGTTTTCCCACTCAAGTTGTCCCCAAGATGACTAAGAGGCTTGATTCGGCCATGACATCCTCCAGGGATTTTGAGCCGGCCTAGATGGGAACCAAACCTGATTGTTATGGTCTTTGGACAAAGTTTAATTCAAAATTTGTTTGAGAGATAGCATTCAAACCTCCATTTAACTATGGTAACAATATGCAATGCTTAGTGTCATGGTCAGTAACTTTACAAATTAAGCACATGTATGTGACATCCAAAGGACATTCTCCTAAGGGGTGTCTCTTCTGACACTTAGGGAAATATATATCCAACCGTTCTTTGGCAAGGCTGGTTTTTTCCTTGAGTCCATCTATGGTTGATGTTAATTGCAGCAGAATGTCCATTTTTATGTTGGCCATTTCTTCCAGAAGTTTGGAGGTACCCATGGAAGACTTAGATGTTTGTGTTTCCTTCGTATTCCTCTGCGTGTTCTAGAGTATCTTCTACATAGCTCAATGATTTGTTCCATGGTGAGTTTATGCACGTCTCCTCCTCCGATGAGATGGAGGGAATCCTTGGTTTCCTCATCTAGTCCTTTAAGAAATACTGTCTTAGTGATGTCTACATGTAACTCGTACCCACTTTGTTTGTGGAGAAAGAGGAATTTGTCCAGATAATCCTCTAGAATTCTCATCTTCCTTTTGCCGTTTTTGGAAGAACTCTTCCTTCCTATCCCTTCCCCTACAATAGTCTTGGTATTTATCCAAGAAGGCTATTTCCATGGCTTCCCAGGAATTAATGGAGTTAGATGTTAACCCCATAAACCATCTCATAGCAAAAATTTTGAGAGTGGAAGGAAACAGTTTGAGTTTTTCATTGTTAGTTTCAATAATCATATGTTTGGCATAGGATTTTAAATTCAAATAGAAACTGATCAGGGTCTTCTTTGGTCATACCTCAAAAGATGGGGAGGATGCATGGTGAGATGTTTTTCATATGTGCAGCCTCATCTACATTGAGGACAATGGGATACGTAAAGGTTCGCCCTAAAGGTTGGTCTCCATGATTCCCAAGGTCCCCCATTACTGAGTTTTGTGAAGAGGATACAGAATGCTTAGAAGTGATTCTAGGCATTGAGTTAGAATCTGTATCACTCTCAATGTTTCTTCCATGTAAATTGTCTAGAGAGGTGTGGAATATTATGTGCTATAAATCTTCCCTTGGTTAACTCGTCGACCTATGCATCAAGGTTGGCTATTTTAAAATGAAGTCCAAGACAACTACTGGTTTCCTATATGAACTCCATTAACACCCATAGCATGTGGAATAAAAAGGATGGTGCTTATGGTTATTCCCCTGCAACGGCGCCAAAAATGATGGGTCGTTGTATTGCTCCAATCATTTAATTGACATAATATTCTGTTAGTGTCATTCTAAACTAGAGTTGTGTCCTAGGCAATATACAATGGAGTTTAATGGAACCAGTTATCTATTGGGTCTATTGGGGGTTGCTTAGTTTAGTGACTAGTCTATGGAAATACAATTCAAATCTAAAAAGTTTAAATACAGTTCTACATAATTCAACTATTTTTGATGTAAGGAAACTAACAACTAGTCTTCTGTGCTAGAAAATGAAATACGCACACACTACTTTTTAACAAATGAAATTACAATTGTATAAATGAATCTTAGCAGACAAGCGAGATTACTTGTTAACCAGATTTGCATAATCGAAACATTTATTCTGAGTGAAAGTGTTAATGAAGAAAACAAATATAGTCAGTCAAAGCATGGATGCAAGATTCTCAAACAATAATTGCAGTAAATCCAATCAAAGAATTGTATACGTAAATGAACTTAAAATAACCTCTTATCTCCTTGGTCAAGTGGGCCCTTGCTCTTCCTTAGGATAGAGGGATTAAAAACCTTTAATTCTCAAAACATTGTGATTTTCATTAACTCATAACAAGTTTCACAGCATAGAAAGTATGCTCTTCCTTGGGATAGAGGGATTAACAACCTTTGATTCTCAAAAAATTGTGATTTTCATTAACTCAGAACAAGTATCATAACATAGACAGTAGATAATAATACCAAAAAATGAATGTAGATAATCTCCTTTCGTATATCAAAAAGTAGTTCTCCATATGTTCTGAAGATGAAGTCTTCATATAGGTACTATTACGTTACAAAGCACGCCATAATAGGTGGCATTAATCACCGGCCACCAAATACTAATTAAAACACATAAATTTCTACGGGAAGTTAGGAACAATCCCCAAACTAATAGGTCAACTTTGGTGGAAATAGTCTCTTGCCCCTTGATCGAAACTCAGGCTCCATAACTACTAGTAACATCCATCATTTCTTGCACACATCATCATGTTTTATCTCATAAAGACAATTAGTAGGAGGTTCATGTGATAATCGGTTTTCATAAACTATAGCAAGGAAAATGCATGAAACCTATTAAGATATAACTACACAAAACATCCCCATGTATTAATAAGTCATATCAAAAGGGTTTATTTGTTCATTGTTGATCATAGACATTACAATTGGAATATATGATGGGAGCCAACATATTATATAGTGTTTACATTATTGATTTCTTAAATTGGATTCTTTCTTTCTTAAATTAATTTAAAGTTTTCAATAAATTAAAAAGCTATCACTGCCACTTTTTCCCATGCATCGCAGATCAATTAATATAATTTAAATACATTATATATATTATTATTTTATTGTTAAAGTGGGTTGAAGGGTCCCGTTCCCTGTAAAAAAGAGAGAGGCCAAACCTCAGATACAACATGAAGATGAAAAAAACTTTTTAAATCATGACTATTAGGTATATCAAGAAAAATCCAGCTAGAAGGAAGGAAGACTATAGCTTTATTATAATATAGACATTAAAACATATATTTAGATTGAGGATTAATCCCCTGAATCAGAAGACACAAAAAAATTACAACTGGAGATCCCTATACAAAAGAGAGAGGCCAAACCTCAGATAAAACATGAATATGAAAAAAACTTTGTCAATCATGACTATTAGGTATATCACAGCTAGAAGGAATGAAAACTATAGCTTTACTATGATATAGACATTAAAACATATATTTAGATCAAGGATTAATCCCCTGAATCAGAAGACACAAAAAAAATTACAACTTCATTTATATTCCTAAGCAACAACTTCATTAGACCAACTGCACCAAAGATGATTATAATCTTCCCCTGTAGTTTCACGGATTTCCATCCACCAAAGTGGAACTCGCTCAATGGGAGAATTGAGGGAAGCCAAATTAGGGAGTTTGAAGTGTGTCCTTCCAACATTCTTGTCACAGATGAACACCGTCAACTTCTCTGTCGAAGGTCATCAGCTCCCCATGGCAATGTTCCAGTTCCCTGAAGATGATCAAATCCATGCCATCCTAGGGCTTTACCTCCTCCCTCGATGCCCAGAAAGAAACATTACACTTTTGCACTTCTGCAACCAAATTTTCACAGAAAGACGACCAAACCCAACAGAGAGTGAGGTTGATTGCATCAGGCTTCGATGGCTCAATTATCAGAACAATTCCCACAAAAACTGACACCATAGTACTATTATCCCTACACCATCCATCCTCAAACATATATTTTTCCCCCAAAAACCAATTTAATTGCCTCCAATCACTACCATTACCAATTTTGAAGATCCGCCACAGATGATTATCGGATATAGACGACCTGAAAGTCATTTCTCTTTTATTGAAAATAGAGATAAAAGAGGGGAACTCAAGGGGAATCCATAAGTGCTCACCGAAAAAAATGGATGAAAATGAAAAAATTCAACCCACAATAAATAGGCAAAAAACAAGGCCCTTCACATGCTCAAAAAGATTGGCAACAACATATATTTAAGGCCCTTCCTTATTTAATATGATTTTGATACCATCCCAAATTCCAATATATATATATATATATATTATACATTATTGATTTCTTAAATTAGATTCTTTCTTTCTTAAATTAATTTAAAGTTTTCAATAACTTAAAAAGCTATCACAAGTTCAATTTTCAAAATACAAAACCAAATATCCATAGATCTAAGATGAGAATAGATCAAAGAAAGTCTTTCTAAAGAAAATGAATATGAATAAAATCAAATGTTGCTTAATATTATTTACTATTTGAATTGAAATAACTAATGAAAATGTTGTTTTTAAATAGAATTCAGAATTGTTGATGTCATTACTGATGAAATATAGTGTTTTCACATTTATATAGTGTTTTCAAAATTATTTTTAGATGTTATATATTTCATAATTTTGACATTTTTCATATTTATTTTATTCAAATTAATCAGATATATATTGAAAGAAAATTAACATTTTCATTTTTTTCTGTTGAAGGGTAATGTGTTTTCTAATATCTCATTTACGATGGGTAAAGCTTAACCTAGCTAGTCAAATTAAAGTATGGGGAGCCCTTCAAATTTGATCACTGAATGCAATGATGGTCATTTCAATATATTTTGCAGGCAAGTGCCCTTTTCATAAAGCTTAGTAACTTTTGAATATACATGACAGCTGAAATATGTCACTTCCAAATTTCTAAAATATCATTTCTTATATTTTATATATGTAGTTAGTTTCTTTTTTTTCCAAAAACTTGTCTCCTCATATATGTGATGAAATCTAAACAAATCTAAAAAATACATCAATCAAATGCTACTACAACTGTGAGCAATTATTCAACAATATTCTCATAACAAAATGGGGTTCTATTTTAGGGGCCCTTGCCCTTAAAAGCACGCACCATTGAAAGCACACACACACACACACACACACATACATATATGATATACTGTATGTATGTATATACATATAGATATATATATACATATATATATGTATGTATATGTACACACACACACACACACACACACACACACATAAATGATATTACAAAATACATATTACAGATTGCTTTATAAAGATAAAATATAATGGTCATTCTTCTGAAGACATAGATTCATCCTGAAACACATTGAGCACATTTTAGCAGCCTGTCCCTACATTGGATAAACACGTCTTTGTACACTGCGCTGAAAATGAACTGGATATCTCCCACTAAATCCCATGACATGCCCATATTTAGCAGCTCCTGGACTCCCACCCAAGGCCCATTCAGTATTTTGGTGAATTCTCTTTTCCTTTTATGTGAGTTTACCCACTCAGAAAGAGAGTCTCCCCCTCTTATGTATCCTTTGGTTTTCTTCCCTGAAGAAAGTTGAGCTACATGGAATTGATGAATTCTGCTAGTGCCAGAAGAGCCCTCCCTCATGATCCTCCTTTTCTTGAGAGGAAAGGTGTGGGTGCTTACCATGGACCATACTTTGGCGAGGGCAGGTTTCTAATGTTGTCAACCACTTCTCTGTTTCATTCTCTAGAAAATTTGGGGGTTGTTCTTCCCCCTGTTGAGTAGGTAGTGAGCTTGGTATTGAGAGCTCTGTGGTCAATAAATGAGGTTTGTAAAAATCTAGGTTGAAACCCCACTGATCACCTAAGACACAAGGGCAATGGCATATCTAGTGGTTCTTTAATTGTTTGGTGTTCATGTGATAATTTGGGTGAATCAGGTGGAAATGGAGAGCTTGGAAAATAGGAAATGAAGGACATAATTCAGACAAGTGATGCAAGAAAGATAAAAGCATGTCCTCTGGAGAGGAAATATTGGGAGATCCGGCCCTGGTGTCTGGTATGCTGAGAATGTGGCAGACGAGGGCCTCATTTGGCCCTGTCAGCTGGAAACACTCACCCAAATGGGTGAGTTTTGCATTAAGAGGATTCAATTTTGTAGATGAAGAAGACATGGACGCAGGACGGTTGATTGAAAGCAGATGGTGGAGGACGCTTGGAAAATTATGTGGTAAGTTGGTAACATGTCATCACCATGTTTAAATAAGCATGTCTTTTGAGCTGATGTGTGAGGGAGAAATCATTTCACCATCAATGTCATATCCTCCCAAAATCAATAGCCTCAGGCCCTCGACCTGAATTTTAATTGAAATTAATACCTATTCATGTAAAGTGGCCGCCAGAGATTTAATCGGCACCCTCGTAGTTAAGAAATGTCTTATCAAATTTAATTCTTGGTCACGTTATATTTTCTAGGATGAAGGTCCAAGAAACAAGATATTTAATAAATATGGAAAAGACATTTTTCATAAAAGTGGCATATTTAATAAATATGGAAAAAAAAAATTCCATAACTTTAGTCTTTAAAGTGATGCATTTAAATTTTATTATTTTTGATGTGACACATTTTATCGACTACTTTTGTATCAAATTTTAAGTGATAAATTGGCAAGTACTAGTCCCTATCTTTAGTATTTACATCTACCCTCACCAATACCATTATAATTTATTGGTCCATGCTCGACGATTAGCTCCTCTCCCTTAATATATTTCTCGAATCTCGATATGTCTATCCTTAATGATATTTTATTCATCATGATAAAAGGACATTTAACTTTAAAAGGCAAAGGCACGTAGGATAGTGACGTCGGTTTAAAGGCAAAAATCCATGGCCCACGATTTGCATTTAATATTAACTGTCAATACATACCTGGGTTTGGTGGACACATTTCAAGGTCCAGTCGAAGAACTCACCCAAAAATTATAAATTCAAGGCCCATGGTCATTTTCTGACACTTAGTTTCTTTTGCAAAATCATGGGGGACCAAATTGAGTGCATCAAACCAGTATCAAGCCATGAATACATCGTGGTTTCTTCTAGTTCTGATACAAACTCAGATGAGGTTATTGTTGGGAAATCCTTTGCCCTCTCTGCTTCTAGTTCTCCTTCTGATGGTGCTTCCACCCCCCTCTCCTGGCCAGTCATCTGCTGCCACTGTTTCCCTTCATTCTCTTGGAACTTCTCCTGTAGAGCTCCAACCAGATTCCCTGTCTGAGCAGCCAATTCCTGAAGTATTACGGGAACTCTCTATTCTTTATCCAGAATCCCCAGACCTGGAACCTATGGATTCTCCACATGCTGCTACAAATGATGTGGATATGGAAATTGATGGAAATCTGAATCAATCCCCAGTGGTGACCCCTCAGATGGACAGTCATGTCAAAATGGTGTCTTCCATCCTTGCAAAGTTGCAACGAGCTTTTGAAGTGCTTAAAACCTGGAAAGACTTAACAGACACCAGCAAAGCTATCATTGATAAAGAATGTGTCAGGATACTAACCCTGGCTGACACTCTAGCGGAGAAGATCGATACCGATGCAGTTAGGAAAGTGGTACAAGAACTGAGAAATATATTATGATATGTAATATTTATGTTATAATATAGTTATAGGCTTATAGATTTTTTGGTATGCCTATGTTATGATCACAGTTACCAAATACGGTGGATTTGGAGAAATTTACCATTTTTTTGCATTTTCTTCCATCCACCATATCAAACACTGAAATTTTTGAGATTTTATAGTTTAAAAATCGAAAAAGAATTCAAAACCTGCATACTCTTGTTTATGTTAAAAACAAAAAACAATATTTTTTCTCGATATTTAATAGTTTATGATATGCATTTTTTATGTAATGTAATGTTTATGTTTCAACAAATATATGAGATACTCTTGTGGATACTCTTGTTTATGTTTCAACAAATATATTTTTCCTTGCCAGCACCTATGTTCTTGTGGATACTCTTGCATTGCTACAGTGTTGCGCCTTTTGATTTGTCTTCTCCTTCTTGAAACACCAAATTTTTTCTTCATTTTAGTTTATTTCCAATGCAACATGGAAATCATGTTCTGTGGGATCATTCACTGCCTCAAGATGTTTGGGAAAACATATTGCTTTGGCTTCCATTAGAATCCATATGCAGGTTCTCTCTAGTTTCTAAGGAATGGAAAGCACTCATGACTTCCACCAGATTCTTCAGGCATTACAGTGAAACAAGGAACAAACATCCATGGATACTTGTAAATCATGATCGTGGTCATCATTGGCTGAGATACAAATTTTACAGTAGAACATGGAAAATTCTCAACTTTTCATGGTTATCATGCTTTGATTGGGTACGGTTTGAAGATTCACATCGAGGGATAATCTTATTTTGTTCATGTGACAGTCATGTTTCAAGGGTATGTAATCCACTGAAGCCGGGAACCTCCTTCAAGCTTCCTCAGATGTTATCAACTCAACTTAATGGATGACACTTTTATATTTATGCATGGGGCATTCTGGTGGCGGATGACAACAAGGGGTACAAAGTGGTTCAAGCAGGCACTAATAGATCTGGAGTTAATGCAGGCTATGGTACTATAGAAATTTATGATTCTTCTATGGGGACTTGGAGGATTGTGGCACGATTGAGAGATTGTTTCTTCTATGGACCCATTGTCTTCAACAACAATTTTTTCTTCTTAATGTCATATGAACCTGTGTTGGGTGTGAGAATTTATAACAGTCAAGATTATGCTACTGTGCATTTTGTGTTGTTACCTGTAAGATATGGCAGAGACCATTTCCCTCACTACAGACCAAGGTTGGTTGTATCTGAAGAAAGGGTGCTACTTGCAGCACCAATTGTAGATGGGGACCATTTGAAGGACATAATTGTGTTTGAGCTTGAGCTTGAGTTTGGAAGGAGGAGAGGCAATGTTTGGTCTTGGAAAGAAATTGCAAGGATGCCCCACACAATGTTCCAATGTTTTTCTGAGGAAAAGGATGTTCTTATTTAGTTGCACTGCAGTGGGAGAGTTCTTGTGTTTCAGAAAGGTGCTTTTTGGAAATATCCTCATCCTTTGTTTTCATTTAAAGCAAGGGTCTTGGTCGTGGCTGCTAGAATATATAAACACAACTATCATGTGTTATAACAGTGGCATCACCTTTGAGCCCAGGCTGATTTGAGACAACTACTTGGCTCCTACTATATATATATATATATATATATATATGTATGTATGTATGTATGTATGTATGTATGTATGTATGTATGTAAATATATATCAAGCTTTCTGTTTGTCTTTGCCAAAGCTTATAAGCAAGAGTAATCATTGAATTGTCTATTTTTTTAAGTAGAAGAACCTGCAATCAACTATGGGAATAACACCAGAGAAATAATCAGTCACAAACTTTAAATGACATGAGCCTAAGACATGATAACTTTTCCTCTGCTACATGTTATTTCCTGTGAGATCACAAATTGCCAATGTGTTCCTTTGAAATAAATTCATCTTCTTGGACTTGAATTAAACTTAAGTTTCAAAATTCAAAATCTTGATCATGTTTCTTGGCACACACATGTACAAATACCAGTGTAGAAATATGCTTCACATGTTGTGAGCACTACTTCTCCACATCATTACATTTACCCCCTTCCTGTTATTAAAAAAACACATTCTTACTGTTGCACATACCAAACATAAAAATTAATAGCAACCAATAATGTATCCTTGATTATTAAATATAAGTTATTTTTGCCTTATTATTAAAGTTTTCAATCCTTCCCTACCCATCAGACAGACACATGGCAGGATTTTGGGCCTCCCCAAGTCAAAGGCATTCCCTAGACTCCAAGCCACAGAATGAACCGATTCAATAAAGTTTCGGGTCTGCGGTGTCAGTGAGGCAAGGCAGAGTGGCAGTGAGCAATCACAAGATACCACATGTCATTTTCCTGTTCCTCCGAGTGGCCAAGTGTCACACATTCTAGGAACTTGAGCATAAAGGTAAGGCATGCAAAAGAAATGAAAATTTTTGGGCCTCATTACAGTCAAATTTGATAGAGGGTATTCACCAAACAAATTACAGGAGATTCACCATTCGATTTCCAACTATTTTTAATATTTTTTACCATTTTCACCAAAAGAATGAAACAGGTTACAGGGATATTCACCAAAACCATGAAACTGGTTACAAATATATTCACCAAAACCACAAAACTGGTTACAGGTATATTCGCCACAATTTCTATAAGTTTTTTTGAGGGGGGTTCCTTAAAATTTTCTGTAAAAAATGTTCAGGCTAATGACAAATCACACGGCCAAGGGGTCGAACAATATCATTCAAAAAAGGCCATAGCTGCAAGGGTAATCCTAAAAGCTCAACCTAGAAAGGACTCGAAGTGATACTTGATTCACTGGGTTGAAATTAGGGCTAAATCTGGACAAGACAAACAAGGTATTACCAATATACCAACATGAGGAGAATTCTAAAAGCAACTAGACCTGTGACGGTTCACGAAAAGTAATACAATAAATCCCTTTGGTAAGATTCCAGACACCAATTACCTGGATTTTGGAAGACTCCCGATGGGATTTAATCTAGTTTTGGAGATAAGACTCAAACAAAATGTGGCCACAGAAATAAGCAACCAAACAGTTGTTATGGTAAAATTGCATAAAACGATCAACAAAAGAAAGCTCAATAGTAACATCCAAGGGAGATTCATAAACATTACCTCATCATAAACATTTGGGACAAACTTCCTTGCACATTTGGGAGCCATTGTCACTTCCGTTTGCAATTGATGTTGCAACAAGATGATTAGCGGTCATTTTAAAGGGTTGGCACCACTCAAAACGAGCGGAATAAATGCGCAAGACATGATGAAAAAAGGAAATAATAATAGTAAAAAGTTTGACATGACGGTAACAATAAGACTAACACAAGCATAATCATACAAGTGAACCCTAACATAGCCAACTCCTCCTCTAACAATGCTTCTTTTAGTTTTCAAGTATTGTAAAACATATAATAATGATCTCTCTAACACTTTAAATGCAAAAGCATATTACTACATAATCCTTATGGTTACATTAATTGTGATGTAACTAGTTTAGATTACAATTAAATCATAATATACCGGAGGGATTTTCATCACATTTGTATAATTTTATGTGCTTACTTTTCAGCTATTTTTTTATTGTTATGGCTCTATCTCTTGGATTTACACTTATCACAAGTATAATATAAGATTCATGGTTAATATTTTATAACATCAATCCCATACCCTTATTTTTATATATTTAGATGTCATAATGAAATTTCATGTTTTAATAAATTAGAAATCATCTTGTATGGCTCATTAGATGCATGACTTGCAAAAGAAAGTTCTTTTATAGTATAGAGATAAAGGTGGACCAAATTGATCCGATTAATTATTCATCGGCCTAATCTATCTTATTTTCTTTGTTTGTGCTCATAGTGTGGCTGTAATTTCATGTCGATATCTTCAAATAAAACTAATTTTATACTTTACATTAATACAGTAGGAAAGAAGAAGAAGATATACTGCAACACATTTCGGCTTAGCAGAGGAATAAGGGCCCTTACTAAAAAGAGTTTATGTCCTCTTTCATTGGCTTAATTACGCTCCCCAAAATTTCTAACAGCTCACCAATGACATTAAGTATGTCTTCTGTTTCCATGATGAGACGATAGAATATATCGTTGATTTCTTTTCGGATGAATGGACGATGTAACCTGAACTTACCACGGATGCGATGCACTATAGTTTTCAAATTCCTTTCCGAGGATGCTCTTAATCAAACAAGTGCAACAATCTTAAGACAAAGGAACGATCAGTACACCTCTTTGCAATCTTTGGGTCCGTATCTGTGGAGACTACATACCACAACAGCAATTCATATACTATTTGCAAAAGAGCCAAGAAGGTTCCATGCATGGCTCCTCCTCTTCTGGGTCAAAGCTCTCAGATCCCATGTTTTCATGAGAGGCAGGAGGCAAGCCTCCAAAAAGGTTTTCTGCGATCATTTTGGCAACCTCTTCTTGTGCAGTTTCATTAAGTTTATTTTGAACCGACTGAATAAAATCAACAAGCTCAAGCAGGGTCTGTCGTTAACTGTCCTTCTCCCTCGCATTTTTGGGCTGACCTGTGCCGCGGGCCCCAGAAAGTGGTCAACAGAAATCTGTTAGTTTTGGCATCCTCCGTTAACGTCTTCCTGTTACATCGCCGTCACCTGAGTTTGAAATAAAAACCAATAACAACTTCTACGGTTACCAAGGTGATTTTCAATGATCTCGGCATGTCATTTTTCATTGATTTTTTGGATAGAAAACATTTCTTATTATTAATTTTATCTGGGTACGTCATTTCTCATTAATTTTTGATTGAAAACATTTCTGATACAAAAACTTTAAGAGGCATTTGATCTGAGCTATGTAGGTAATATTTTGAGATCAAAATGGAAATCATATTTTTGTATCAGAAATATCAATTATTATATTAATTTTTTTAAATACTGATTTTGACTATATGTGTAAGGCATGTAATCAGGCTTAAATTTGACGTTCGTTTAGACGTTTTTTTCGTAATGATTTTAGCTACAAAATACTATACAAATATTTAGAATTAAATGTCACACGTAACATGTTATATTTCATGTATGACCGTTTAGACGTTTTTATATAGATTTATAGTCGTAAAATACTTGCTAATATATATCAATAATGGTTAAATACATATGCAATAATCTTGTATATATTTTATTAATAATATAAAATAACACTATTTTATATACATTTGAAATGTAATATTATACAAATAACCATCACCTAAAAATTGTTTGACAAACATAGGTGGCCGTCAAATTTAACCCCTACGTGTAATCATCTGTTTGTTGATATATTGACATATATTCAAAATGAATATTTTGAAATATCTTAATAAATAAAATGATCGTAACTCTTGTCATCTTTGAAAATCAATACGATGTAAAAGACTTTTTGGTGATTTTAATCGTATATTACGAATAAAAAAATTAAGTACTCATAGAAAATTTAAGTATTTATAATTTTATAAATTGTCTTTTATAAGCGCGCATGTGTGTGTGAGAAACTCTACATACTTATTTGTATTTACGTAAAGAACAACATTATAGAAATATTCTATAGAAATTAAATGGAATTTACAATCATTTGAAGGATCTAGGCTGTCAATAAATTTTGATTTGACAAGGACATATAATTTGAAATTCTAGGCTGTCTCTCAATTATAATAGCCTAATAAAGTGTTGAAGTTAATATATTGGATTTTCCGATGATATATGTATATCAAACCATTTGTAACTCAACCATAAGTGCTCTAGATTTGATAAATTAATCATTTTGAATTCATTTTCCTCCTATTAAACGCTTTGAGTTGTCAAACGATTACATTGATAAGGTGAACTAAATAAGAAGCATTTGATGAAGTTGATGATGAAGTCTTCAGAGATAAGTGTATCTTGCAAAAGGGAAAATTTGGGGGGAAAGTAGGTGATCCTCTTAACATACTTTTGAAATAGATTTAAAAGTAAGTGTGCAAAACTCGCATACGCCTAATATATATCAAAAGTTGTGCAATTAAATATTTATACAATGATGATTACCACTTGTTGGCTATATTATTATTAATCATTTAGAAATAACTCGTGGTTTTATCACCTCCTTTGGCCAATCGTAATTTTCCTGCAAACTTAACCATGTCACCTAACAAATGGTATTGTTAGTGAAATTGACATACGATGTTTAGAAGAAAGATGTGCAAATACTTAACCACACTGTTTCATGTGAATCATGCTTTTTTGTGGAAGCAATTCCAACATGAACTATGCAATCCAAAATGGGTAAAGGCATGTATAAAGGAAATTTTACCATAAATAAAGTAACCTTTGAAGCCACATAGGACTCTTGGGGAATTCCAAGCTTTAGAAATCAGTACTCATGCCCCAACATTTATTATGTACTACACGTGTCAACATTTAATGCGTATGTAAGTACTACAAATCAACAAATCATTGCTTTACAACGAAACTCATAACAATTGACAAAATGCAAAATAATGCAAACAATTATAATCTTTATGGAATTGTCTTTGGTTGATACAATGATTCTCAATGAAAAATGCTCCTGCATTTCAACATGGTTAATCCTATATCCATGTATTGGTCTTATTTATATTCCCAAAAGTTATTTCTTAGTGAAAACAACAATTAATATTGTTCTTTACATTTAACATATGAATAATAGTGTCAAAAAATTTATGTGCCTTCATTGTTCTTCCACATTTTACATCCATGTCTAATATTCGAATCTAGAACATGGAAGCCAATAACCAATTATTTTCACAAACTGCCACTTGCAATGGCACGGGTTATGATGATACACACATCACGAGGCTTCACTTTATTAAAGGGATCATAAATAATATTGAAACTATAAATGACGTGTTGTAACATTTGTTGTTATCTCTAGCATTTGATATTTGTTGATGTCTCCAAAGTTTGATGCTATGAGGGACCTTCACATCTCCATGCCTTTTATTTTAAATCGTATCAAACAAAGGAGTTTAATCAAGTTTATTTGATGTAAATATGATTACATGTTCAATAAAATAGTGAAGAAATAAAATCAGGTGTTATGTTTCTTGTATTTTGATAAATATTTAAGTTAATAAATACTATCATATATCCATATTATCCCTTGAGTGTGAATGTTGATTTGTTGCGACTCCTAACTCATTTTGCATGACAAAAATTGTATGGTTGGTTCTTTTCTGTGCACATTGACTATGTGTTATGTTTATTTTTTGATAAGATAATATTGTTGAATTTTTGAAAAAAAATCTTCTTTATTTATTCTTAAATATATCATGAAATCTATTGGGCACTCATATGACAAGTTGTCATTAGAGGTGATCAATTATTCATGATTATTTATGCATTGTCTACTTTCCTATAATTGCTCAAGCTTATAACTAAAAGGGGGTCTATAATGTGTTACTAGAGTAATCATTCCATTTATGTTTCCAACCTAGAACCTTTTAGATTTTTCACATTTTTTATTTTGGCCTACTTATGTGCAAATCACACTCACGTGAATATTGTGTGTGTGTGTGTGAGAGAGAGACTGGAATGAGTAAACTCCTTGATGATGACATAAAAAATCTCATTTTACATAGTAATGTAGCCAAATTATGAACAAACTTGATATACTGCAAATAATATGAACTCCAAAATAAAATAGATCTCCTTCTTTGTTATTCAATAATGAATTACAATGTTTCCTAAATAGGAAAACAACTCCCAACTCGAGTTGCCATGAAAACTCTAACTAACTTGACTAAATCTACTCTAGGTGGCATAAATTACTATTTTTAGCAGTTTACTAGAAAGTAGTTCGCATGCTTATTCGTACGGGCACATAAATTGCCATGCATCTTCTAAATTCCTAAATTAGAGGAATTGCCAACTTTCTAATTCATAATGCAACTAATAGACTTAAATTAACTAATGCCCAAAAATAGGAAACAAACCGAACTACAACTTGAATCCTACAACTTTGAGATCCTAATTTTTGGCCTCAGATGGTGGATTTAGGGCCTAAAAATGGAAAACTTGCCCCAATCAAACTCCTTGATGATGTGGTTTAAAAAATTAAAATAAAGACATCCAAGCTCAAATCCTTGTCATTTTAAATCTGGCACATCACATAGGTCTTTATTGACAGACTACGTCATTATAAATTTTGATGGTACAAACCCTTATCGGTACCCTGATAGCTAGAGATAAACCTTAATCGCTAATATGTCCACATATCCCTCTCTCTAAAGCGTCTCTTGCAACATGCATGTGAATTTCCCTTACATTGACACGTGTTCTACCTACCTTGATAACAATAAGGGTTTACATTACAAAAATTTATTTACACACGCAGTATGAATTGAACGCTCCTTACATTATGAGTTATCTCCAAATCACATTCCTTGTAGAACCTACACAATGCAACAACTTCCTCCTTAAAACAATTAAGGAAAAATGACACATGGTCGTAAGAAATAAGAGTACCACATTGTTTTTATACAGGGTCCTCCTTCTCCCTCAAACCCCCCATTCATCACCTCTCTTTCTCCTATAATGTTTCAATCCCTCAAATTATTTGACTTCTATGATGCATCCCTTTCATCATTTCCATTACACAATTCACATTTTATCGCTAGTATGGTATAAATTATAATTTTGGGATAGTTGTTGGAAAATGATAATGGAAATGTATACCTAACAGTAAACCAAATTTAATACAAAATACATAAAATATCTCTAAGCTATGATAACGGTGGTGTGGGATTTAAGACTATCTGTAAGCTCTGTCTTTCTCCTTTGGCTTTAGCTCACTCCTTATAAAGCTTAACAACTTTTCCTCAACTCTTTTTCCCTTTATTCCACATCTTGAAATGATATGTCAGCCTTGCTCTTATACTTTCTTATTTCTCACTCTTCTCTCATTTGATTTTCCTTCTACTCAAATTCAAATTCAATAAAAGTATCATGTGAATTGGTATTTGTGCACATTTTAGGTGTCTATAATAATGCAACAATTTGATGTGTTCTAGGGTTAAATTGGTGTTAATGAGGCCAAATAAGGCTGCATATAACACATCAAATTATCATGTTTTTGAAGCCACATAAGAGGATAAGGAAAGGTCATGTAAGAAAACATAATTATCCAATAACTAATAATCTATTATGTAAGTAAGAGGATCAATTCCTTTGTGGTGTCACTCGATTGGCACAAGGATCATGATATATTAGGGTTTATCTATTATTGTAAACCAAGACAACTAACTAATGTGTGATTAATATTTATTTAGTGAGGATTTCTAGAGTTTTAGAAGTAATTCCAAGAAGCACTACAGAGGTATATATGACTTGGGGAGAAACTAATGTATTTAGAGTTAATTTTATATTATATTGTGAAGCCAAAGAGGAGGAGAAGGGAATGAAGAGAAATCAAACATACTCCTTCCATAACCAATCAACCATTGTATTAGTGAGAGAGATACTTCAACTTTTTCATCACCTATATTGACATAAGGGTCATGATATATTGGGGTATAAATGTTATCGTGGGCTAAGACAACCAACCAATGTGGGTTCATTTTTATTAAGTGAGGATGTTTAAATTCGTAGAAATGATTCCAGGATTAGTTGACGAGGCATATCCAAATTCGATAGCAAGGCACATATTTAGAGGCAATTTTACACATTTTCTTTGGGTATTTTTCCAAGCCACAAAGAAGGAGAGGGGAAGACTGAGAAATTAAACATACTCATCATACAACTAATCAACAATTATGTTAGTAATAGGGCCACTTCCATTGCAGCATCACCTCTATTGGCATAAGGATCATGATATATTAGGGTTTAAATGTTACCACATATTAAAAGAACCAACCAATGTGGGATAAATTTTTATTAATGAAATATTTTAAGAGTCATAGAGTAAATTACAAGATGCACTAAAGAGGCATATTTGACTATGGTAGTAAGGCATCTATTTAGAGGTAACTTTTCATGATTTATTTGTCATTTTTGAATCCACAAAGGTGGAGAAAGGAATGAATAGTAAGCAAACATTCTCTGCTAGAAACCAATCAAAAATTATTTTAGTAAGAGGCCCACTTCCATTGTGGTGTCACCTATATTGCCATATGGATCATGATGTATTGGGTTCTAAATGCTACCATGGACCAAGATAACCAACCAACACAGGATAACATTTAATTAAGAATTTATAGATTCGTAGAAGCGATTCCAAGATACGCTAAAGAGGCATATCCAACATTGTTGGTAAAGCATGCATTTAGAGAAAATTTCATGAGATTTATTTTTAGGATTTTCAATGCCACTGAGCAAGAGAGGGTAAGGCCTAAGAAAAGAAATAATCATCTTGTAACCCATTATGTTAGTAAGAGGTTACTTCTAGTATGAGAGGCTCTATTGGCATAATGATTGTGATATATTGGGGATTATATGTTATCGTAGAGTAAGATGACCAACTAATATGAGATTAATTATTATTGAGGGAGGGCTTTTAGACTCTTTGAAACACTTCCAAGATGCACTGAAGAGGCATGTTCAACATGGGTATTAAGGAATGTATGTACATGAAATTCAATAAAATTTATTTTTAGGATTTTTGAAGCCACCTAGGAGTAAAGGGGAATTTTGAACAAGAAAACATATGCATCCCATAAGAAATCGACCATTATATTATTAAGAGGGTCACTTCAATTGTGGTGTCACTTATATTGGAATAAGGGTAATGATATATTGAGTTTAATATGTTTTCAAAGACCAATCCAACTGACCAATATTGTGATGTTAATTTTTATTGAGGACTTATAGAATTGTAGAAGAAATTGCAACATATACTAAAGAGTCATATCCGACATGGGTAGTGAGGCATGTATTTAGAGGCAATTTTATAAGATCTTTTTTTTTTTGAATCCACATAGGAGGAGAGGGAAAGGGCAAGTAAGAAAACATACTCATCCCTCAACCAAATCATAACTATTTTAGTAAGAGGGCCACTTCAATAGTGGCATCGCCTCTATTAGCAAAAGGATCATGGTATATTGGACTTTATATGTTACTGCAAACCAAGCCAATCAACCTATGTGGGATTAATTTTATCAAGGATTTTTAGAGTCATATCTAAGCAATTCGAAGATGCACTGAAGAGGCATATTTCACTTGGTTATGACGTACATATTTAGGGGTTAAAGCTACTAAAGAGGAGAGAGGAAGGATAAGCAAGCATACATTCTAGTCTCACAATAACTTAACCATTATGTTAGTAAGAGAGCCAAACTTCCATTATGATGTTAGAAAGAAAAAAGTAATGCTATCTAATCTTGTTTCAAAGATGTAAGTTATATTACACAAGTCAGCGCCTTTAAAATAGGATTTTTGGATGATTTACACTCAATTTTTTATAAGTGGAACCAAACTGCCTATTCCCATATATATAACAATGATTGCTTAAACAATTTTTCCTTAAAATCAATAGACATAAATAATTCATTAAATATTGATTTCAAAATTAAAATAGGCGTTCCCCCTATGGGAAAGGCCCTTGCGGACGTTTCTGCGACGGTGTAAAATTTGACGGTTTGACGGCCGTCTGGACGTTTTCGCATTTTCCTACTATTTTTTACTCTGTTTTTTCCTGTTATCAAAGCTTTTCATGTTCCTCCATCTTTCAGATTGTTATGCGATTGAATAGCCCAAGAGGAATTCATTTTCGTCGTGCAGGACCACTACGTAGTCTTCCCTTGAATTAGACATGGAATGCCTACCAGGGAAAGGAAAATCGGAAACGTTTGTATCAGAGTTTAGATGGGTTTCTGAATTCCCCATAGAATTTATTCTCCTGACTATTCCGTGGCTGCTGCTACTTGGGATCCTGACTGATATTCGTGAATTCTCAAACGACTCAGCAATTTTTTTCAGGAAGGTTTATGGTCTTAAATGGATTTAGAGCCAAAAGCTTTGCCATACTTCAATTTCTTCATTGGGTACATCAAACTTGCAGTGTCCTGGGAAACTGCTTCATTACTTTGACACCTGAGATGAAGAAGACCCAATTACCGTTTCCTTTTGCTTCCATTTCAACTGTAATTTGAGCATCCTCAGCTCTCCCAAGGGATCCTTTTAGGAGACAGTTCTGCAACTTTCTGGGAAGGGCAGGAGCCATGGAAAACAAAGCTGTATTAAAAGAAGCAAGCCTCTTGTTGTTTTTTTACTTTTAGGCCTTAAATTTTCGTCATCGTGTTCCCTGTTTTCTGAGTTGCACATCCGAATTTTTCTGGGGGGGTTTTGTCCTTCTTCCTTGAGAATTTCGCATCTAACGCAAAGCTTGTTTTTGATATATACTTGCTGAACATGATCCTAGAAAACTATTTTAGAAACATGAAAGTTTTCTTGTTTCCTGGCATGGGCCATACTATTCCCCGAGTATAAAGGTGTAGTCCCTATTTTTTAAAGTTAAACTTTAGCGGATCATCGGGAAGACGTGGAAAGATGAAATGGTGGGGAACAGATAAATTTTGAACCATTTGAATTTGTGTCTTGATGGTGGGGAGAACGAAAAGAACATCGTTTGAAATTACCTTTGGTGTTTGTGGTACTTATATTTTAACTGCATTAACTATTTTGGTTCATAAATTTATTGTTAACATTGTTTTTAACAATATCCAGTGTGCAAAATTGCTCTCACCCCTGTAGAGTATATCTGAATAATGGCAAGAGTTTCTCCTTTAGTGGCCCGTGAACTGCATAATGTTTACATGTCTAACAAAAGTAATGTAAACATTTTGCACATTTAATGCTATGATTTAATTGTTCCAATTTTATGTGAATGCATTAAGCTTGGAACCCATTGCCCAGATTAAATTTTTTAAGAAATCAGATCTACGAACAATGTTGTACCCAACTCACCTCATTCAAAAATCCATATCCTGAAAGCACCTGGAGCCTTCATAATTAAGCTGCATCTTCCCTTCCAAAAAAGAATCTCTGTCATGAAAGCTTTCACAAAGTTTCTTGCTTTCATGGTCTTCTATATGCTACTGTCCTTTTTTGTTGACAATCACTTTTTAATGTTGACAATGCAAGTCACTTCATTTTCAAATCCTTTCTGTAGATTGAATTCTTTGTAGTTTATAAAAGTTGAATTGAATTTAATATGTTTTAACATTGAGACTTGAATATTTTTACGTGACAATATCCAGTTGCCATTCCTAAGTAGCCAACACTATGCATCTCCATTTACAGAGTATATCTTTGTGCAGCAAAGGAATTGTTATGGAAGCCCAAGCTCATTGATTTCCCTTTTGAACTGATGTTTCTTCTCCTTTTATGATTCAGGCTTATGGGGAGCAATGATAACATTCAATCTTTGTGTTTGATGGTGAGGTTTTTTCAGGACCCATGAAAGGATTTACATTTAACCAGTCAATCCTAGAATATCATTGTGTAGCATGCTGTCTAAGTAAAATCAAACACCCCACAAAGGTATGATATAAAGATTTGCTACATTTCTCTCTGGAGAGAAGCCTGTGATTCTTTATACAGGATGGGACAACTCCTCTAGACAGCTCCAGAACATGGTTGTTCCTAAAAATGCTTATGATCCCTATTTGAGGGAATGGGTGAAGAAATCCGTGACTGAAATGGGAAATGGGTCAGGGGCAAGAAAGAGACGGAGCCAGAGATTGAGAGGAATACGGTGACATACAATCCTCCGATGCCTCCTCACGTGGGGATATTGAAGCAGCTGTAGGTTAAATTATTATTATTAAGTACATGTCAGAAAATTGTGAGAAACTTCGCAGTTGAGCCTGTTGGAATGTTCGTATAGACGAGCTCCAAAGGGCTTAGAGCCGCGGCATTTGAGAATAACGCGGTGAAGAATATTACAACTCCTCGTTGTTTGTGAATCAAAAATGAAATTATATTTTTAAGTAATTTGTGGTGTAATAATGGTGGATCCTGGTATCATCTCTGGAATGAATGGTTGGATATTGCCATTCAGGTTGCAACAAACTCAGATTATTGCTCACATCAACATTAATTGTTTCAAAAACTCCCTCTTTCAATGCTCTCAGAAATGATCTTGTCAAACAAATAGCTCTTCGAATAAATAAAAGATTGGACAGTAAAGAGGAAGATGAGGTGAAAATATGGTTAAATGAGAGGTTGATCAGAATAAGTTCGCTCTCTTTCTTGGATGGGTAACAGTTTAACTAATGTTCCAAATACTTTTGAATCTTCTCATAACCACTCCTGGTTAATGCGTAACAATCCTGATTCGACAAAAATTCCCCAATAAGTGATTGGGAGTATGATCTCTCTGAGGGTTCTGGATTTGTCTAGGACTATCATCCTATCATTGCCAAAAAGCATACGATGTTTGAAGTATTTAGTTTGCCTCAGGTTAGGCTCTACCACCATCAAGAGACTCCCCAACTCTATCCCTGCTCTTACAAACCTTCAAATACTTGATCTTAATAGCTCCCATATTACAGAACTCCCATCCAACATTTCTAAGTTGACTTCCCTAAAACTTTTGGACATCAATGATTGTGAGCATCTGCAGTCCATACCTTATGGGATTTCACAGCTTTCATCTCTGGAATACCTGAGTGTCAATGGTTGTCCGAATGGTTTTGGTGTAGAGACAGGAAGGAATAAGTGCAGAGGATGGCTACTCTCAATAAATGATTTGGGCACCTTAAAACAACTCAAAAGGTTGGAGCTTGAAAACAATGGCGAAACAATTCGACAAGGAATGTTAGAAAGCATGAAGGAAATTGAGTCTTTGACCTTGAAACTCACACAGATGGAAATCCTACTTCATGACATGATTACCATGTCAAATGTAAGGAAAATCTGCTTAGTATGCCCTCAATTACTTTCAATAGATGATTCATTTTGTGGATTTCAACATTTGAGCTACATTAATTTGTGCAAATGTGACGCGTTGAAACAACTGCCTGCCTTGCACAAACTTGTGAGTCTTAAGTACCTAGAGATCCTTGCTTGCCCCAATATAGAGAAGTTACCAGAGGAATTTGGCAAGAGTGGAGCATTTCCTAAGCTGTAGGTATTTTCAATATTTCATCTGGATAAACTAGAGGAGTTGCCAGTAGTGGAGGACAACCAAACAACTGATGCAACACTAGCATAATTTCCCCGAAATAATTACAAACCACATCAAGTATAAAAGTAATTAACTATCCAAAAAAATATCAAATGTATATATGTTTAGTGCAAAAAAAAAGGCCACAAAAGGCTACCACTCATGATAAAAATCTGCACATGTACGAAAGTCTTCATGTAACATGTTTAGTACAAATAAAATTGACAGAAAAGTGCTACCACTCATGATATGAGAATTGCAAATGTATATGTACGAATTTGTAACAAGTTTGAAATGTAGAGATGGAACCTTTAAATGAAGTGGTTCATCTATATTCCTACACTTAACAAATTCAATCACACCCATTATCGACATCAACTACACAAGTAATAACTATCCCTCTAAATCAAATAACATATATTATTCAATGTTCACATGCAATTAGATGGGAAACAATCACTTTTACTGTGATTCATCTGCAGCTCCAGCCATTGTTCCAGCTGCGGAGCCAGCTTGTGAGAAGATTTCATTAGAATTCCGTTCATATGCAGCTCTTTTTCTTCATTTTTCTTTTGTAACATTTCAAAGACGGACACTTCAGAACAGTTAACTTAGTCTTTTGAATTTATCGCTCCGAAGAAGAAAAAACAAAAATAAAAATTTCTCGGCAGAGTTTATTAACATTTGGAATCTTTATTACGCCGAAGGCGTTCCCCCTATGGGAAAGGCCTCTGCGGACGTTTATCAGACTGTGTTAAATTTGACAGTCTATCAGATGTTTTTCTGCAATTAAATTTGACGGTTGTCGTAGAAATAACATTGGGTTTGCAAAATAACATTTTTTCCTCTTTGACAGGGAGGTCGTTGGTTTTGGTTCTGTTGACAGGGAGGTCGCTGGTTCGCACAAGATGGTCATCACATCGCGAGTAAATGGAAGTTCTACTTTGAATTTCTGTTGGCATCTCAGCAGGTGAACGATTTTTTTCTAGAACCGGGGAAGCTCACACAGTCTTTGTCGTGGTTTCACGATTATTGGGTCTACGAGCGCTATTTAACACTCCTACAAATGTCAGTAAACAATCCAAAAGGCCCCAAAACCTAACCAATGACTATATTCTTTCCTAAAATAGACATCGATTGTAGAATTTAAACCCTAAAAGCTTTAAGTTGAATGTTGAAATCCTAAAAAATACCTATGTATTGACCATAATATGTTCTAGATTATGGTGTACCACCTGTTGGATAAAGATCATTTTGGGTTAGCCACGAACGATACATAGTTTGATGACAAACAAATGCTGAAATAAGTGAAAATGTAAAACTAAATTCAATTGTAATTCATGTGGAGTTCCAATGGGAAATACGCACAAGAGGTAACAATTTGAGTTTTGAGAAGCTACTTTTTTTATTAAGGAAAAGAGTATTACATATGTAGGAACATACAATGTGTTCACATACTACAGAAGGATGTAAATACGTACATAACAAAATTGCCTTTTGTATATTCATTTTCTTAAAAGTACTAATAATCCACATAATAGAAGGAGACAATAGTATGTCAGTGTATAAGGGAATTCAACAGTTTTCTTTTGAAGCAGGGAAAAAAGTGAAACATAGATATGAAATAAGAAACATAGCAGTGATAGTTCAAAGTATAGAATGGGATGAGCGAGGGTGTAATGTTTGAAGGGACGGGTGGGTTGGAAATCCTTGCGTAAAGGTTATGGAGGAGTTGCAGTGTTTTCCGCTTTCTTTGAATTGAGGATGACACATTTCAATCTGTTCTTTCCGCAATATGTCTCTTTTTTCAGTGAAAGTGTGAAGCAGTATTCGTTGCCGATGATATTACTTATAATTTCACTAGTTGCATCTTCGTCTATAGACAATATATGGAGGTTGCTAGCTGCAACACCCATGATTAACTCAGCTGTCTCATCAAAAGTAGTAACTGATTGAAGTTCTCCTGTTTGGTCCTTTAGATCGATTCTGAGTGCATATCTATAATCGTAGTTTTGAACTTGTCTGTTGCAACTCGAACATAACCATGAACCATTACCATTCTCTCTCACCTTCTTCCTGCATTGTTTTTCACCTTTTTGAAGAGGACATGCCTTGTAAAAAAAGTTGTCCATGCTGATATTCGTGATTTCTGCAGTAACCATGGCCCATTCATTTCTCTCAGTGTTCCCCATATTTAGTACCTCCAAAATCGTCGTTACAGAGGTTAGGCTTTTTGGAGGGCCCAGAAATTGGCTTGTGATAGATGGCGCCGGAAGCAAGTAGTCATCAGAATCAACCCAGCCATGAAGTGTATTTGTTTCTGAAATTTGAGGGTTGACGTAACATTTGGTTCTTGAAACAGTGTCCACTGAGCTTCCATTGAAACTGGAGACGCGAGCAGCTTTCAAGGCGAGGACCGGAAGAGACGGTATAGAAAGCATGTCTTCAAGTTCGTTGCTTATATCATCTAAGTGTTGTCCCCATAATGTGACACTTACACTGAAACCCGACATGTCCTTTAATTGCAGTGTTCTTCTCTTTGTTTCAGACTTGTCATACCGACGAATTGTTGAGCATGGTGACATCGTAACAACAATGCCAATCAAATCAACTGTAGAACCTTCAGCGCTTGTAGGTAATTCCTTGATTTTGGTGAAGTGAAAGTTATGGGAAGGTATTGTATCTTCATTTGCTATGAGTAGAGATATGGTTGAGGAAGGTTGCAAGAAAATATCCAAAGCATTGTTCAAATGGTTGTAACATAGCTTTGCATCTACAATACTCGCAATCCTCCCATTGGAAATTGTATATAGCTTTCCATTCTCAATCTGCTCATAGAATGCTTCCGCGGCCTCATTGAAACAAGTGATGTGGATTTCCCCTCCTTCCTGATCAACAAAATCAAACCCAAACACGGATCCATTTCCCCTTGCATTGTGATATTGGTGAAGGGTTGTTTTTGCTAGGGCACGGCCCTCTACGGACCACATGCGCATAGATGTATTCAAAGCACTTATTTTAGTTGGTGTTCTTGCAAAATATTTGTTAACCCGATTTGCAGTTGCATCTGTTTGCGGCAACTGAATGTGTTCGAGAGCATTCGTTGGTAGTCGGATTGGAGTACCGATTACCAAATGTGTTTCGACAAGAACAACCATTTCAATGATAAGAACAGTCCTGCAATGGAAAAGGAAATCGGGATAGAATTAGAACTGAACAACGGATCGAAAAAACAAACAGAAAGAAATTATAATTAATATAGGAAGTTTATGTACATTGGTAATTGAGCTAGAGATGAAGCTTACAGTTCACTTTTGATCTTTCTAACGAGGGATTTGTGTAAGCACACAATGGAGCCTTCTTGTATTGATTTGTCGGTTACACGACTTGCAAATTTGGAGGGTAGAAAAGCTGTTTGAAAATGTATCCCATCTGAAAGGTCAACACGATGTTGGGCACCAGTGTTCAGAATGGACCTTAGGGAGGACAAGTGGAGTATCTGAAATGTGGGGTCAACATTGGAACCGCCCTCAATCAATTGAGTAATGCCTTCGTGTGTCAAATTTATTTCCATGGCAACTAAAAGATGCTCGCGATAGTGGGAATTCTGCAAATATATGGTGGACAATGTAAACTTGTAGGGCAGACAATCATGATAATGAAGGATGTGTTCAGGAAAGCATGCATTTATAAAGAATGAGAACCTTTAAAGTTGCCTTCCTTATTATTTTATATGTGCTAAAAAGCAAAAACACGAAGTCTAATCCATTAACAATTCAATATGCAAAAAAATTATATAACACACAAAGCTTTGGTTGAAATGAACTAAAATTTGCATGGTTGAAACGAATTACAGATTATTATGTTAAGCAAATTGAATGGAAGACAATAAGAACAATGAAAGTGCATGTACAACATTACGCCCCCCTTTTTCACATCCACCATTGGTCCTTGACTGGCAGTGATGACATAGTGCTGGTAAACAAGTATTTGGGTTGTATGTGGGAGTTGAGGAAAGACACAAAAGAATGGTGTCAAGTTCATATAAGTTTGGTTAGAATGATTGGCAGTTAAAAATATTGAGTGGACAATGATAACATGGAACGAAAGAATGGTAATATTCAATGGAGAAAGAGGAGTAGAGAGGACTATTGAGTTTTTTGAGCTTGACCTACAAATTCACACAATGCTAGAGGAATGTTTTTCACAAAATTTATGGCCATATGATTGGAACGATGTATGGTGGACTTAATGAAACTTTTTTGCCTTGCTCTTTTGTACCCAAGTGTGTAATGGTCCTCTAAAAATCGATGTAATATCTCAATTTTGTTGTAGCCTACCGTAAAAAAAACCGGTACAAGCATGGTTGTTTTGTATAAAGGATGTCAATTCATAGGAAAAGTTCTAGAATTTTTTATTTATGAATGTCTCCAATCAAATGGCTCATTAGATGAGTTACACCTATTTGGGATTTATGTGAAACCCCAAAAACGTAATAGCTTTCATTTTTTCAAAAATTAAGAACTCTAAACAGATGGACCAATATGTTTGAACTACTTGATAGTCATTTGGGTATTCTTTTGAAAATCTATGACCATTTGATATTTATGTGAAAATCCAAAACCATAATAGCATTGATTTTTTTGAAAATCAAGAAACCATAAACATATTCATCAATATGTTTAAAGGACTTGATAGTCATTTGGGTGTTCTTTTGAGAATCTATGATACTCATTGCCCTTTTCTTTCACAAATCAGAAACCTTGAATATTTTTTTTCTTTTAGAAATAAAAAAAATTGTAATCAAATGATTTGTAGTCCAACAGTGTAGCGTGGATGATAAATAAAAGGCCTCACCATCCACGTAGATAAAAATCCTAGGAAATACCAAAAAAGGATTAAGGGATTGATCTGATTGTTTCCAACCTACATTACAAAAAATTCCAAATAAATATTTGAATCCAAGCTTACTCTTCCCATGAAGCTTTTCTTGTAGTCTTTGGAATTCTTGATAAAATTATTATTATTGAATAAATCTTTTTCAAGTCTTACCAATTCCCCCAAATCTCCCATCATTGAATCTTTTACAAGTCTTACTGATTCCCCCAAATCTCCCATCACTAATTTGATATTGGAAATGTCTTATAATGCTTAAACTAAATATACCAGCTTACAAATAGGTGGAAGGTGGAAATTTGGTGAAGGTAGGGTTTTATTGGATGTATGTTGTTCTATCTAACCAGAAGAGTTCATTGCATATATATTTTGGCTTAATTCATTGTAAATGAGCTCTCATTATAACATCTAGGATTTATTTTTTTGATGTTGCATCCATAGTTTTACCATATATCCCAATACACATTAAACTTAAAGAATCTTGCATTAGGAAGCTAACTTAAGGTTTTTGAGCCTAGCATTTCTTAATCAGATGATGAATTAAAACTAGCCCTTCAGATTTGACTATGGTTTCACACTGACACTATCATGATTATGTGGCTCTTATTCAAATGTTACTATCCCATGTTCCTCATTGCTGTCTATTTTTGGTTGAAATTTTCTTTTCATATGCATGATATCAAATATCCAAAAATATACCATGTTGTTTTGACACCGTATCTACTTAACTATAAGTCTGGAAGTTTGGCAGTTTACAGGAAGAAAGAAAAGAAGGGAAATGTTATCTGTGAATGTTGAAGCTCCTGTGGTATTGGGTGCTTTGTCCAATATGCCTCCAATCCTAAACAGGTCTTTTGAATATAACTTTGATGTGTAAAATTGTTTTCTACAACTATTCCTATATTCATTGACATTTAAACCAAAATCTACTTCCTTCATTGGTAATTTTTTGTTGTCTGCAAAAATTTATTTGTTGAGTGAGGTTATGGGTTTCCTTTCACACACTGCAAGCCAAGTTTGGAACAAGTTATTAAAGATTTATGAATATGGGGCTCATTCTTAATATTTGTAAATATAGGTCATATTTTTGTCAGATTTGTAAAGATGGGCTACATTACAGACTTCAAATTTCGCAATCTGTTATGTTAAGTAATCAAGTTTTGGAGAGAAAACACTATGTATAGAAAGTTTGGGTTTTTTGGGCCATTGATGAATGAATGATAACATTACAAAATGGAGATCCTTATATAGATAGCTCTAAATTACATCATGAAGTGGGTCATGTTTGGAAGATTGTAAGTGTGAGTTAGGTTGTTACTTAGTTTCTAAACAGTCAGATCCCACAATTACAATAATAAGTGCAGAGGATGGCTACTCTCAATAAATGATTTGGGCACCTTAAAACAACTCAAAAGGTTGGAGCTTGAAAACAATGGCGAAACAATTCGACAAGGAATGTTAGAAAGCATGAAGGAAATTGAGTCTTTGACCTTGAAACTCACACAGATGGAAATCCTAAATTCATGACATGATTACCATGTCAAATGTAAGGAAAATCTGCTTAGTTATGCCCTCAATTACTTTCAATAGATGATTCATTTTGTGGATTTCAGCAATCTGAGCTACATTAATTTGTGCAAATGTGACGCGTTGAAACAAATGCCTGCCTTGCACAAACTTGTGAGTCTTAAGTACCTAGAGATCCTTGCTTGCCCCAATATAGAGAAGTTACCAGAGGAATTTGGCAAGAGTGGAGCATTTCCTAAGCTGTAGGTATTTTCAATATTTCAATCTGGATAAACTAGAGGAGTTGCCAGTAGTGGAGGACAACCAAACAACTGATGCAACACTAGCATAATTTCCCCGAAATAATTACAAACCACATCAAGTATAAAAGTAATTAACTATCCAAAAAAATATCAAATGTATATATGTTTAGTGCAAAAAAAAAGGCCACAAAAGGCTACCACTCATGATAAAAATCTGCACATGTACGAAAATCTTCATGTAACATGTTTAGTACAAATAAAATTGACAAAAAAGTGCTACCACTCATGATAAGAGAATTGCAAATGTATATGTACGAATTTGTAACAAGTTTGAAATGTAGAGATGGAACCTTTAAATGAAGTGGTTCATCTATATTCCTACACTTAACAAATTCAATCACACCCATTATCAACATCAACTACACGAGTAATAACTATCCCTCTAAATCAAATAACATATATTATTCAATGTTCACATTGCATTTAGATGGAAAGAATCACTTTTACTGTGATTCATCTGCAGCTCCAGCCATTGTTTTGCATCAATTTGCGGAGCCAGCTTGTGAGAAGATTTCATTAGAATTTTTCCGTTCATATGCAGCGGAGGCGCGCAACATTGCATTAAGTAGATACATAAGAAACAATCAAAACCCTGAGATTACCTGCGAGAAGCTTATATCGAGCTCGAGGAAGGGAATGAGATGGCCTTGGCCAAGGAAGGGAATGGTAATCCACATGAGGCCTATTTCCATCGTACCCCATTGTAATATGCAGTCAATATATTTAGCAGTTCAAACAATTTAAAGATGAAGAATGAAAATTCGAACAGAAAAATGACTTCGCATGCATTTGTTGAATGCATGTAACTTATTGCATTCTTTTTCTTCATTTTTCTTTTGAAACATTTCAAAGACGGACAAATTTAGAACAGTTAACTTAGTCTTTTGAATTTATCGCTCCGAAGAAGAAAAAACAAAATTTTAAAAATTTCTCGGCAAAGTTTATTAACATTTGGAATCTTTATTACGCCGAAGGCGTTCCCCCTATGGGAAAGGCCTCTGCGGACGTTTATCAGACTATGTTAAATTTGACAGTCTATCAGACGTTTTTCTGCAATTAAATTTGACGGTTTCGTAGAAATAACATTGGGTTTTTTTTTTAACATTTTTTCCTCTTTGACCATTTAGTTGGTTTTGGTTCTGTTGACATAGGACACAATCGCTGGTTCGCACAAGATGTCATCACATCAAGTAAATGGAAGTTCTACTTTGAAAGAATCTGTTGGATATCTCAGCAGGATGGACGTATTTTTTTCTAGAACCGGGGAAGCTTTGGGTACACAGTCTTTGTAGAGAGAAAACCTTTAAATGTAATGCTTCATTTATATTCCCACACTTACAAAATCAATCACACCCCTTATCATTATCAAATACAAAAGTAATAACTATCCCTCTAAATCAAATCACATATACCGTTCGGCAACACATTGTATTGTGCACATGTGATTGCTAGTAAAATATCTATTGGTAAATTGATTGCATGGCTTAAACGTGGATGCTAGTTTAATCTATTTGAATTTTTGTCCCTGAGTTGAATTTTCATAGATCATGGTATAGAAATACATTCACACTCCATAACTTTTTGAAACCCCAAAAAAAAAATCAACATAAGTGCACGTGCATATGTGAATAATGGTGGTGAATCATTTTCATGGTGGAAAATTTTGGTCATAAAATGATGGGTTACATTTAATTTTTGCAAAAGAAAAATTAAAGTTCCTACAAATGGTTTTAGCAAAAGAACAGTTAACGATTTGGGCCTTTATTATTAATTTGTACAAAGAAGCAATTTACAATTGAGTCATGGAATAAGTAGGTTACATGTTTGATTTCGGGCAAGGGATAGAAATCTTGGATATTTAATCTTCAACAGATGGCAACAAATTTAAAGAATCTTTTGCTAATTTTTTAATCGTCAGCTCATTCAGAACTCAAGAAAGAAAAATGCAAAGCCATCCTTTTTTAGCAGAAAAGTGAGAGCCTCTAAACTCATCTAAAAAAATTGATGTTTTTGCATAAGATTAAAATACATGTGATAAGTATTTTTTACCAAGATTGTTTATGTTTATGAACCGTATTTTTTCCCATATTTTATGTCTACAATACTGTTATTACCGTTAGAATAAACTTTATTGCTAATAAATTGTGTATTGAAATGTTTGCAAGGGTCATATCTATGAGGCATAACCATCCGCAAGGTTAGGCTTCACTACTTATTCCATCAGATACAATCACATCAAATTTCCTTTGATGGTTCCTTGGTGTTTCCAGTTCCTCCTATAAATCAGTATCAATTTTGTCCAATGCTCCTAGTGCTAAAACTGAATCCATCCCTGGAAGCATGCCGAGTTCCTCACCCATAATCTAATTTACAATGAAGATGGTCCAAGAAGAGATGCTCTTACGTTAAAGTTCAAACTTATTACAGTTGATTAACCATGATGTCATGCTAATAACTTTAAAGAAAAAAACAGGCATCTTCATAGAGTGCAATTTGACCAACAAAAGATGCTATACCTTTCCCTCTATGATCCTTACACTTGTTTATAGAAAGTCAACAGAGAATGGAATGTTTTATGTTTTCTAGCAGGGAAAATGACAAAGATTTTCTACCCACCTCACCAAGAACTCCTTGGGTCTAAATTAATCCTGCTATCTATTCTTTAATTTTGAGAATGAGGTTCAAGAAGCATCTACAACTGTTTGCATATAAATATGGCAAAGTTAGAATCACCTCTAAAAATAAGATTTTTGTCTTAATTAAATTGTAAATGGACTCTTACATAAATCAAGAAATAACAAAAAGACTCAATGACTACCTTGGCGGATTCCAAATAGATTTGAATCTTTTTCCTTCTTTTAGTACAACGTGCAATTTGGTATCTTCAGTTGGGATTGCCTACAGGAGGAGTGTTTATCTTCTGACCAATCAAGAATTCTACAGTTGGATCAACTGTGACTGTATTACAAGGCATGTTATCAAACCCATGCTTGCATAGTACTACATAACCAAGTGAAAAATGCATTATACCTATGTTGATTCAAACAACTCAGTTTCCAAAAGAACAATTCCTTAAGATATCACATTTTGAACTTCCATTACTGTTGAAGTAAAGATGGACCCACCTTTGAAATGCATCAATTTAGATATGCCAGAGATGGAGTAAAGACACGTGGAATGGAAAAAAGGTACCCAATGGTTCCCAAAAATCAACAATGACTGAACAAATAATAGAATGAATTTGAGAACCAAAAATTATTGGCAAGATAAAGTTAAGATAGGTCAACAAGGCCAAATCACTAATGAGTTCGACTTGAGTGTCATCCTATCCTCTAGGATTCCATTCCAGTAGGAGGCTGCTATTACCCAAAAAGACAAGTAAAACAAAAGGATGTTGCCAATAAAGAACAAAATCATTTGCAAAATTACTGTCTAGTGCTGATGAGCTCGGCTTGAGAAAAAATTGATGTAAAACTCACAACAACTTCTCAGGACAACCAACATGTGTTATAAGGGAAGGAGGATAGAGGTTAAATAAACCAACACTTTGGATTCAGTATCAAGACATTTCTCCCCTACTGACAAACACTCGAAGTTGTTTATGTGCTAAGTGGGCTTCTTTGCCTTCAATCAATACCAAATACTACATAAAAGGAAAATTGTCAATTAAGTTTTAAGTTAATGACCACTCATGAAAGCCCGAAATGAAAAGAATAAAATCCCACATAAAATCATTTGCATTGAACATCTCACAATTCCCTATGAAAATTGGCCTCCGAATCGTTTGTTTGAAAAACACCAAAAGAATAAAAAATTCACATTTATCTTGGAAACCCAACAATGGCATTTACGTTTAACATTTCACATTCTAATAAAAAATGAAATCCAAAAAAATTATCTCATAAACTACTTGAAGAATTGAAATCCTCAAGAGACGCAATAATCTCATTAATGAACTCATCCTCCATTTTAACTATAAGTAATATATAATAAGTATATAATTGGTGTTGGGTGCTTTCTACACTTCTATAAGTAGATGCTTTCATTTTAATATACTCATGACAGTCACAATGCACCATTCCTTGTATTATAAGTTGACGACCTTGCATATTTTGTACCCAATATCACCATTGGTGACAAATACCTAGTGGGCAGATATAGACAATAAACACCCTTGTTTTAGAGCTCTCATGGAGCATGTCACTGGAACTCAGGTATAATGCTTAATACTACTCATAATTAAGCATGTCACCGGAACTCGGGGATAATGCTTAATACTACCCATAATTAAGCATGCCACAAACAGTATGGTTATGATGCTTAATATGACCTGTAAACTATGTATAATATTGCAGTAACAAAACGATGTAGAAGTCTACACTTTAGTGGATGTTGAGGACTTGCAAATATCACCAAAGGGGTACCAATATCTTGTGTGGAAATTTTATTTCAAATGGAACAAGCTTCCAATAGTGGCAAGCAATGAAAGAGATTTTTCAATATAAGTTATGTTATTAGATTTAGTGAAACATCTCACTTTCTAATGAATTTTGTGATCTTCTTTTCTGAAAGCACGTATCTATTGTGGTTGTATTAAGAGGATATTCAGAAAATCTTAAAGCTCGACATTGACAATCCATGGCCTTCACCCTGCTAAAATTCCATGAAAATGTAATCTGCATAAGAAATTAGGCCTCATTAGGTCTGTGTTTGCACCTTAACATTCTTAATCAGATTAAGTTCTCCCTTTCCGGACATGATATGAAAACAATCCTGAGTTCATGTCCACCCTGTCATCTTTGCACAGTCCATCAATAATTGCATTAAATTGTCACTTCATTCAGAAAAGGACCAAATTAGAGGTGACATTTGTACAAACAAATTGTAGGCTGCAATTACATTGTATGTAAGTATTCATGTATTTGTTTAGCTCAAATAAACTACTCCGCATAACACTACCACTCATGATATAAGATGCAAAAAAAATGCCCACAAAACACTACCACTCATGATAGAAAATTTGCACATGTATGGAAGTCTTCATGTATTCATGTTAAGTTCAAACAACCTACTCCGCAAAATGCAACCACTCATGATATAAGATATGCAAATGTATATGTACGAATTTGTAACAAATTTGAAATGTAGAAATAGAACCTTTAAATGCAATGCTTCATTATATTCCTACACTTACAAAATCAATCAACACCCATTATCAACATCAACTACAAAAGTAATAACTATCCCTCTAAATCAAATAACATATACCGTTCGGCGTTCACATTGCATTAATTTATATGATTCCTCCTTCAGATTTTTTCCACCCGAGCATTGCAAGAATAAATACTAGAAATATGATTTCAAAAAAAGAAAAAACATTGATATATAATTCTTTTAAACCATATGGGTTATGAAATTTTTGTTAGGAGTTCGGGTATTGCGGAAACATGGTCGACACCGTTTTCACTATTTGAACTGGGTGCATGTTACTTTTTGCACGTAGATATTACCCACACAGAGAAGATTTTTCATGGACTTGCGAGCTTCAACACCTATTTTACAATATTCATACGGATAATCGCCACTTCATCTGTCAACAATTTCATGATATGAGTGGTGCTGGGGTTGCTGGCATTGCGGAAGGATTGAAATAAATGACCTAAAGCTAAACATGAACTCACCGCGACCATATTGAAATTCCTCTCATTCGCTCGCTTCTGTGTGGCTCTGTCCACCACAATTTTGTCATAGCAACACCAGTTCTGCACTCTACGTCAATAAAACATATTTCACTATAATACAGTCATTTTCATTATTTAGAAATCATAGTAATAGCAGAGCTTACTACATTATTTTGTTTGAATGCAATAATCCAAGTGTTTTCAGCAGTCTTCATCGACAACACAGTGGGGATCTCACTTTAGGTTCACTAATTAAAATATAAATTTGGACTGGGTTGTTGTTTATTCCTGATTCCCAGTGCTTCCGTTCCTCAAAATATGTACCTGCTCCTGAGTCCTGATGTATATCCGCTGAGCCAAATCCTGGATCCCTATTTAGTAGGGTAGCCATTGGAGAGCCTTTGGAGCCTTTGTACCTTACAACATGTTAACAATGAGGTTTGAAAAAATAGATAGCTAGGATAATGACAGCTAGTTTGGTGGGGAAATTTTAAAATACAGTTTCGGTGGGGTATTTAAATTTTCAAATCCGAATTACCTGAAAAGAAGAGTGGCCGCTGGCAAATGGGAACATAACGTAAAAACAAGTGACTGCAATGTTAACGTCCGCCAATATGGTGGTAGGGCCTTTAAGTCAAATTCAAATGCCATCTCGGAACGTGCCGGCAACTTACGCTCAGCGGCAATCTTGTCCATTGTATCCCATTTTATTATGACCTAGAGATTCTTGTACGTCGCGACTCGCGAGTTCGATTCCCTCCTTGCTCTACCTATGTCATCTTCATTCTGCCCTTAATATATGCCGCGATGGTTCTTGGTAAAAGGTTAGAAAAAAAAAGCCATGGACATGATAATATCGATTCCCACACACAATGGCAACGTGTTGCCACCTGGCATCTCACTGGTGCTGGAAGATAATGACGTGGGTGCACCCATCTCAACAGGCGATGGGGAGCCAGTGCCATATACCAATGCAGAGAGGAATTGCATTGGTATCAAGAATCTCGTTCCAAGTAATTCAGTGATCTGCCTTCGGTATTTTTCCCAAGTGGCTTTGAGATTTCTAAAAACTGTGCAAATAAAGTATAATTACACGGTAGGCATTCCTCTTATGGGAAAGGCCTTTTCGGACATTCACGATACTGTGTTAAATTTGATGGCCATTTACTTGTTTTTCCTATTTCATCTTTTTCCATGTTTTTCTTCCATTTATTTATTAGGGTTTGTTCCGGGTGGACTTCATTGAGGGAGATACAAAGATCGAGTTGAAAATTTGACGGTCGTTTACCTTTTTTTTTCTGTTTCATCTTCTTCCATGTTTTTCTTCCAATTATTTATTGAGATTTGTTCAGGGTGGACTTCATTGAGGGAGATACAGAGATCGAGTTGAAAATATAGCTTTTACTGCTAAGGGGATTTCTAGTCCCTTTGATTCCTAACCTTCCTCTTCTTCCTCCAAGGATGAGGATGACTATTTCCAAGTTGATTATCAATTTCTTCTGGAGGATAATAACCCTCAACAATGGGTAACAATAATACTTACGGTTTCACAATTTCTTAGATAGGGTTTCGATGCTTTCTATTTCTATTTTATACAGCTTTAGATAATTTCCCCTGTTTTTATAGATTAATTCAGTGGAACATTGAATTGAATTTCTATGATTAGGTTAATTCAAGAGGGGGGAGTTCCAAGGGGAAGAAGGTGGATTTTGGATTGGAATCACGGGAATGCCATTACGTAATTTCCAGGCTCGTGCTTTTGCAACCGTGCAACATTTGCTTTGATGATTCGTTAGAAGAAATGTTTGAGGGTTCGAATTGTTTACATTGCTATTGCCAATACCTACATGACGTAATTTATACATTCTAGGGTTGAACAAAAAGAGGCACCAAATATACTGCCCCCCACGATTATTGTGGGGAACCCCTAACGCCTTAATAAAGTGCCTATTTTCTCCCTACGGAGATCTTTGATGCCTGGTCTACCCTCAATTTGGAAGTAGAGCGGGAAATGGTGAACACGGAGTGCCTCTTTTGTCACCGAATGTTTTGCATCAAGTGTAAGGTCCCTTGGCATGGCGATCTCGACTGTTCAGAATTCTAAAATAGCTTGAAAATGAGTGAAGTCAATTTACAGTTTTCTAAGCTTGTTGAAAATCAGAAAATGACAACGCTGCGAAAAATGCAAGGGGGTTATTGAATCAATAAGTGGATGCAATCATATGAATTACAGGTTAACAACCTCCCTGAAGCTTCTTATTTTGTTTCTGAACTTGTTAGCGTTTTGTCTTTTATATTATTTTTTTTTATCACCATTGTAGATGCAACTATGAGTTCTACTACTTTTGTGGCATGGGATGGACAGGGGGACACGTGTGCAATGTAATTTCCCCTCAGTAAATGAAAAATACCTTCTACTCCAAATTCAATAGTTGTTGAGTGGAATAAAAAGTTTTTGAGAAGCTAGATCTCTCTTCAAATAACTTATCAGGTGTAGATTCCAAAGTCCATGAGAAAACTTCTCATGCTTCATACCCCGAATTTTTCATTCGAACGACTTAAGAGGAGAAGTTCCAACAGGTGGGGGTTTCTGCAAATGTAACGTCCAAGTCATTTATGGGATACCCAATCCTCTTTAGTGGCGACATATTCATAATATGCTTGCAAATATTCCATTTCCCCTTCCCAGTAAAACTTGAAAAAGGTGAATTGCTTCTTAGCACGGGTCTAATAGTACCTATTATAGGTGTAAAAATTATAGTTCTAATTTTTTTTACTGAATGGGTCGACTTTTCCTAGGCTCACGGTTCGCATAACAGGATATCAAGTCTCCTATATAGATGGTTTCTATAGATTAATTCAGTGGAACATTGAATTTTAATTTCTATGATCAGGTTAATTCAAGTGGGGGGAGTTCCATGGGGAAGGAGGTGGATTCTGGATTGGAATCGCAGGAATGTCTCTATGAAATTTCCAGGCCCATGTTTTTGCAACCATGCGGCATCTGCTTTGATGATTCGTTAGAAGAAATGTTTGAGGGTTTAAGCTATTTACATCACTATCGCCATACCTGCATGACGCAATTTATACATTCTAGGGTTGAACAAAAGAGACACCAAATATACTACCCCCACAATTCTTGTGGGGAACCCCTAACGCCTCAAGAATGCGTCTATTTTCTCCTTGCGGAGATCTTTGACGCCTGGTTTTCCCTGGAAGCACAAATCGCCGATTGTGACAAGGTTTACTGCCCCTTTCCAGGAGTTTGGAAGGAGAAGCAAAGCGGGAAATGGTGAACATGAGTGCCTCTTTTGTCACCGAATGTTTTGCATCAAGTGTAAGGTCCCCTGGCATGGCAATCTCGACTGTTCATAATTCCAAAATAGCTTGAAAACGAGTGAAGTCGATTTGTAGTTTTCCAAGCTTGTTGAAAATCGCGAAATGGCAACACTGCGAAAAATGCAAGGGGGTTATTGAATGCATAAGTGGATGCAATCATATGAATTGCAGCGTTAACGAAACTTCTTATTTTGTTTCTGAACTTATTGGTTTTATCTTTTATCTTGTTTTTTGTTATCACCATTGTAGATGCGGCTATGAGTTCTGCTACTTGTGTGGCATGGGATGGACAAGGGGACATGTGCTACGTTGTAGTTGCCCCTCAGTAAATGAAAATTGCCTTCTGCTCCAAATTCGGTAGTTGTTGAGTTAAAAAATTTTTTTGGAGAAGCTAGATCTCTCTTCAAATAACTTATCAGGTGCAATTCCAAAGTCCACGGGAAAACTTCTCATGCTTCATACCCTGAATTTTTCATTCAACAACTTAAGAGGAGAAGTTCCAACAGGTGGGGGTTTTGCAAATGTAACTTCTAAGTCATTTATGGGAAACCCTGGCCTCTTTGGAAAACAATCATACTTGCTTGCATGTCCATTTCCCCTTCCCAGTAAAAGAATATTCATTTACTTCTAAAGGTTCTAATAGTATTTATCATAGGTGTTACAATTTTAGTTCTATGTTATTTACTCATGGGGTTCTCTAGGGCTCACAGGTTCGCATAGCAGGATATCAAGTCTCCAAAGAGATGGGCAATCAGTAATACTTTATGAAACTCTTGTAAAAGCAACTAATGGATTCAGTTAGGGTAACAAAGTAGGAATTGGTTCTTTTGGATCAATCTATAGAGGGATTTTGGATGATAGCACCACAGTTGCTTGTCAAGGTCCTCAGCTTTCAGAATGAGGAAGCTCATAAGAGTTTTAGCACAAAATGCAAAGTCTTAGGAAGAGTTTGCCACTAGAATCTTGTTAGAGTCATAAACTATTGCTCTATTCCTCACTTTAAAGAACTGCTTCTCCAATTAATGCTCAATTGAAGCTTGGAAGCTGGTGGAGATGAGGTTGTGAATGGGGATGAGGATGCCTGTAGATTGAGCTTAAGCCAAATACTAAGCATTTCCATGGATATAGCTCATGGCATGGCATATCTCCATCATCATTGTTTTGTACAAGTGGTGCACTATGATTTAAAGCCTAGCAATGTTCATTTGGACAATAATATGACAGAACATTTATGTGATTTTGGGATTTCCTAAAAACCTCTGCATATTCAACAGATTCATTCACTTCCATAGCTACCTTGAAAGGCTCATTTGGGTATATTTCTCTAGGTATGAAATTTTGCAGCATATGCAAAAGAAATGCTTCTTTTTTTATTTTTTTATCGGGATTTCATAGCTTGTTGGGTTAGATGCAAAATTTGTATTTTGAAGCAATACTTCATCAAAACGTGATGTATATAGTTTTGGGATTGTGTTATTGGAGATTATGACTAGGAAAAGGTCAACTGCAAGTTTGTGGGAGGACTCAACCTACATAAGTGGGTAAGCATGGTGTTCCCTCATGGAATGATGGGAGTGGTGGACACCAAGCTGCTAGAAGATGCAAATAGAGATGAAATAAAAGACTATGTATTTCTCAAGTCTTGCTACTAGGTTTGGTATGCACAAGAGAATCATCTGAGCAACGGCCCACCATGACTGAAGGTGGTAACAATCCTAGAAGGAATTAGACAAAAAATTGTAGGAATGGCTGGAACTCCGAATTTAGCATCAGATATATTATTTCCATCAGACAGTCTATATCTTTTAAGAAATGATGTTGAGTCATTTGAAATCAAAAGTTCCAATACAATTGAAGGAAAACTAAATACGAAGTAGGCGTTAGTTGTATATAATAGATTATCAAAGATATGAAAAGAAATTACTGGCAATCTCTTCATTTCTGTTGTTTGTTTCGAGGTGATTATTTGCTCAACATCGTTTTTGTGCGATTTGTGTAGTTGGTAAGTTTATCTATTGAGTGGTAATATTCTCTAGATTTTTTGGTTTATTAATAGCAACAAACATAATTGCAGGGTTGAAGTTTTGAGAAGAAATGGATCTGTTGTTGAGAAGAAATGGAAAATCAAAACATGAAGCATAGTGGAAGTAATAATTTTAACCTTTTAATTACGTATCTGATTCTTTAAGCTTTATTGTTTTAAATGTGTATTTAGTACATGTTAGGATCCTGCATCAGTAGGAAGGTGGAAGTTCCTGTTGAATTATTTGTTTACAGCACAGAGAAATAAGTGTATTCTAGATGTTAAATTTTTGGAAGTGAACGGCTAGGTGTAGCTTAGTTTTATTAGATAATTAATTAGTATTGTTGGCATGTAGAGGATCTGACAGGATTGAAGGTTCTTCATGGACTCGATAAAGTAATGGGAGGGGCAGTTGTATTGATAAAAAAAGACCAGAACATTCTTGCTGGTGTGATATGTGAAATATCAAGCTTTTTATCTGCATAATTTGGACTTGTTGTCTCTCTCTTCTTGATCTACTTGTTGGTGCACTAATTCTCTTATATTTCCACTGCGGATACTATATTGATATGCTTGAAAACATTGAAATTGGAGAGTAGAATGCCAGAGATGAGGCCTACAAGGTAGCAAAGAAGAAACCTGGGAAAACAAGTAAGTGGGATAGTTCTTTTGATAATCAATTTCTGATCTTATCCCTTTAGGATTTGAAAAATTAACTCATTATATTTTTTTTTGATAGATTTCAAAATGACATAAATGCAGTAAACAATTCTTCATCAGTATGATGACCCATTTAAGGAGGAGGTCAGTTTTATTCTTGATGTTCAATTTTAGTGGACTTCATATACTTAAAACAATCATTTATTTAATATCTATCTTGTGTACAGTTGGATTGACAACTTAAATTTATTTTCAGGGGTGTGACTCTAGATGAAACATGAGGTATCAATGATGAATCCCAGAAAAAAAACTTGATGAGGTATGAAGACGAATCTCCCTTTTTATAGTAGGGGTGGGGTAGCATTTGTTTTAACTGGTTATCAGATGGATATTTTGTTAATCAATATTGATATTTGGCTTACACTCTGACAATAGCATTTTATTTTCTGCTTCAGATACACAAGAAGTTGCAAGGTACAACCATGGGTAACTGAGCAGAAGAGTCATTTTCTCAAACTGTGACCACTGTTTCAGATTATCATACTCATGATGAAATGCTTCAGTTCAAGAAACCCAAGAAGAAGAAGAAGTTGCGGAGGAAGGATAAGTTAGATGTTGACGCACTTGAAGCAAAAGTAGTTACTTTTGGATTGGGCATTAGAGACCATGGTTCCAGGGTTGGTACATAAAGAAGGGGTTTGAGGGAAGAGGCAAAGAAAGCTGAAGTCGAGTAATGGAAAAATTCATATGAAACAACATATAATAAAGCAACAAGGGCTTCCAAAGTCCTTCGAGATGAGAAGCCATTGGATGAAATGAATGTCGTCAAATAAAATAGTCTGCAAAACACTACCACTCATGATATAAGATTTGCAAATGTATATGTACGAATTTGTAACAAATTTGAAATGTAGAGATAGAACCTTTAAATGTAATACTTCATCTATATTCCTACACTTACAAAATCAATCACACACCTTATCAACATCAACTACAAAAGTAATAACTATCCCTCTAAATCAAATTTTTGATATTTTTGAATTGCATCCAATAATAATCTCAATATTATTAACTTAATAATAGTTATTATCAATATTTTAAATATGACATGTTATAGTATTGAAATGTTTTTATACTAATATGTGAAATATTTACTAATATATATTCTTAGTATCTTATCTATATTTGTATAAATATTTGTTTATTGCAATGATAATAATTAATATTTGGTTAACAATGTACAAAATAATAATAACTAGTTAAGATTTATTTTAAATCTATAGTCTACTCCTTGGGCAGTGTCTAATATACTAGCAATCGCATGTGTAAAATGCAATGTGAACGCCGAACGACATATGTTATTTGATTTAGAGGGATAATTATTACTTTTGTAGTTGATGTTTATAAGGGGTGTGATTGATTTTGTAAGTGTAGGAATATAGATGAAGCATTACATTTAAAGGTTCTATCTCTACATTTCAAATTTGTTACAAATTCGTACATATACATTTGCAAATATTATATCATGAGGAGTAAAAAATAGGTCTTATTGTTCTATGTATATCTAAGTAGTTTTGAGTGCATGTAATTGAACTTTTGTTCGATTACTAACAAATTTAAAAAACTGGTTACAAATTTCACTTCACTTTTCCAATGAAAACACTTTCTCTATAGCTTCTTTATCTTGAAGATCAACCTGCAAAGCTAGAGGCCAAAAAATATGCAATTGGATTTTAGCTATGATTAGAATATTCAACACAAACACACCTAATCTTTGCATAAATTTGATAAATAATCACTTTTCTTTGAATATGGAAATATTCTTCTCAAAGACAATTTGTTATTGTGTTTTTGAACTTACGAAAGAATAGATTTTTATATATTATTATTCATTCCATCTAGACAATAATATAGCTCAAACTGCAAGATGGGAAATTAAAATAAGAACACACTTGAAATGAATATTGGACATACCTTTCAAAAAAAAAAAAACTGAAACGGAGCAGGCCACGGAACGGAATGGGAAAAACAGAACGGGGTCAGCACAAACATGACGACGAAAACGGCGCACCACAAACGGACAAACACCAAATGGCACAGGCAGACAGACACGTGGGCGGCAAAAACGGAACAGGAGCAGCACAAGCTCGACAACGAAAACGGCAAAAAAAACCCCACTGTGAAAACGCCTACTCAGTAATCATATAAATATTATTTTAAAATAAACCCCCCCCCAACGAAACAACTTCAAAGTTAACGCCGTGAACTAATATATTACACAGAAAAAGTGAAAAAGAGGAGGAAACAATAGTGATGCACCAACTTTCCAACTTAATTAAAGGAATTGTTAACTTTCCAACTCATAATGCAACTAATAGACTAAAATTAGTTCTAATGCCCTAAAATAGTAAAAAACTGAGGGGGCAACTTAAATCCTAATGGTTCGAAGCGATCAAGATGGCAGATTTCGGGCCCGAAATATGTGACATGTTAAAAACTTGCTCCAATCGAGTAGGATGGGTTTTTTTTTGAGTGACGTTCGTTTCTAAAACGAAATATGTTTGTTTCAAAAATAAAAGACTCAAACTAACACCCAAAGCACAAATTATGACCGTTTTAAGTCATCTTTGCTAATTTTGGCAACGATCAAATAGTCGTGTGAGAGCACACAGATACATTGTATATGGGTAAATTTGGCTATAATATTTTACTGTAGGGCGAACATAAGGAAAAATGGGTCAAAGCAAAAAAAAACCAAATTGGGTGTACAAATTTTACCTGCAATTTCATCATCCAACATATTTCGTAGCTATTATTTTGTTCTTTGTATCTTTAGATGTTTTTACTGGTATGTTGGTTTGAAAGCATGTTACTATCCCTAGCATTGAAATCATTTACAGTATGTCAGTCGGATTTAGATTAAAACAATACTTTATTGGCCCATAGCTTTGGCGTAAAGCAAATAAGCACTAACATGTGCCTGGCTCTCGATTCCGACTTCTACAGCCTATCATAAAATATGCGCAAAGATGGGTCCGTTGAAAAGATCCTTCAAGACCACTTAAAACCAATGTTTTTAACCATGACCTTCCCATTCTGTCAACACTAGGACACAACTTCTGACAAACCACATCGACACCGTAACCATGTCAGCTAAATTTGACAAAAGACCTTGTGAAAAATGTCATCTCAGTGAACGTGCAATGATTTTAGTAGACAGTCACAGAAACAGTTGTATATATAGTTCTGAATGGCTGGACTTAAACAAAGAACAGAAGGATTGTTTATTTGATACATCAATTCCTTTATTACTCAATATATCTCAATTGCTAGCTTTGAAGGTGAGTTATGCCAGTGCACCATTGTACTTATGTAGTTGGATTTTATGCTTCCATAAGTAGATGTATGTCTATTTTAATTCAAATGTATCTATGAGCTTTACTGGTGTGGAGGGAGATATTAGTTTAATGATAATTGATATTCATACTAATAAAAATACTTGGATATTTTCAGGGATTTATATATCTCCAGTGTGAGGTGCAAGAAATGATCCTGCATATTCTTAGTACTTTGAAGAAGATGGGACCTGAGGAATCTTGTGCTCTTCTATGGAGAGAGGGCAGGCTTAACCATACTTTTTTGCTGCATGCCATTTTCTTCAAACATTCTTTCAACTTTAATGGACAAAGCTGGAATAGCTATCAACTCTATAAAATTCTGGGAAAACTCTCTGAGTGATCATTTTGGTTCTGTCCTAGAGTTTCAGCAAAAGATGATGTATGATATGTTTATTGAAGCTCAATCTGATAGAGATTTGACAACAAATTCATCCGTTACTTCTGTCAGTTTGGTTGAACTTTTGAAGGAGAGGGTGGTAGCCCTTGCTTCAAATGTGAGATATTTATCATTTAGCTAAGAGGTGTTTGTAGTGTAATTAAGAATAACTGCTTAGGAGCATACATGTGGGGTTCAGTAATACATTTTTGTGTCTTATTGTGTTCTTATTTTTCCTTTTACAGAGTCAGAAAACAACTCAGTCTACTTTTATCGCATCAAATCTGTTATATACATTGTCTGAAAAGTATTTGTAGACATGGAAAGCTTTCAGAGGTAAACATTTTTCAATGACAGTTCTGCACATTTTTTCTATTAATTGTTTGTGTCTGCTGAGAAGTCAAAATGTACCATTGCTTGGTTGATTCATAAATAAAATGTCTGAGAATTTTTTTCACTTGTAAGTTCTAATTTCATTGTAGGTTGGAGATGTGTAAAGTTAATTAAAATTTAAAGAAACCATCAGTCTGATGTAACGTTGTTGGTGAGCAGTTCAGCAAAGGGACTGATTAAGAAGGAACCTTGTTAGAGTGTGCCTTTAAACCTTAATCTTACTGCGTGCTTAGTTACTGAATCCAGCTAAATTCTTTTTGGAAAATTAGAACATTCTGGTTATGATACTGCAGCCAACAGTTCATTTAGAAATGACAAAATTGTTGTAAATGGGACCGTTGAGAGTTTTGAGTCTCCTCCCCATTGTTTCTTTCTTTCTGATGAAACTGTCAAAAGGCCTGTAACATGGTTGGTCCAGCAAGCTGAGACTCCCACAACAAACAATACTGCATTCTGAAGGTTTCTGGGAAGCAAAGACATACTCCAGGAAACAACGCTGCATATTTATTTAGATGAGTAGTTATTATGAGATGTGAACGCCGAATGGTATATGTTATTTGATTTTGTAATTATAGGAATATATATGAAGCATTAAATTTAAAGGTGTTATCTCTACATTTCAAATTTGTTACAAATTCGTACATATACATTTGCAAATCTTATATCATGAATACATGAAGACTTCCATACATTTGCAGATTTTATATCATGAGCGGTATCCTTTTCTGGCCAATTTTATTTGCACTAAACATGAATACATTTGATACCCCCAAGGTGATATAACTAACATGGCTAGACATGATTTCATATTGTATAGATTATCATACAACAAATCAGAAAGCAATATCTTATTAGAATTTATTTATTCACACATTTATTTGTTACATTTAGGTTCTCCAAGGTTGGTCATACTGCACATGGACATGGCACTTCACATGTAAGATGACATAATGAGAATCACAGAAAATCTAAACAAGAAATATATAATTCGCTATGGTGCTACAAACACTATTTATAAATGTGTCCTGTGTCTGCGGTAGTGCGTAGAACATGCCATGGTCTATAGTTGTGCTTGAACATGTCCTAAGTGTCGTTGATGTCATGTGGGGTTGAGCCAAATTCAGACGCAATATTTCTGAAAGGCTTATATAAAAGGAGTTCTGGCCAACAGAAAAGGTCATATGACGTTGAATCCTGAGCTGGGACATCCACAAATCTCGGGTGGACCCGAACAATTGCTTGTGTCAGGTTGCTTTTTCCATTTTTCACCTTTACAGTTCTTGTTGTAGCTCCAATCTTGAGCAACTTGAATAAGTGGTAGGTGTTCCATGGTTGTTGGACGAACTTTATATGCATCCAAGAAAGCGGTTGTTTGTTGTGCATCGGCGTCACTTTCAACGACACGTCTCAGAATTTTTTTCCAACATTTAATGACACAAATGGATGGTTGCACATAACAAGTGGCAATTTTTGCAGCATGTGGCATGTTTATTGTGCGCTTATGTCATGTTCAACAATGCTTTCTGTGAGCATTTTACGGATCGCGATATGTGCTAGAGAATTTGCGTCTGCGTCTCTTGAAAATCTTGATAGCATTTGGTGATATGTTTCTGAACGTTGCTCGGCTTTCGAAGCATATTTTGTAATATACTTAAGAACGACGTGGCGGGAAAGTACTATTTGGCAATCAACATTTGCTCTCCATATGTATATCATTGTTCGATTGTGGATGTTCAATCTATCATCGTTTATGGAAGGGAGGTACTTAATTTTCCCATCACTTTCAACGTGCAAGGAAGAAGTAGGTTGCGTGGCCCAGGGGGCATTGTACCTGCACTGCAGCTATGATTATTTTCTACACAGGCATGTCTTCTCTGAACATTTAGTGCGGCGTTGAACTCGATTAAGCAGTTCTTCAAGGTCTGTATGCGGGGAGGTGGATAGAATTTGTGTTGTATCTAGCAAGCAAGGGTCGTCTAGGAGTGACCTGTAAACAAAATCCAAGCGGTTGCAAGCTGGGCGGGGGTTCCAAGCAGACACGAACTTATCATAGTATTGTTTTGTCACCTCAATAACTGTTGTATCCTCCCAGTCCATTTCGTCAACTTTTGGCACATTTTCGAGCCACAATAAACCGTGGACATGTGTGGAGCCTCTATGTTGCCATTCATATCTGCGAGACGAGGGAACATAAATATTAGATATGTAGTTTGGAATTTTTTTTGAAATAAGTAGATTTGATTACCTATACCAAAAGTCTACTGCTCCAAGTTCCTTCTGCAATATTTCTTCCCGAAATATTGTGAATCTATGATGCAGGTATGTTAATACTCGATGAGGGTTAGAGACAATGTTAAGTGTTCTCCAATGTTGTGCGGCTCGAGGATCTGTTGGGCATTCACCAGGTATAATATTGTGGAGATCTGGCCATTTAGTGTCTGCAGCACTTAGAGTGAAGAATAAGGTTGGTGTCCCCAATTGTTCCACCATATCTGAAATCTCGCATCTACTTTTTGCTCAGAATGAACGTGTCCCTCGAAGGCGCAATCCAAAGCTCATTAAGTTGTCTAGGAGGTTGTATTTGGGGCATTCCAGTAGTTTTCTTCGCAGCTCTCCCGCACATGGAACAAAATATGAAAAATAAATTTAAAAATAGTAAAAATGAATATAGAGATTGCATACTATTATTTTGTGTATTTTGACTTTAGAACATTGCCACCATATGTAATGATTAGTTGAGCTCATATATATATATATATATATATATATGAATGCTACACTATTTCTATTTTTATATAAAATGGAGTCAATATCTGTGCTTGCTTCCATTTTCGCAGGGTGTTATTACGAAAAGGATGACTGCGATTGAAGAAATGGATGGAATGGATGTGTTATGCAGTGACAAGACTGGAACATTAACACTTAACAAGCTTACTGTGGACAAGAATCTGATTGAGGTCAGACATTAACTGTGTCCTAATGCTTGAGCTTTATTGCAAATATCTAGACCAGAAGTTAAGTGTACATCATTTTGTTGACAGGTATTTGCAAAAGGAATTGACAAGGATACGGTGGTCTTGATGGCTGCCAGAGCATCCAGAACAAAGAATCGAGATTCCATTGATGCAGCTATTGTTGGGATTCTTGCTGATCCTAAGGAGGTATGTAGACATGGCATGATCTAACCGGAAAGTCATTTGTTTGTCAGATCATATTATACTGATTTTCTATTTGTTGGCCTTGCTTTTGAATTGCATTATTCCAAAGGCAAGGGCAGACATTCAAGAAGTTCACTTTCTTCCTTTCAATCCAATAGATAAACACACAACGCTAACTTACATTGATGGTCAAGGTACAATGCATAGAGTTAGCAAAGGTGCACCTGAGCAGGTACAAGTTTTTTTTTTCCACAATAGTTTCTTTTGTTACTGCAAAGAGTTTTCCCTTCATCAAAATGAATCTCATGTGAAGTCACTTGTTTCCAGATCCTCAACCTGACACATAACAAATCAAAAATTGAGCGCAGAGTTCATACCATAATTGACAAGTTTGTTAAACGTGGGCTCCGATCTCTTGCAATTGCATATCAGGTGTACCTTTGTGTTTTGGGTTTCAGTTCTATTTTAATATTAGCCATGTCTCTACATGTTTTCAACTTGGCAGGAAGGAAATTCCAGGAGGACCCTAGCAATTTTACCTTGGTCTTATGCCCCCCTTTGATCCTCCACGCCATGATAGTGCAAACACAATAAGAAGGGCTCTCAACCTGGGTGTTAGTGTTAAAATGATTACACGGACTTTCAGGAAATGGCTTCGCCTCTGCCCATGAATTATTATTTTTATCCAACTTCCACAAGCGTAGATATCTGGTGTACACCAAAACCACATTCCCGTCATACCCTGTCAAGTTCCAATCAGATATACAATCATGGCAGTATGGTTCAGATTTAGGGTTAAGAGGCCTCTGTGGCGTGCTACTAATACTCCATGTCATGTTTTCCACATTCAGTGTGGCTATGTGACCAGTTTACGTCATTATCAATCAGTTTTTGAGTTCGCTGGTTATAAAAATTAGAGCGAGGCAAAACCAAAAGAAATTGTTGCATGAAAAAGAACATTTTTGAGAGTTCCATTACCTAGAAAAACAAGTGTGATTAAAGGACAACTTTATACACTTAAAATAACTTTACAATTTTAGTTATGAATACCTACTCCCAAGTACCAATATTTTTATACCCGGGATTTCTTCTAACAAACTTTGATCTTCTCATCCCTATTTAATGCAAGTCAAACTTAAAACTGTTTCACATAACCGAGTTTTGCGATTCCTACCAACACTCTCGATCCACATCTGTAACTCAAATCCCGAAATCCCTGCAGTAAACAACTATACAAACTACTTTCCCAAATCATACAGAGGTGTATAAAAAATATTTATGCATTTTTATTTAATCAGAGACGTATTCAATAAACATGAATAGAAGAAGGCAGAGAGCAAAGTGCCTCCCTAAGAACAATCTGACCACCACATCCGTCGCCAAAAATGAATGTGTCTAAACCCCCGCATCAGTGCATACAACAAAAAAAATAAAACAGAGACAAAGCAACAAAAAAACCTTACCTGCAGCTGGGCCATCAGGTCGAAAAACCAAACTCTGCCCCAGGATCCAACAAATTGCAATGAAAAGTTACGGTTATGAAACCCCGATAGAGTGGTAATGGCATTCACCCCACGCCGCTCGAAAGGCCTGGTCAAAGGCAAGCTTGACACTGGTCTTGGTCTCGACTTCCCGCACCCTCAGACCACTCGCCTTCTCCTTCTCCTCCTCCTCCTCCTTTGCCTCTTCGTTCCTTTTCTTTTGATATCCACCCGGTCTGGTCTAGTTTTCCCTCTCCTCTAAACCCTAATACTTCTTCTTTTACCCTCAGCTCAACCTCCTCACATAGTGAACTCTATTTTCCCTTTAACAAGTGGATTGCATATTCTGGAGCATTGTTCTTGTGCTCGCCGACGTGGCAATTGTCCCAGTCAGCCACCCCTCTTTACCCCCCTGGAAAATTTGTGTTCAGAGACAGCGAGTGGGAAGGGGATAAAAAACAGAAGATAGAGTAGCGTATAAACTTATTTGTTAGAAAACATTTAGCAGAGAATGCAAGGGTTAGGTGGCAAGTTGCAGATGCTCAATTATTTGACGGGGCGAGCTTGTTGAATGCAGGGGCCTCGGAATGGGAAAATTCGGCTTCCAATGCCATTGCTTCTGTGAATTGGCCTAACGCCATCTCCATCGCCCGAATGCTGTCTGGTCCGTTGCTTGGATGGTATGCATATGTTCTCAATAAATATTTAAATATCTTAATTCAAGAGGAATAAATAACAATAAAATACTGAATTTGTTATGTTTTCTCATAGTAGATGGATAATGCAGGACAATATCTTTTATTCTCTGCTAGCCTGATCGCATCAACTGGGTCACGTGGGAACAAGGTTCAAATGTTTCAGTCTTTTAGGATGCCTAGGTTGCCTGCTCTTCCACGTGAATAAACATCCTGGTTTGCCATGAACTTATGAACAATAAAACAGAGACAAAGCAACAAAAATACCTTACCTGCAGCTTGGCCGAGGTCGTGCATACCAAACAATGTTGTTTGCTGACTCAGACAAAACTCTCGTCTGCCTACGCAACGCCCTTCACTTTCTCGGATCCCTCTTTCGCTACAAATTCCTTATTTGACGAGATAACCGAACAAACAACTTTTAAATTAGGGCGGATTCGAAAAAACAGATTGAGTTAAAAATAGGATCTCAAAAATAGAAACGAGTTAAAAATTACATGCAAAGTAAAAATGACGTGCAAACAGCTGTCAAATTTAATCCCGTTTGAAAAACGTCTAAAAGGCTGTCAAATTTAGCACAGTTGCAGAAACGTCTGAGGTCCTCTACCATAGGGGGAACGCCTGAATCTGAGTTGTATTATCAAAATTGCAAGAGCATGTTTCACAATGCAATGTGAACGCCGAACGGTATATGTTATTCGATTTCCCTAAGCATTTGCACAATGTTTCATAAAGTTTGTGGATGCGAAATTGAGGGCATGTATTTCTGGATGCCTAGAGAATTTCTTCCTTGAGTTTTAATTCAAGGAAGAACAGAGCAACAACAACCACTTTTTCAGCTCACAACCCAAGGAAATACATTCATAAAAACTTGATCAAATTTAAAGCTAGATGCAATACACCACAATGGTTGTTCACAAATTGAATACTTCTCCTAAAAATGAAGCATCCTTGCAATCAAAATCTTGTAGATCATGGTGGCTCTCAGGAAGCAGTGGGGACTTGTTGTCACTATTTTCAGATGCTGCAAGAGTGTCTGAAGTCATCAATTTTTTTGTGATTTATGTCTGCACCTTGTTCTAAAGCTCCCATTTTGGCATAGGATAGGAGGATGCTGACAAAGGTTTTGGAGTCTTGATTTATCGTTGAAAATTGCATTTACGTAAAATCATCAACAACATTTTCAAAAAGCCCATTTTGTACATATCCTGTAATCATCACATTCCATGAGACCACATCTCTTTGACACATTTTGTCGAACACTTCATGTGCATCGTGTATGCTTCCACATTTTGCATACATATCTATTAGGGCATTTGAAACTATAATATTTGACAGAAAACCACTTTTCATTATGCTTTGATGGACATCCATAGCTTGTTCTACAACTCCTATTTTAGCACAGACAAGGAGGATGCTAACAAAAGTTATGGAGCTTGGCTTGAAACCTACCAATTGCATTCGTTTAAATGTTTTCAAAGCCTCTTCAACAAACCCATTTTGTGCATATCCTACAATCATTGCAGTACATGAAATCACATCTCTTTGAGACATGTTGTCAAACAGTTGACGTGCCTTGTTAATGCTTCCACATTTTGCATACATATCTACTAGGGCACTTGCAAATGCAACATCTGACAAGAAATCACTTTCAATTATTTTTGATTGATGTCCATGCCATGTTCTACAGAACCCATTTTGGCACACACTGGGAGGCTGTTGGAAAAGGTAGTGGAATTTGGCTTGATTCCTGCTAATTGCATTTGTTTAAAAGTTTTGAATGCCTTTTCAACAAACCCATTGTGTGCATAACTTACAGTCATTGCGGTCCATGTGACTACATTTCTTTCAGGAAATTTTTCAAAAAATTCACGTGCATGTATACTTCCACATTTTGCATACATATGTACTAGTGCACTCGCAACTGCACCATCTGACAAAAATCCCTTCTCTACTGTACTTTTGTGGATATCTATACCCTGTTTCAAATCACCTATTTTGGCACAGGCTGGGAGTATGCCAAAAAAGGTAAACTAATCAGGTTCAAACCTTGTTGGTTGCATTTGATGAAACAATGTCAATGCTTGGTGATGATGCTCGTGTCTTGTGTAAAATGCAATTATGATATTTCATGAGATGAGGTCTCGTTCAGTCATTTGGTCAAACACTTAGCGAACACCTGCTAAACTTCCACACTTTTCATACATGAGTATAATGGTATTTTTTAATAGTTTATTTGTGGAAAACTTCAATTCCCTTTGATTGCTATACGAGTGAATTTGCTTACCATCTAAAAGGTTTTTCTTTGAAATGCAGGTAAACAGAATGTGTAACGCCTCTTTCAACAGATCACCTCTACATAGTATTGTTAGACTGAGATTGAGATCCGAAGCAGATGGCATTGGAAATGTGCATTGTTTGTCAGTCTACTTCTATCACAATGCCACCGTCATCATTTTCATACTCAAAATTAGTTTTATTGGTGTTTATTAATTATTTGTGTGAATTACAAAGAGCCAAAGAAGTGGATGTTGACAAAGAGATGCAGCGAACGAGCCTTGTTGTAGAAAAAAGAGATCTACTCGGGGTGTGATAAAATTCGATCAAATAGTAAATCAAAATCCAATTGATGAAGAAATGGAAGGAACAAAACCTTGTGATGCTACAAGAGTGTCTAAAGTCGTCATTGAAATCCTCCAATAGCACTTGATAACAAATGTTTCTTTAGATCCTTGAATTTTAGGGAGTAGACACACTCACCAGTGTCTGCAAATCCTTAAGCTTTTTATAGCACACACCCATTATGACTCTCCTGATCCCGTAAAAACCCGTCCCACGAAAAATTCAATCCCTTTGACTATGGGCAACAGTAATGTCAAACCCATCTTCCCACAAAAAAATCCTTCACACTGGAAAACTTGATCCAATAATTATAGAAATGAAAGACTTCACTCTACGGAGTTTTGAGGCTCCCAAACAATGGCACCGGGACAAAATTATCGAGCCCTTTTTCACCGGAAAATGCCATCTCCATGTCAAATATTTTTTTAAATAAGTCTTCGTACACCTTAAAAAATCCATCCAATTGCAAAAGGTAGTGGAATTTGGTTTGATTCCTACCAATTGCATTTATTTAAAAGTTTTGAATGCCTATTCAACAAACCCATTGTGTGCATAACTTAAAGTCATTGCGGTCCATGTGACTACATTTCTTTTAGGCATTTTTTCAAATAGTTCACATGCCTGTATACTTCCACATTTTGCATACATATCTACCAGGGCACTCGCAACTACAACATCTAACAAAAATCGCTTCTCCACTATACTTTTGTGGATATCTATACCCTGTTTCAAATCACCTATTTTTGCACAAGCTGGGAGTATGCCAAAAAGGTGAACTGATCAGGTTCAAACCTTGTTGGTTACATTTGGTGAAACAATGTCAATGCTTGGTGAGGATGCCCGTGTCTTGTGTAAAATGTAATTATGATATTCCAAGAGACGAGGTCTCATTCAATCATTTGGTCAAAACACTTGGCAAACACCTGCTAAACTTCCACACTTTTCATACATGAGTATAACGGTATTTTGTAATAGTTTATTTGTGGCAAACTTAAACTCCCTCTGATTGCTATACGAGTGAATTTGCCTACCATCTGAAAGGGTTTTCTTGGAAATGCAGGTAAACAGAATGTGTAACGCCTCTTTCAACAGATCACCTCTACATAGTATTGCTAGACTGAGATTGAGATCCAAAGCGGATGGTATTGGAAATGTGCATTGTTTTTCATTCTACTTCTACCACAATGACACTGTCATCATTTTCATACTCAAAATTACTTTTATTGGTGTTTATTAATTATTTGTGTGAATTACAAAGAGCCAAAGAAGTGGATGTTGACAAAGAGATGCAGTGAACGAGCCCTATTGTAGCAAAAAGAGATCTACTCGAGGTGTGATACAATTTGATCAAATAGTAAATCAGAATCCAGTTGATGAAGAAATGGAAGGAACAAAACCTTGTTATGCGAAAAGAATTAAAAAAATCACATTATCTTAGGAAACCCAACAATGGCATTTACGTTTAACATTCCACATTCTAATAAAAAATGAAATCCAAAAAAATTATCTCATAAACTACTGAAGAATTGAAATCCTCAAGAGACCCAATAATCTCATTAATGAACTCATCCTCCATGGTAACTATAACTAATATATAATGAGTATATAATTGGTGTTGGGTGCTTTCTACACTTCTATAAGTAGATGCTTTCATTTTAATATACTCATGAAATTCATAGTGCACCATTCCTTGTATTATAAGTTGACGACCTTGCATATTTTGTACCCAATATCACCATTGGTGATACATACCTAGTGGGCAGATATAGACAATACAACGCCCATGTTGTTAGAGCTCTCATGGAGCATGTCACTAGAACTCGAGTATAATGCTTAATACTACTCATAATTAAGCATGTCACTGGAACTCAGGGATAATGCTTAATACTACCCATAACTAAGCATGCCACTGGGAGTTGGATATGGTGCTTAATATGACCTGTAAATTATGTATAATATTGTAGTATCAAAACAATGTAGAAGTCTACACTTTAGTGGATGTTGAGGACTTGCAAATATCACCAAAGGGTACTAATATCTTGTGTAGAAATTTGAGTTATTTAAAATGGAAAAAGCTTCCAATAGTGGCAAGCAATCAAAGGAATTTTTCAATATAAGTTATGTTATTAGATTTAGTGAAACGTCTTATTTTCTACTGGCTTTTGTGATCTTTTTTCTGACAACACGTCTATTGTGGTTGTATTAAGAGGATATTCAGACCCCAATCTTAAAGCAAGACACTGATATCCCTGGCCTTCACCCTTCTTGAAAACCCATGAAAATGCAAATCTCGTAAGAAATTAGGCCTCATTAGGTCTCTATTTGCACCTACAACATGACTGTCAAATATTTCTTCTTCTCCCTTTCAAGCCATGATATGAAAACAATCCTGAGTCGTGTCCATCCTCTCATCTTTGCACAGTCCATCAATAATTGCATTAAATGTCACTTCATTCAGAAAAGGACCAAATTCCTTCATTTGTACAAAAAAATTGTAGGCTTCATCTACATATGTATGGAAGTATTCATGTATTCATGTTCCGCTTCAAAATGTGTAGTGCCCATTTGATTGGCAAGGTTCCTTTAATGGGCACTGGAAAGAGGGGAATGGAAAATTAGCAGATACCTTTTTAGTGAGCACTAGAAAGAAGGGGCTGTGACCATTCCTTGTATTATAAGTTGACGACCTTGCATATTTTGTACCCAATATCACCATTGGTGATACATACCTAGTGGGAAGATATAGACAATACAACACCCATGTTATTAGAGCTCTCATGGAGCATGTCACTAGAACTCGGGTATAATGCTTAATACTACTCATAATTAAGCATGTCACTGGAACTCAGGGATAATGCTTAATACTACCCATAACTAAGCATGCCACTGGGAGTTGGATATGGTGCTTAATATGACCTGTAAATTATGTATAATATTGTAGTAACAAAACAATGTAGAAGTCTACACTTTAGTGGATGTTGAGGACTTGCAAATATCACCAAAGGGGTACTAATATCTTGTGTGGAAATTTGAGTTATTTAAAATGGAAAAATCTTCCAATAGTGGCAAGCAATCAAAGGGATTTTTCAATATAAGTTATGTTATTAGATTTAGTGAAACGTCTTATTTTCTACTGGCTTTTGTGATCTTTTTTCTGACAACACGTCTATTGTGGTTGTATTAAGAGGATATTCAGACCCCAATCTTAAAGCAAGACACTGACATCCTTAGCCTTCATCCTTCTTGAAAACTCGTGAAAATGCAAATCTCGTAAGAAATTAAGCCTCATTAGGTCTCTGTTTGCACCTACAACATGACTGTCAAATATTTCTTCTTCTCCCTTTCAAGCCATGATATGAAAACAATCCTGAGTCGTGTCCATCCTATCATCTTTGCACAGTCCATCAATAATTGCATTAAATGTCACTTCATTCAGAAAAGGACCAAATTCATTCATTTGTACAAACAAATTGTAGGCTTCATCTACATATGTATGGAAGTATTCATGTATTCATGTTCCGCTTCAAAATGTGTAGTGCCCATTTGATTGGCAAGGTTCCTTTAATGGGCACTGGAAAGAGGGGAATGGAAAATTAGCAGATACCTTTTTAGTGAGCACTGGAAAGAAGGGGCTAGAAACTTGCAGCACCACCTCATATTTTTAAGGCACATTCTCTGCCTAATGGGAATAACTGTGTTAAAGATTTTGTCTCAAAAATTTAACACTCTACTTTTGGATGCAAAATGTGAGAAAAATTGTGGCAAAGAGCAGAAAATTTGATGTTGTGTGGGATCACCCTACTACGAATCAACCCAAAAAAAGCCCTAGGACCAATCACTAACAAAATTGTGATAGCCCCTCTAAATGGGACCATTGCCTTAGAGAGCTAGGAGGTGATCCTAGGAGGTCCTTCCTAGGTTTGAGTAAGCAATTGATTCATGCTTTCCTCATAAATCTTCTGAAAAGTGTACAATTTGAAGTTATTGGCAAAATGAAAATTTCCCGCTCTTAAAAACTTCTAAAAAGTGTGGCAGTTGAAGGAAATGGTAAAGAAAAATCTTTTGCTCAATAAACATAGAAAATCCTTCCAAACCAGAGATTAATCCTTGTTGGTCGTCAAATAGGACTTTTAAGAAGAGCAACAGTCAGGGGACAAGAAGTCCCTCCTCTTTAATGGGAGAGGTTCCCTTATTCAGAAACGAACCTATTTACAAATGTACAAGACATGATTTGTTGGTTAAACTTGGATATCACGAAAGTGTTTTTCTATGAAGATCATCAATTACAAAAGGACTGAGGAAAAAGAGTACAGGAAAGAGCAGAAAGGAAACATGCAGAATTATAGATATCAGAGTAATTCTTTATGTATGCGAAGTCACAGTAAATTGAAACAAGATCATTTGTATTGGATAAATAAGATGGAATTCAGAGACACAAAGTTCTGTAAATAACATCTGCTAGAACACAAAGTTTCTTAACATAACACAGATTCATTAATCAAGGACACAAAGTTCCTTCTTGGTTATACAAGATCACCAGTGCTTGCAAAGTTGAAGAGTATGCAATTGGTGAGACTAACAAACTTGAGACGAATGATCTTCACAAAGAAAATAAACGAGAACTTAGGAATAACAGAGATCAGATAGACAAAGAATGGAAAATTCCTTCTGTATTGATTTCTTTATAATCTATTTACACTTTTCAGAAAAATAAGCCAAGTTCTTCCTCCTTTCAGAATGGCGTAAAGAAGGCCATTATATAGCTTACAAATCAGTTACTCTTCGTAACCGCTTCTTTAACCAAGAACAGTTAAGGACCGCCAATCGCAATACCTTAACTTCTTACAAAGAAAACGGAAAAAGAAAGGGAAGAAGAGAAAAGAACAAGGAGAAGAAGACAGGTGGCCAGTCACTGAGAGGGACCCACCGACTTCAGAATCCGCTGCCTGAATTTCTTTAACGCCTCAGCTATATCTCTGCCACGAGGGACTGACAGTGTGTTGGTCGTAGACTGAGTCCAAAAATCCAAGACACTTCTCCATCTCTTTATCAAACTTGACATGAGTGTGATAATATTTGTTTGCTTCTCCAACGGTAGATTGAAGAGAGTTAGATCTCCTTCATTTTCTCTTTGGAGATAGGAGCTTTCCTTGAATAGATTATCTTTGACAAAAGCTCTGAATTGAGCTTTGATTTCTTGCAAGGAAAGGGAAACACCAGAATTTTCATCCTGAAGATGACAGTGAATATCCTTGAAAGCTGAGACAACCAATGTCTTGCAAAGCTTCGCCCTTCTGCGTTAACTGTTCTTTAGTTCTCCCCAAAGCCTCCTCCAAGACATCGATCTTCATATTGATAGTATCAGAGCCAGCAACCTAAATTCGGGGGAGGAATTAGCAGAGAAAAGGGATACATGCGCATGGAATTTAGGTTGCAAGGGTTTGAGCAAGGGTAGCATTGAAACAATGTAAAGAATTACAAAGGTGGCTTGCTCGTTATATAGCCATTGAGGAGAGAGAAGGGTGATCAATGCGTATTAAATTCATATCTATCAGTTTGAAAAAATAGCATATTCGGGTAGAGCGGGAAAAACTAAGTATGAATGGCATTTGGTTTCATTTGGGACATGTGAGAACGCGAATGTGTGAAACATGCGGCTCGGCTGCTTCGGGGTGAAACAAGGAGAAGACGCACAAATGTGATTTTGGGACATTTGGGACGAAAACGTGTGAAGTACGCGGTTCGGGTGTTTCGGCCGAAAATGGAACAACTTGCACTTTTTGACTTGGGACATTGGGACGAAAATTTCTGGAGTACGTGAGTCAGGTGAATCGGCCGAAAATGGAACAAACTTTCCGGGTATGCGAAAAAAAACTCACTTTTGACGAAAAAAGTACGGGCGGTTCGGTTACGCGGTTCGGGTGTTTCGGCCGATCGGGGAACAGAGCGCAATTTTGAACTTGGGACAGTTGGGACGAAAAGCTCCGACAGGCCCGAAAATGGAACAACTTCGGGGATTTTGGCTGATCGGGGAACAGAGCGCACTTCGGAACTTGGGACACGCGGGACAAAAATGTCCGACAGGCCCAAAATACATACAAAATGACCCAAAACTGCAGACTTTTCTCAATTTCATGACTTCGGTACATTAGAGAAAACACTTAAACTCAAAATTTTGAAATTTTTACTTTCATCAGAGCAGGGAATTTTGAGTGGACAACAGCTGGCTCCTTCTGGGGATGACTTGGCATAAATTCAAGGAATGAGACAAGGCAAGAACTTAGACAAACTCAGGGAAGCAGACCAGTACCTTATCCATTGGGCAACGGAGTCAAAAATCAGACCAATACAGAGGACAACACACCAAAACAGAAAAGGAAAGAAAAACAAAAAAACACTGTACAGAATATACAAAGGGACTCCCTAATCACCTAGGACTTGAACAACTTGAGATACTGCCCACTATAAGGAAGTGGGAGAGAAGAACCATCCATGTAATCAAGATAAAAGGAATTCTCACCAGCAAAGTGTCTGATCTTGAAAGGTCCGAGCCACAGGGAATCAAACTTTCCATGGCTGCCACGAGGTTCATGTCTTTTTATCCCATAGCAACACAGTGTCTCCAACTTGGAAATCTCTGAACCTAGCTTTCTTGTCAAACAGGACCTTTACCTTCTGCTGGTGAACAGATATCCTATCAGCAACCATCAATCTGTCCTCATTTAGTTTGTGCAGGTACATAATTCTCTTGTCCAAAAGCATCTCTGAAACTAGTATCTTCAATGGCCTTCATTAGGTGCAAGGCTGGCAGTTCCACTGTCACTGGTAATTGAGCTTCTACTCCATATACCACTTGAAAAGGAGACATTCCAATAGCTCTCTTTGGTGTAATCCTGTCTGCCCAAAGAGCATCATAGAGCTTCTTGTGCCAGTTTCATTGAGACTCATTGACTAACTTCCTTATAATAGTCACCAGATTTTTTGTTAGTGGATTCTGCTTGCCCATTTCCCTGAGGGTAGTAATCTGAAGAAATGAGCCAGGGAGATGCCATACCCATAGCAGAAAATCCATTATCTCAGTTGAAGAGAAATTCGAAGCATTATCTGTTACAATCTTGTTAGGTACACCATACCTTACTAAGATGTTATCTTTGATGAAGCTGCATACCACTTCAGAAGTAGTGCTCTTAACTGGAATAGCTTCCACCCATTTGGTGAAGTAGTCTGTGGCAGTTAGTACATGAGTGTGACCAGCACTAGAAGCAGGATTAAGTGTACCAATGAAGTCCAAACCCCACTGTTGAAATGGTTCCTCAATCACAACTGGCTTGAGAGGCAAAGAAGCCAATTTAGGTCTTCCCACAAAAGTCTGACAAGCCTCACATTTATCCACCCACTTGGATGCATCTCTGAACAAGGAAGGCCAGTAGTATCCTCCATGGAGTATCTTATGAGCTGTAACCATTGATGAATAGTGCCCTCCACATGCCTGATCATGAAAAGCTGAGAGCAACTTTCTCTATTGTTCCTTGTCCACACACTTCAAAAATCTCCCATCTAAGCCACGCTTGAACAAAGCATTTTCCCATAATACATATTGCACTGACCTCAATTTAACAGTCCTCTTTTCTTTGGTAGTTAAATGAGAGGGGCATTCCCCATAGGTGAGAAAATGGGTGATGTCAGCATACCATTCGTCAACTAAACTAAGGAACAGAACAGTAGGAAGGTCAACTTTCTCCAGCAATTCATGTTTAGCTCCTTCAGCAATGAGCTCACAAAGGCCTTTTCCACGAACCAGCTTGGTCGGCTTAATGTCAATGTCATACTCTTGGACCTTAGCAACCCAGTTCCCTCTCTTGGATCCAAATTCTTGTTGTGTGAGGATTGACTTAACAGTTGTATCTGGAACCAACACCATGGAGTGAGAGTTGAGGATATAAAAACGAAACTGCTTAACAGCTTTGACCACTGCAAAAGCATGCTTCTCCATCATGGTGTATTTCAACTCATGATCTTTCAGAATATAGCTCATGAACGCAATTGGGAGTTCATGCTCATTAGAGTCTTCTTGAATCAAGACAGAAGCCAAGGTATTATCTGTAGCATAGCAATAGATGATGAAATCTCTGCTGAAATCAGGACAGGCTAAAACAGGAGTTTTAGCGATAGCTCTCTTGATACCTTCAAAGGATTCCTTTCCTTCAGAAGACCAACCAAATGTTTGCTTCCCTTTCATCATCTGAGAAATATTCAAAGTTAACTCTGCAAAATCAGGGATGAATCTTCTCAAAAAATTGATCTTACCAAAGAAGGAGTGCACGCCCTTTTTACTGGTTGGGAGAGGAATTTGCTGGATAGCTTGAACTCGTTCAGGATCAATCTTAATACCATCCTTGGAGACATGATGTGCCCTAATAGTTTTCCCTCTGTGACACAGAAAGACAGATTTTTTAGGATTCAAAGAAATTCCATGCTCTCTGCATCTTAGCAGAACTGTCTCTAGGTGATCAAAATGATCTGCTCTTGTCTTGGAAAACACTGTCAGGTCATCAAGATATATGACAATACACTTCCCTTTCAAACTTCCAAAAGCCAGATCCATAGGCTCTCTGGAAAGTGGGCACCAGCATTAATAAGCCCAAAAGGCATTCTCTTGTAGGCAAAGGTACCCCAAGGAGTAGTGAAAGTTGTCTTGTGTTGATCTATAGTATCAACCTCTACCTGATTATATCCTGAGAATCCATCAAGCATGGATAACATTTCAGATCCTATTACTGCTTGCAATACTTGATCCATCATAGGCAAAGGATAATTATCTTTCAGAGAAGCCTGATTCAGATTCCTGAAATCAACACAGATGCGGATCTCACCATTTTTCTTCCTAACAGGCACAATATTTGCAATCCATGTTGAATGGTGAATGGGGAAAAATGATTTTAGCCTTCAACAACTTCTGAATTTCCTGAAAGATGGTGTCAGCTATTTTGGGGTTATATTGCCTCTGTTTCTGCTTGAAAGGCTTAATTCCAGGCTTAAGAGGAATAGAGTGCTGCATATCCTTTGGCTTGAAAGCTTTCAAATCTTCATAAGAATAAGCAAGAACATCCTTATACCTTTTTAAAAGATCAATTGCTTTCTTCCTCTCATCTGCTGTGCAACATTTTCCAATGTTCACTAGCTTAGGGTCAGTAGAACTCCCAATATCAATCTTATCATACTCAGCTGATTGCTGAGGTCTCAGTGGAAGCTCTAGACTTCACATACCAGTCATGTTTATCAAAAAGTTCCTCCAAACTCACCAAACCTTTAGGAATCTTATTTCCTTTGAGATTGATGCATCCATCTTGATCTGTTTCTTCCCCTTGGGCAACTGCTTGGTCAAAGGGAACATTCTCAGGAGGTAGGTTGTCACTTCCCTCAAAATATAGTTTTTCGGAATTACCCTTGAGTTCCAGGAAGGAAAGAAAATGTTGATCATCATTGAAAACTTGCCAGTTATTAGTATTATCGGGTACACTAGGCCGATGGACCATCTCAATAGTGAACTTATCCTGAGAGAAGTCAGGATGAGGAATCAGTAGTGACCCTGAGACTGCTAGTGAATCAGCCCTGCTGTTCTTCTCCCTAGGTATTGCCTCAATGGAGAAAGCATCAAGGAATTCAATGGAATCCCAAACCTGATTCCGGTAATGTTTCAGCCTCCCATTTTTTACCTGGAAAAGGCTTCTCACTTGCTTTACAATTAATTCTGCATCACCACGAGCCAGAAGGTTCTTTACACCTTGTTCTTTGGCCACTTGCAATCCGAGAATGAGATCCTCGTACTTCTGCTGTATTATTAGTATTCTCGAACTGCAACTTAAATGAAAAAGGATGTAGGCATCCTTCAGGTGACACTAGCAGGACACCAGCTCCAGAACCAGCTGAGGAACAACTTCCATCAAACTCTAAAATCCAAATACCATTAGGATCTTTTAGGTGACATTCTGGGAAGTTGGATTTCATCAGGGGACATAATCATGTAGTTGCCATGACCCATATCCTCATAGAGTATTTGTGCTTTAGGATCATCCGTTTTTTGCACAATATACTCAAATTGCTTCTCAGGCATCAACTTCTTCATTTGTCCATTAACAGGTATGAGTGCATGCGACCAGTCCATTTGGATTTCCCCACCCACATCTTTGCAGAAGTTCCTACTTAGCAACATCCTGTATGAAGGAGGGATATCTGCTACTAAGATGGTAGCCAACACTTTCTTTTCAGGCAAGGCAGCAAAATCCACTTGTGCATCTTTAATTCTTCCGACCAGGGGCACTTCTTTACTCTCCATGGAGTAACAAGATCCATAAGTGCGTGTGAGGGTCAGGCCTAAAGCATGAGCTACTTTAGCAGGCATCACATTATCTGAGGCTCCTGAATCTATGACACAATTACTGAGCCTATGGCCAGCTATAAGAAGTGTTACATAAAATGGTTTAATTTTGTCACCAGGCGAGGTGACAGCAGCTACCAAACTAGGCTGTGGTGCAGAAGAAGGAGTAGGTAAAAGACCTTTAGAGGTGGTCTTAGAGTGGGAATTGACAAAGTGGATCATTTTGGCAAAAGCTTTGGGATGGGTTTGATAGTACTCAGCTTCTGAGATTTGGACCTTGGTCTTTTTCAGGTGATCAACAATATCAAAAGATCCAGAAGTGGACGGGCCATCATCATTCGGTACTCTAGGCCTTATCAACTTTAGGAGAAAAAGAAGAAGCAACTTTTGCTAGCAGGATTGATAGGACTCACCTTTGGTGCAGACGAAGTAGGGATAGGAGATCCTCTTTTTGCAATCACGGGAATAGTTGCCGACTGCTCCTTAGATTTCTTGATGGGCTGTGTCACTTTCTCCCTCTGATTTGTCTGCTCTCGAGTCATGACAGCGAATGATTCGCTATTCATGTCTGCTACTACTTCATCATAGTCATCTCCATCATCAATGCCCTCAGTGGTGAAGAAATTTACTCGAGATCCCTCAAGTTCATCTGCTTCATCATCAAATTCTCTCCACAAACTCCTCGCAAGCTTCATTATCCTCATCATCATCTGGCTCTTCAACTTCACAGGTTGCATTCACAGGAACCTTAACAGGAGGTCCTTCAAGTGCCAGTCTTGTTTGAGAAGAAGGCAAACGATTTCTGGGCTGAAAATTCCTCCTTGGAACATCTGCATAAGGGGCATGCTGAGCCAATTGTTTCTTTATAGCAATGAGATCATTCGCAAGCTTTTGGACTAACGGATCAGTATTAGGTCCAGGAGTGGAGGAGGAGGAAGCAACAGACTTAGATTTGGAAGGGTCTCTCCTCAACTTCCCTGACATGATCAGATCATCCTCGACACTAACAGCAAGAGTTTGATCCTCCACCAATGTTGCGAGATTAGCCCTTCTCAGCGCATAAACTGACTTCAGACGATTGGGCATTTAAGAAGAAACATTTTCGGATTTGATCAACAGGTCGAGTATTTACAGGAATTTTGTTGATCAGTCTGTTGAATCGGGCCACAAATTCTCTCATGGGTTCTGATGAATCTTTCTTTATCTGAGAAATTTGGGCAAGCAAGGCATGCACATCTTCTGCTGGCTTGAAACGGTTTTCGAACTGAGTTCTCATTGTGTCCCAGTCGGTGATAGCGCCAGCCGGAAGGTGGTAGAACCAATCAGCAGCATTATCTTGTAACGTCTCAACGAACAGTCTCACGGAGACGTCTTCATGCTCAACTCCCAGGACTCCACATGCAACAATGAAGGCTGCGATGTGTTCATCAGGATGCACTTTGCCATCGCCTTTGAATTTGGGGAAGTTCTTCCGGTTACCTCTGGGTAACTCATGCAAAGGCTGAGGAAGAGCAAGGGGCCCGACACGATGACCCCATGGTAATGGTGCCGCCATTCTTTGAAAAACGGCTTGGAGAGGAACTGCAACACCAGCAAGAATCAAAGCTCGCAGATTAGGGCTAGCTGGCTCTGAAGGAATACCACCCGTAGGAATTCTGTCTTGAGCAGGTGGAGTGCTTGTCGAACGAGTCCTTCTATTTCTTGTTGAAGGAAAAGGAAAACCCTGCTGCTCCAAAATCTGGAACTGAGAATCTTCAATACCAAGGGTCCTTCTCCCTCGAGTAAAACGCGGAGTCGCCAGATCAAAAGATGATCAAAAATTATAGAACTGGAATATGATTTTCCCCAGCGGAGTCGCCAAAAAACTGTTGGTCATCAGATAGGACTTTTAAGAAGAGCAACAGTCAGGGGACAAGAAGTCCCTCCTCTTTAATGGGAGAGGTTCCCTTATTCAGAAACGAACCTATTTACAAATGTACAAAACATGATTTGTCTGGTTAAACTTGGATATTACGAAAGTGTTTTCTATGAAGGATCATCAATTACAAAAGGACTGAGGAATGAGAGTATGGGAAAGAGCAGAAAGGCAACATGCAGAATTATAGATATCAGAGTAATTCTTTATGTATGCGAAGTCACAGTAAATTGAAACAAGATCATTTGTATTGGATAAATAAGATGGAATTCAGAGACACAAAGTTCTGTAAATAACATCTGCTAGAACACAAAGTTTCTTAACATAACACAGATTCATTAATCAAGGACACAAAGTTCCTTCTTGGTTATACAAGATCACCAGGCTTGCAAAGTTGAAGAGTATGCAATCGGTGAGACTAACAAACTTGAGACAAATGATCTTCACAAAGAAAATAAATGAAAGCTTAGGAATAACGGAGATCAGATAGACAAAGAATGGAAAGTCCTTCTGTATTGATTTCTTTATAATCTATTTACACTTTTCAGAAAATAAGCCAAGTTCTTCCTCCTTTCAGAATGGCGTAGAAAGGCCATTATATAGCTTACAAATCAGTTACTCTTCGTAACCGCTTCTTTTAACCAAGAATAGTTAAGGACTGCCAATCGCAATACCTCAACTTCTTACAAAGAAAACGGAAAAAGAAAGGGAAGAAGAGAAAAGAATAAGGAGAAGAAGACAGGTGGCCAGTCACTGAGAGGGACCCACCGACTTCAGAATCCGCTGCCTGAATTCTTTAATGCCTCAGCTATGTCTCTGCCACGAGGAACTGACGTGTTAGTCGTAGAATGAGTCCAAAATCCCAGACACTTTTCCATCTCTTTATCAAACTCGACATGAGTATGATAATCTTTGTTTGCTTCTCCAACGACAGATTGAAGAGAGTAGATTTCCTTCATTTTCTCTTTGGAGATGGAACTTTCCTTGAATAGATTATCTTTGACAAAAGCTCTGAACTGAGCTTTGATTTCTTGCAAGGAAAGGGAAACACCAGAATTTTCATCCTGAAGATGACAGTGAATATCCTTGAAAGCTGAGACAACCAGTGTATTGAAAGCTTCGCCCTTCTGCCAACTGTTCTTTAGTTCTCCCAAAGCCTCCTCTAGGACTTCGATCTTCATATTGATAGTATCAATGCCATTTGCAATATCTACCCTACCAATTCGTGGGAGGAATTACAGCAGATATTCGGGATACTCATGCGCAGGAAAAATTAGAGTTGCAATGGTTTGGTTCAAGCAAGGGTACATGTGAGACGCGAATGCGCGAAACAAAGGTGGCTCGGCTCGTTATATAGCCGTTGAGGAGGGAGAAGACGCACAAATGCGCATTTGGGACATTCATACATCAGTTTGAAAACACGCATAGATATTCGGGTAGAGCGGGAAAAACTAAGTGACAATGGTCATTTGGTTCGCTTGGGACATGTGAGACGCGAATGCGCGAAACACGCGGCTCGGCCAATTCGAGCGAAACATGGAGAAGACGCACAAATGCATTTTGGGACATTTGGGACATGAAACGTGCGAAGTACGCGGTTCGGGTGTTTCGGCCGAAAATGGAACAAAAGGCCCATTTGAACTTGGGACATTTGGGACATGAAAGAGTGAAGTACGCGGTTCGGGTGTTTCGGCCGAAAATGGAACAACTTGCACTTTTTGACTTGGGACATTTGGGACAAAAAGTTCGAAGTACGCGGTTCGGGGATTTCGGTCGATCGGGGAACAGAGTGCAATTTTGAACTTGGGACAGTTGGGACGAAAAGCTCCGACGGGCCCGAAAATGGAACAACTTCGGGGATTTCGGCCGATCGGGGAACAGAGCGCACTTCGGAACTTGGGACAGTTGGGACAAAAATGTCTGACAGGCCCGAAATACATACAAAATGACCCAAAACTGCAGACTTTTCTCAATTTCACGACTTCGGTACATTAGAGAAAACACTTAAACTCAAAATTTTGAATTTTTTTTTTCACTTTCATCAGAGCAGGGAATTTTGAGTGGACAACAATCCTGTCAAATACAATATCTCATTTAGCAGGGGGATTGCAAAGCCACCATTCTCCTAAACTTTCCGCATCTTCTCAGCATTCGTTTGTTTGTTCTTCCTTGCAACATTAATAGTTTGAAAAGTGAGAAAACCATGGAAGGACATGTGAGCTTCCCACAGAAGGATCTCACACTAAACAAGGCGTCGGAGTGAAAAATTCACAAGCCTAGACCAAGATCTTAAGGTGTTTGCAGCGGAAAAGACGAATACAACAAAAACATAAAAATAGAAACAAACACATTTTGAATTGGAGGAATTTCTTCAAAACTGCATTTGCAGAGGCATCCGTTCATTTTATTTCGAAATCCCCGCAGCAAACAAAATGTAAGCAATGCAGTAAAAAAATGAATGTAACTGACCAGCCAGTATTCCCAATGTCTAACACAGACAGCGCCAGAAGCCTCATCCTCCTCCTCCTCACCTAAGATCCTATGAAAAACAGACACACAAACAGGCAAATGGAACAGAACAGGAGCAGAGGGAAGTGGCACGCTAAAATCAGTGCGAATGCGGGTACGAAATCTATATGTGTTAGAAAAACAGGGAGAATCGTAGCAGGAAGTGGATGAATCGGATGAAAGATCAGTGCAAATCATAAAAAACAGGTAAAAGCCCGTCAAATTTAATCATTTTGAAAAAACGTCCAAACAGCTGTCAAGGCGTCAAATTTACCATCGTTGCAGAAACATCCAGAGATCCTCTACCATAGGAGGAACGCCTTCGGCATAATTATTAATTTTTAAATTTCTGCCCCGAGTCTCTATTCAATATTTCATGTGTTTATTATCTTCCTTGCTTACGCGTGAAAAAGAAATATCTCCAGGTCAAACACAAGGATTTCGTTGCCACTATATATCGACTAGGAGCTCTAAACTGTCGCTTTCTTGTTTTAGAGATTTCCACTAGTCAGCTCTTTCTAACTCTAATGCCTTTCTATTTTATTCAAGGATGCATTCGTTTTAGAATAAAACTTGGCTTTGCTAGTTTTAGTTCCATTTTAGTTATTCCTCCCTCCATGCAAACTGTTGTTGCTAGTTTTTTTTCAAGTGTTTGTTGTCAGTAGACCAATTTTGGCGAAAGACGTGGCTTGAAAACAATTTTTTGCAGACTTGTGCGACCTGTTGCACATTGGCCCAGTGGATCAGCCTAAAGATCACGCACGTAAAGAAAACGGTGTTGTCAAAAACAAACATGGCTGAATTCTTCTCTGATTCATAACGTTTTATTTCCTTGCTGTGCGTGTTCTGTTTTTTGCCCAGACCTGCGTGGAAGGAAGTCTTTTGAGTGACCTGTCCATTAGCAAGAGAATCATCTGGAGTAACAAAAATTTTCAGACCTGTCAGCGAGTTTTCTTTCATTGTTTACAAACATTTGGTTTTTTTCTCGACGTGGCTTGGAAACACAGCATAGACCATTAACAAGCGTGAAGAGGAGCATGGTGGAACACCCGGTTTCACCAATCTGGAGCCCCATTTAAAGCAGGACGTGTGCAGCAGTAGAAGCGTGGAGATATAAAAACCAAAAAAAAGGTGGAGACATGTGAGGTAACTAGCCACGCAGCCAACGAAGATCCTCCGGTGTGGTAAATAACCCGGATTCGCAACTTATTCTCTGCGCAGAGCCGCGGTTGGACACCCGTCGCTCTGACCAGAGGAGTACAAGCTGTGAATAGTAGCAATAAAGAGAAGCATGGAAATCCTCAAGTATGAGTATCAATAAATATTTTATGACAACCAAAAACCTGTAGAACGTGAGCAGCTAGTCAACAAGGTAAACCCTGTGATCCCAGTACAACAATCTGAGCACATGTCAATTATGCCCGTAGATGCTAGCAGCACTGCAAGCAACCTTGGAGACGTGACTCCTTTGAGAGACAGAAGTCAAGCCCCAGAGTGTGTTGGTTTCTACTTTACATTTCTCGAAAGTCTTCACAATATTGGCAACTTGCAATTCGAGGAGATAGTGTGTTAAGGACTACTTGACTGGTTCTTGTTCGACGTGTGGTGCTAGGAAGAGAAGATTTGATCATTTGTGCCAAGCTTAAGGAAGGCTATCATGCAGATGATGAACATGAAATAAAATTCCCACAAGAGTGTCCGTGTCTCACTGCACGAGCATACTGAGCTCACTTTCATTCTCTTCTTCATTCGTAAGAAATTAAATTTTTATTTTATTTTTTGGCATCATGTCTGACCCCAAATTGATGTTATCTGATGCTCACTTGCTCAAAGGACCAAACTATGCCTCCTAGAAGACAAAGACGAGCATGATTCTCAAGTTCGTAGAACTATGGGAAATCGTTAGTGGCATGGTGACACATTCAACCAATGATGATGAAAGGACGAAATATGACAAAGTTAATGCAAAAGCCTTGATGTTGATAACTCTCAGCATTTCCGACGAGGTTCAAACACATGTATCGGATGCGACAACCTCAAAGGCAACCTAGGATACTCTCCCCACCATCCACAAGGAAAAGAACCAAACAAAGATCCTCCATCTCGAGACAAAGCTTCATACACTCAATATGAAAGGTGGAGAGAAAGTATAGCCCATTCTACAATGACAAGCAAGGAGGTAATCGAGTGTGTTGTTCAATTATATTTGATGTTCATTCGACCATCATGTGATAGTTCATTCATAAATTTGATTTCTATTGGACTATAACTTAAATAATTTTGTTTCTTTTTTCTTGGAGAAGTCAATAAAAAATAAATGATATCTTGGTCATGCAGTAATGTTTGAGTCTTTTTCTTGAATAGATATTATTGAGACTGACATAATCATGTAGCTAAATGATTCCATTTGTCAAAAATAAAGGGGAAATTGATAGAGAATTTAATGAAGTTGTTGATTAAAGAGGTATGTGAAAAATCAAACCTATGTACCTTGAAATTGATATGTACTGATGTATTTCATATAGATACATTTATAATAAATTAGTGATTATATTATATTTTATTATATTTGCTACTTTTTTGGTATATCTATACTACACTTGTTTAGTTAGATAAGTGTCTCCCAATTGATATCTCTCGGTGTACTTAAGATAGATGTTTTCAAGATATGTATACTAGTTATAAAACTTAACCAAATATTATTAGAGATAGATCCCAAAACATTTTTGTTATAAATATCCTTATTTTAAAAAAAAAATTAATAATAATGTCATTATTATTATTATTCTTGCTATTTATCATAATAATGTTATCACAAACTCTATAAATGGCATATGCCATTATGATGATGTGCATGTGAGCCATTATCATAAAGCGATAATGTGTTGCTTTGCTAACACAAATAGTTTTCACGCTCCTTTCCATAGTGAGAGTGCGTGACGACTCTATTTTTTCATCGCAGTGCGACCAACTAACCCATCACACAAAACAACACATAAAAATGAGTCTGAATCACAAAGAAATCTATGGCCGCTTATGGTTTTTAAGATTGTTTCTCATGTACTTTATCACACATGGAACCTCTTTATCCATACCCATCATCTACATCTTTTAATCTCTCCTCACTGTATGTCTTTCTCTCTGATAAATCCTACACATAGATAAAAATACCAATTGCATTATCTATTTCATACAAATCAAATCAACTAAACTGAAATAAAAAAACATACATAAATATTAATCTAGAACTGTAATGCAAATACTTGATATCAAACATTGAAATTAAATCAACCGATATAATGTTTGATTCCCAAAACATATTACAAAGCTAAATAAAACCAATCAAAGAAATGTAAAGTGTTGTGTCAGATGTGGCAATACAACCACCAAAGTATGTAAGTGTCTCCAAAAATAAGTCTAATAATTTGGGGATGTGAAACATTTTGGGTCGTCATAGTTCTTGAGACAACATATGAGACATTATATAAATTGTCACATATGATAGAATTTATACAAATTTCAAACACTTTGAATTTAAATATTACATGGGTATATTAGCATAATGTGATAAATATGGTGATATTATAATTATCAATTTTTTTGTTCATTGAGAAATAGCCCTTACACATAAATATTTTTTTCACTATTTTAATATATAGTTTTACAAAACTTTGAGTATATTATGTGATAGTATTTCTCTTTCCCTCTCAAACCTAGTACATTCATGTTCTTGTAGACAATTTTTTTATTTATTTGTTTGGAATTAGTGTGTTAGTATCACATGGTTGTTAATGTGGGTTGATATATTTCTATAAATGACTTGTGTTAACAACTTATATAAGTTATAAGTTTTGGATAGTAATGTTGTGAGAGATTTGTGCATGATTTTTGGCTTGTTCGTCCAAATCACAAATATAAGAGAGAAATGATGGTTGATATATTCTAGAGGTGTTAAAGAGATGGTTATCATCTAAGTTCTACTCCTCAATCTTAGTTTTGGGTGTGTGGGACTACTACACTATATATGCATTGTGAGTATAACAATTTCAAACATAATAGGCATGGTAATCAATAATCTTGATAATTATACATAACATTTTATATTGCTAATTATGTGATGTAAAAATAAATAAATATCAGTTTTACGTTCATTTATAAGTTCTCATATGTATTGTATAAATTTATTTCTAATATTTAGATTTTATTTAATTACAATTTCGTAGTGATGCACTCATTTTTACATGAAATATAAATTGCTTACAGGTATAAATTTTGAGGTTTATGCTCAAATTTGATAACCTCACATTATTTCATGAATTTATACCTGTATGCATCCTTAGTATGCCTATAATTTTCTCCTAATTTTTTGAAAGGGTAGATAGAATTATAATTCATGTTTGTATTTTGACATTAAAATTCATTCCTTACTATGATTCTCCGCAAAGTAAATTCAACATTCAAAAATATATTGTAACGCCGCGAAACGACGACGAACAACGATGCTCTAGGACTTGCTGTCACCAGCATACGACCCGAAAATGCGAAAAAAAAAATTGATAAAGTATTTGTACCTGCCCTTGACGGACATCAAAAGTTTTATATTTTACATTTGAGGTATTATATTCAATCTTCAGTTTGATTACATAAATACTATATGTATATTTAAAATCTCAGAACTGAGGTATACATATATATATATATATATATATATATACCACCAGGTTTACATGTTTATAACCCAAAAGGCATTTTATTAACTTAATCATAATTCACTTTGTAATTTAAACGAAACCATGTTTTGAGTTGTTTTCACATGGCTCAGAGAGTTTAGTTTATATATATATATATATATATATATATATATATATATATATATATATATATATATATATCGCCCATCAAGGTTATATACTGGCCGACCCACTCCAAGCGAGCTATTCCAATATATGCCATTGCCACACTTCAAATGCCCATGATTAAGCCAATGTGCGACTTGGCAAGTCAACGATAACCGACTCGACTATTACTACATCAAGCAAATTTTAATATAAGTACATAGATGGATCTCATAACCAATGATGAGCTCCAAGGGAAAACAAGGTTAATTAGATGGTCGGGTTCTTATTTTAAAGGTATCATGTTAAATATCTATATCTTGATCATAGCGCCTATACAGAAACGTTAAGTTGCGAAGAACATAAGGGATACAAACAAGGTCATACCATGGTGTGCGTGGGGTAAACACTTTCCACCATGAGTAAGTATGATCACCAGGCATAATCTCACTTATGTCGAGCCCGTTGAAAAATGGAGCCATAGTGATACCAATGACATGCCACATCCACGTGGCCAAGGATACGTTTAAAAGGTGAGCGGCCAAACAAAAAGATTTTCACGTGGAGAAACATTCAAAAAAAGAAATGTGGGAAGACATGGTTGGGGGGTGGGTGGCTTTAATAGCCACCTGCCATAAAATATCTACTCGCTGTCTTGCGTACAGGCTACACAACTGGCCGCATAACTTTTTTTTCAATCATTTCACTTTGAAAATTGCAAGGCCTACACTCTACACAGCCGCGTGGCTTTAAGGAGGCAATTAAATATGAACCTAACGCTGGGAACAGGCGTGTTGACTAAAGGTGGATCTCTTTTTCTACAGCAACTAAACCATTTTCGTTGTCCTAGCTTTGATCCTCGCATTCCCGTTCATACTGTGCCGTGAAGTTTTCTGAATCGGAAGCTAGTGCGATTGAGCATTCGGATAACCTTATGAACGTTCCTGAGTTTTCTTTCCATTCATTTTTTTTTTCAGTCGTTTTCATTTCTTTCTCTTTGCAATTTCACAAGTCTAATATAATATCAGTCGGCCTACTATTTTCAATATGTCCTGAGCCGCGCAGGTGAGTGTGGTTATTGAGGGTGAAGCTTCAGACCGGGTAGCAAGTGTAAACGCTGGTAAAATCACCCAGGCCGCGTGGAGAAAGGTGAGGTGGTTACAGTTGAAGCTAAAGGTTAAAGGAACAGCCGGCTACATGTTCCCTTCGGCCCTGGCCACACAAACAAGAATGGAGATGGTAGATGGAGCTACGGGCAAGGAGAGAAATGCCTAGGCCGCGGCAACCACCACAATCCCCTTTTTCAAGATTTATTTCGAGCAGGGCTTTAAGCATGCAGGTTGTCCGTTTAAGTTGTTATCTGTTCAGTAACGAATGCATCCTCAAATTCGGGTTCTCCTTCGTGATAATTTTATCAAAATCAATGGAGGGACAGTGAAAGTGTTACCCGGGGACCCGATGAAATTTATTACATTGATTCTCTATTGAAACCTTACCAGATTTAGTATACAGCCCGTGGAAAAACAAAAAAAAAGTCTCATAAAGGTGGGTCTGTTTCAAATTAGAATGTTCACAAAGTAGGGGAGAATCTCACAGAGGTGGATCCGTTTCATATTAGAATATTCATGAAGCCCAATTTGTTTTGCAATTATATGAGCCTTTCTGAGTGTATGAAGTTACAGTCTTACAACACGATGAATAAACAGAGACCTATCATTATTTTGTTATTGTTGTATATTACATGAATGTGAGATTTTATAAGTATTTTAGCTTATTTTCCTTTTATTGAATCCCATGGAAAAGCCTCCTACGTAGGTTTGATTTTATATTTACTATTGTTTTTTTTTTCTAGCTGCAGTTCGTATTAGTATACTTAGTTACTACAAATAGATATTAATGGTATATTGTTATGTTTAGAATCCAAAAATAGTAAATCCATTAGTTGTAATATTACATAGATATGGATTATATTGAAAATATTAATTTCCTTATTATGTATTAAGGAACATTGGGTATTAAACTTAATAAGCTTATAGTCTTTGCATTAGGATTTCCTTCTACACAATTCAATAAACATAGCATGGGATTTCAAAAAGATTCGATTTCATTTCCCCTTTACAATTTGCAATGGGTTTACAAGAAATTCTTAAATGAGGAAACACATAATAGAGTTAGGACACAATTTACTTTATTTGCATATTGGAAGCCATTTAAAATTTGAGTCTTTTCTCCATAATACAAGAAGAGAATATGCATTAATGTTCTCAACTTTTCAATACCTCTCTTACTAAAGAAGATCAAAACAACTTTCTTTCAAAATCTTGTTACAACATTTTCTCCTTAATGTAGGAAACAAATTTACAATATTGGAAGCTAAAATACAAAGCAATATTACATTTTTCCTCCACTCAAGGTGGGTAAAATACATGGTGGTTCAACATTGTCATCAACAAGGTTCCAATGCTTCAACTATCAACAAGGTGGCTCCTCCATAGTTTGCTTGATTCACAACAAGATAAGGGGAGAGGCAACGCTCTCCTCCCAACCAAAATACCCAATGGAGAAGAGAAGCCATCCTCTCCATTGGCCCCCGAGCCCCAACCACATCACAATGGGAGAGAATCCAACTCATGGCAACTACAAGCTTCCACATAACTAAACATAACATTTCACATGCATTCCATAATCCTTCAAAACAAGAGAATCAACAACACAACAAGAAGGAAAACAATCACAACAACAAGTCACAAGGCTTATCAAGAAAGCCATAAGAGTAAGACCTATGGGGAGGCCACTTATGCCTCCCAATGGGAATGGGTGCCACCTAAAAGCCTCCAATGCAAAACACAATACCCCTAACAACTCTTATGCCTCCCTCAAGTACCCCTTATCCCTCCATTCACTCTTATGCCTCCCTCAACTCTTATGGCTCCCTCAAAGTAAAACAAGAAGAAAATGCAAGCATTTCTCTTACAAGGTGGGCACCCAACCCAAACTCCCTCCTCAAGAACATGATCTCTTATGCCTCCCTCAATTAAACTCCCCATAGTCTCCTCCCACTCCCAACTTAGGCATTCTACCCATTCCCAACAAGCATTACAACAACAAAATTCAACACAACATATGTACTCATTCATGTAACAAAAAGAGAAAACATAATACAAACAAAGGTGAAGCTCCTACCTTTCCATGGTAGAGCTTGTTCCAAGTATGAAGTCTCAAATCCCTCCAAAGATCAAGCAAGCATCCACAAGCTCCACAAAATTCCCACAAGTATCAACAAGCTCCAAAAATCCACAAGCTCCTTCCAAATCCTCCCCTCTCCAAAATACACAAGACTCAAAAATGAAACTTCCAACCCCCCAAAAAAACAAGAGGATCAAATAAATAGAGAAAATAGAGGGAGGGATGATGTGGCTCCAAGTAGGATGCCACCTCCTTTTCCCTCCACTCCACATCATTTGGTCAACATCAAATTCCAATGCACCATTAATAAGTGGTTGAAAGAAAAGCAAGCACCTTACACACTCCAACTAAGCCCACTCCCTCAAAGGACAAAATTAAATTTTGAAAGGAAGTGCAATTAATATTTTACCCTTTTAATCCCCCCAAAACACCTAAAAGACCCTAAATTTGGCCTTCCAACCCATAGGTAGGGTTGGCATGGGGTTTTAAGAGGTGTGGGACAAGTTTGACTTGTCCCACAAGCTTTGAAATTTGGCCTCCAAGGCCAAATTCGAGTTTCCCATGTGGGGTAGAGTGTGCTACACTCAAAACTCAAACACACATCAAACCACACAAAATCCCAAGTAAATCAAATCCTAATAAATGAACTCTCTTAGGTCACATATTTTAATTAGTTTAGGACAATTTCAAATTAACTTAATTAACCCACTACAACCCATGGCTAACAAGGGGTAAACTCCAATCCAAAGAAAATGAATAATAACATAAGTAAAATTTCACTTACTAAGAGCAACACATACTAACATAAAACAAAAAGGGAAAAATTAAAACAAAACAACACATGATCCCTAGGTCACAATTTTCCCTTTATCAGATAATTCTAACACACACACAATTACTTGTTGCCATGGTGACCTTAGCTGGATTCTTCTCGAATCCCGATGTGGTTGGTCTCCACTCCCCAATATTGTTGTGAATATAATATACCTGCAAAACAAAAAATACCTCCTTCGGCCTGTTGGCCGCATTAAAACATTCATGCCAAATATACAATATATCTAAAATAAATGACACATGATTTACTATCATCTATGCAAGTACGATATCACTTACACTTTCTAGCACATTTCTATTCCACATTTTATTTATATCAAAACGATCATCACATTAGTCCAATTATCAAGTTCTACTCAATATGATTAAATATACCACATGTCATAATTAAGATAATTAACCCTGTCAAAAGCATACAAATATCGTCATCAAATGTCCACCAGTAAACCATATGCATCATATAAAGATCAAATCAATAACAGTTCAATGTCTATAATATCTACTAGCATGCTAAATCAAGAAGCCATAATAAATCCATAGTGAAGTAATCAGTCTCGAAAGCAAACAAAACAAAATGAGGTCGAAGGGAAGTGGGCACTACACATATACATCCACATTACATACAAGATGAGTTGATTGATGTGGTCTCCATAACCAATAGTCTACTAAGATATTGATTTTATGTGAGTAAACTACCTTGTTTATCTTACCCTCAAGATTAAGTATCAATTAAATTGCAATCCTCGACTACGCTTTTTTGTTGTCCTCATAGCTACTTGCCGAATCTAAACATCCAAATTTCCTTTTTACCTTGATACATCTCCCAAACATCAAAATTTAAACAATCTATAGGAAAAATATCCATCTCACAAATCCATGGGAGGGTGAAATGTGTCACACTTTCAACTAAGCAAACCCTCCATGGTCATGGGTAAGTCACTTTCCATAATTCCCCAGAAAATAATATATACTGTTCAAATTAGGGGGAAAAATCAAAATTATGCCCATACAAATCCATGATGTACAATTATGGCCTAAGCTCATTTCATGTGATGATAAGTATGAAAGAAATTTATATAGTTCCTTATGAGAGGGTGGAGTGAGGAAGAGACTTTTCAAGATCACAAAAATCCCCCCCACCCATAGGTTAGGTCCCAATGGACCATTTTTTAGGTAAAGAAGACACTTACATTTTAATACAATCCTTCAAAAATGCCCTTAGAGGCTAAATTCAAGATTTGAGATTGAATGAGAAAAAGAAGGTGAGGAATGGTACCCAAAAATTTGATTAGCAAATCCCAAGACATCCCTAAAAAAATTCAAGTACAATTATGAAACTCATTCTCATAACACAAATCATCCCAAATGTTTAGTCTTCATCTCAGCACAAATGGAAATCCAATTATTTTTATGCTTTGATTATTACAATAAAGTTAGGCAAAGCATATTACATATTTATGCATTGTATTTAGTATCTCACCTTAGTTATGCTTAATTAGGTAAATATACAATTTAGTGAGGTAAATCAATTTATATTATGGTAAGATTGTTACAACCATTATCCCAATTACAAACAATGACCAACCATAAAACAAGGTGAGAGAGGACTCAACATATGTGATTTGGTTAGACAACTTTTGTAGCGATACCACGTGGTTGTCTATATTTAGTTCTCCAAGTTATATAACATACAAAATTTCTACACTCAAGGAAAACCTAAAATTTCCTTGACATGGTAAAATATCTATATGAATCAAAATGAAAAATGATCATACTATATCAGCTAAATACAATTTCACCAGCATCTGGTTCTAAGCCATGCATACATATCAAGACATGAATCTGGTAGTAAGGTCTGCAGGATGTAGTAACTGCAAAATCACGGATCACCAGTGAATACCTCTATAGAGAGACTATAGCTACCATCAAATCTAGACATTCATAAACCTATCCCATGCATCTCTAATAAGAATGAAGTAATCAAATGTCCTAGATAGCTTGCATATAGTGTCTCTACAATGTTTAAGTAGGGGTCAAATAAGACATTTCATCCTACACATAGGATGATAATCATAGTGAGTGAAAATAAAAATCTACCATTATCAAATAAAAATTTCTCATATCCAATAATCAAACTAATCAAATGAGTCAATAGGTCCTAGCTATAGCTGATAGAAATGTCATATGGGCTATGTACTATCCCCTCCCCTTAGCAATTAAACTTCCTTTGGGAAATTTAACTAGAAGTGAGCTAGAGGTTTCTAAGTGACATAATGTGAGGTTACATCCTCCATTAGGTAGCAGATGGGATCCTTGCATATCTAGTCCCACGGGTACAACATTAACCAAGTCGAACTCTAACCCCCGAAGGGTCAATTTCCTATGCTCCAAGATACCAATAGTCTCTAGTCATTGGACCAGGGCTTCACCCTCTAATTGGGATATAGTCCAAGACCAATCCAAGCTACATGAGAAGACATTTGAAGAGTTGAGGTTGGATTACGCAAAACTGAAATAAGAAATACATCCATGGGCTCAATGTTGACAGCGTGGCATACGAGGCTAACATGTTAGCTAGACCACATAGTCAAGACCAATTTGCACCCTGTCATATCTCAAAAAGTTTGCACAAATCGAGGATGAACCTTATCTTATAACCATATCCATAATGGATTGGGATATTGTGTGGCTGTACTCTCAATAATACCTTATAACCAATTGCAAAATGATCCACCTCGATCCTCGTTGAGTGAGATCTGAGCTCTAAATCGACTCAAATCCACAAGGCACACCTTTTATTTCTCTAAGACATGTGTCCTGTGTTAAGGATTAGATAGTCTTGAACATGGGTAATCATGGATATTGATTCAATGTTGTGAGACCATCTGAGTTGTAGGATAATATCTCAGAGAAGGTTGATATCCTCTTCCTAAATTACGAGTCGTTAAATAACTACCTCTAGATGATTTAGGAAATTTGCTATTAACTGTGTCTTAACCTATGATTCCTATTTCATAGGGACAGATGGAGAGATAAATATGAACTATGTTACCCATAAATAAATATAAACTAAAAGAGGTGATGCGCCAAGAGAAGGGGTTGCTGGACAAGATTGAGTCCTCAAAACAGAGAGAGGATATAGCATGAAGTGGATGGACTATAGGAGTCACAGACCAAGATAATACACACAGTACACCATTTTCAATTTATCCCAACCAAATCTAAGCATGCAAATGGGAACAGAGATGATGCACAGTCGACCTACAAGCATTAATCAAATGGAAAGCTTTAGCCAACAAAATTGGTGATCTAGTTTGACAGATCAAGTGGTCCACAAACGACATCTAATGTCTATTATCGCTTTCAATGCTATGAAAAATACACCATTACAATAGAGAGAGGAAATATTCACAATTACATAGCTTAAGCATGGAAGCTTGAGGCTCCACAACATTCTTGCAGATAAGAAGGGAAGGAAGCAACAAGAAATGTCCAACTTTGTACAAATGTTCCTCCCTTTACAATTTATAGAGACTAACATGAGAGAGAGAGAATGAGAGAGACCCGAATGCATGCCTTTCTTGGAAAGGGTATCGGAAATTTGATGTATGGAGTGTAGAAGGCATCATGGGACACATGAAAATCCCATTCCCCTTGTAATATTTCTTACTAGAGAAGGAATTCCCCTCCATGTTTCATTAATGGTGGTAGTTGGTTGTAGAGTGCATTTGAGTGTAGGAGATTTTTTTCCATTTTTTTGCAAATATTTCAGAAAATTTTACTTTCAACTTTTAAATAAAGATTATTGTAAGGGTGCATTTTTGACTAAGTTTGATACCCATAATGGAAATCCCATTAGATAAATTCAACGAATTACATTTTCACACATGGAAAGTCAAGATCCAGATGCAGTTGATGAACAAAAATCTTTGGAGGATAGTAGATGGAAAAGAACCAACACCTTCAGATCCAACCAAATTGGCAGACTAGGAAATGAAATATTTCCAAGCCAAAGTCATTATCAGTCTTTCCCTTTCATATTTTGAACTGCATTATGTCAATCTAGAGAAAACATCAAAGGAAATGTGGGATACTATGAGAAAACTGTTCAGTTTAAAATAATTCAATGCAAATTTTTCCCTAAAACTTCAAGTGTTCAAGATCAAAATGAGTGATGGAGATACAATGTCTAGCCACATCAACAATTTAAGATCTTTTTCTAAGACAACTTACAGAAGTAAAAGCTCCAGTAGACGATGAGGATGCAAAAATATATTTTGTTGAATAGTTTACAACCCAAATATAGTAATGTTCTTTTCACTCTTGGTCAAATGCCTTCCAACTCATTAGAAGATATGATATTACTCTTCTAGTTGAAGAAAAAAGGAATAAAGAAGATGTATAAGAGGAAATGACAATATATGTGAAAAAGAAATACAAAAATTTATCTAACAAGGAAGACTTAGAATGATTTTATTGCAAGAAAAAGGGCATACATCTAAATTTTTCACAGCTCAAGCCAAAGATCTTCTCAGTGGAAAATTAAAGCCAAATGAATAAAATATAGTTGTAGAAGAATATTATGAATCAGAAGATGAACAAGTGACTGACAAACCTGATAACAATTATGAACACTTCTTGTACTGAGTTTAGATTATTGGAGGATGGAGGCATCGAAGGTTAGAGGTCATCAACAACCTCTCGTCAATCACCAATGATGGGGCCACACAAATGATGTGGTGACATTTTTTTAGTTGTGTGTGTTTAATATACTTATTTTTTTAGTGTTCTTATTGTGCTATGTGTTGAATAAACCCCCTTTTTTCATAATTTTGCGGAAAGATTCATGTTTTTAGAAAACTCACTTTTGGGGAGCACGAGAGGATTTCGAGGTAGACTCAAGGGATGGTTATCCAGTTAGTGCCAATCTTTTAGATCTTAGAGATTCAAATTTTATGAGCAACAGATTTCAACAAAATTTCCTATGTTATTCCCTGCAGTGAGATATTGATGAGGGCTGAGAATAGTACTTTGCATATCATGATGTGGTTTTAGGTAAACCACTTGAAAAACTTCATTTGTGGTTTGTGGTAAACCAATAGCAAAACCACCATTCTTGGTTGTTGGTAATCCATTTGTAGAACCATCACTTTGTGGTTTGTGGTAAACCAATTGCAAAACCACCATTCTCGGTTTGTGGTCAACCGTTTGCAAAACCATCCATGAGGTTTGTGATCATCCTGTGAAAATCACTAGATCATGAGCAGGTGCAAGTACAAAGGTAGGTTTTCCCCATGTTTGCAGTAAGCAAGCGGAATGTTAGGAAATGGAAATTTATTAGTGCTCCATTATTATAGAGAGAATAATTGGACATGAGTAATTAGCTTCAAGGACATTTGGTTTGTATCCATCAAGGATAGTTTGATTGAAAATTGTTGTAGAAAATTACAGGACTACATATCACATATATAGAAACAAGTAGAACCTTGTTAGAATCTTAAGGTATCCTAGAATATAGGAATTGCATCTCATTATGTATTCCTATGATCCGGAATGAGCTTGATCCTATTGTAGTAAGTCATAATCATTGTAAATCTGATGTTGTAGCTTTTTTTAATTAACCTTGACGTGAACGTGCCCCATCAAAGCTAGATACAACACCTTCGTGTGAGAATGTATAATGTGAGTCCTCATACTAAACCCAAATTTGAAGATCCATGAACTAACTTACTAATGGTTAATATTTGTTCACCACTATGGCTTGTACTATTAAGGGAAGGTTTTACACAGGACTCACAACTCGCTTATTACAAAACTGGTTTCAATATGAACACATATTGGAAAAATTTCACATGTGCATTCCTATAATATGTCGCAGGATGTTCTTAATTGCATCCACTGTTGTCAATCACTTCCACTCAATCTGCAAACAACAGGTATGGAAATCTGCCATTGCCAAAAAACTGGAAATTGGAACATTGGATGTCATGTTCCCCCCCACAATGTAAAATTGTCCAGGCATATAAATTACTGAGATACCCCCTAGAAAAATTATATCGTTATCACAGACTACTGACTGGATATTTCTAGTCTATATCTTGCATGCCACATGGTCACCATTGCAAAGAAATGAACGCATTCATCAAGAGGAACCATCTTCCAATGAAGTATGACCGTTCTAGAGGAAATTTTTACTTGGGGTTAGAGGATCACTTTACAGTCATTCTATCGCTCATAACAACAGATCTTTTTCCTTAGCATCTAAGAACTATATTAGGATTCATACATGGAAATTATACATTGGAATTCTTCATAAAATAGGTAGATATTTCTGTAGAAATGTCCTTTGATACATTAGATGCCTCCTAATAACCTATGGTAAAAACTCAATTTTGATGGAGCTTCAAATGAAAACCCTATGAGTTGCATGTGGAGGAGGAATAATTCGAGATTCCCAGAAGGTTTTTAGTTTCTTCTTATGTAGGTAATCATAGGGCATACAATCCCTATAATCACTATGTAGAATCCTTATCAACATTATGGGGTGATTATAATAGACAAAGAATGTAATATTTCTAATCTCCTCATTGAAGGGGATTCGACGAATATTGTAAATAATTTAAATCAAATTCATCCCCCTAGTTTGACTATCAAATATTTCATTATGGAATCCATCAATATTTGTAAATCTTTCACCAATTGCCAAATTGTTCACACATATAGGGAACCTGAAATACATGTTGTCGATAACCTTGTAAATATTGGGGTTATTAACAATAAATTGTACATATGGTATCTCTAATGAGATTTGCTCCCTAGTCATTTATCAAAATGCAATCATCAATTACAACAATGAGATTACACTTGAAGTCCCCAATCAATATTAATATGTCCTTCACACATGGGAAAGATAATCTGTGGCCGAGCTCATCACCACAAGCTTATCCTAAAATCTATTTTTATAATGCCAAGTCACATTGTTTTTTGGGTAAAAATACAAGCTGGTAAAAAGTGGCAAACATTGGGTCGAGTTATAATAACATTCCAAAGAATGAAAGAAGAGCTTTATGTAGTTGATAGCTGAAAAAGACCGATCCATGGGTATTGAAGTGATAAAGGTCCAACCCCTGTGACTTGCTTATGTTAATGGGCTAAGCTGAATGTGAATTGAGCATGCTTTGGAACTATCTCCAGATTGGGGGAATATTCAAATCTCATTTAAAGAATCCAAGGCCATGATCATTGTATTTCTCTTCAGTTCATTAAGCTCAGGAAAAACAAAAATTATGACTATATGGAGACAAGACCATACATGTGAGTTGAAGAGATCATCGCTGAAATAAGATGCCTCATATTGGAAGGTAATAGGGTTTTTAACAAAATAATTGACAAGGTTGTACAATGAATCTAAAAAAATTCAAGAAGAGGGAAAAAATCTAGAATTTGTAATTGTAGGAAATCCAACAATGTGCAAGCCCTCTATCCCAAAGCCAATTGATGATATCACAAAAATGTTGATTAGGTAAGTGAATCTTGAAGGCAGGTATATCATGGTATCTCTCAAACATTTAGAATTTTTTAAAATAATTTGCCTGAGGAATATGATACATACTAAAGTTCCCTAATTACATATGAATTCAATGGAACACTTTATGATTGAGGTTGCAGAAGCACACTCATGAAACTCTAGCTTCTAGCCCAAGGATTTATCTTTGATCATGGACACCATTAATTCCTTTCTCAAGATCGTTCCATTCCTTTGGCCCACTGACCCCTCTTAATCACTAATACCACCATTTTTGCCATCATCACATCTCTCCACCTATTTGGGTCAGCTGGTAAGATAAGAACCAAAAACCCTTGCATTTAATGATCTGAATCATCCTTTCCCTTCCAAAATAAATATCCGTAGTAGCAAAAATAGAGAAGCTCAACTTGCTCAAATCCTACTACACTTAGGACCAACAAAGATAAATCAATAAGCCGATGGAGAAAGATGATGATAAGTGGCTATGACGATATTGAGAAAGACCTAGAGGCTATAAAGAAATTATTTGAAGAATATGGAAAAAAGGGATGGAAAGAGAAAAATGGAGAAAGATATTGGGCATGTTGAAATCCAAATTCAAGATATCTATAAGAAATTAAACTCCCTGGATCAACATGGTTGTGCATATGAAGGGAAGACATGAATATACTATAAGACCTCTTAAGGTAGTATACAATTTGCTTGGAAGAACAAGTGAACAACCATTTATATGCTTAGAAAAATCTTACATAATATATGGGGGGAGGGGAAAACAAATGCTCAAGTGTTCAAATGATGATTGACAAGAATGACCCCACGCAAGTTACCGGCCATCACACTTTTAAGTTCCCTATAGGAGTGTGAAGAAGAACCTTTTGATAGAGAATCCAAGTGATGTTTATTGTCAATTTTTCTTGAATATGGTCAGTATAGTTACTGTTGTTTTGGTCTTTACCCCTTGGTTTATTAGTGGTTTTGTATTTATTTTTGGTACTTGTCTTTGTAGTTACCTTATTGCAGTTGTTCTTTCATGTAAACCATCTGATTTTGATCACTCTCTAAAAATTTATCATTGTATTATTCTAGCTTTGGAGAACTTCTTTTGTACTCGAAGTATAGTCCCTCCCAAAAATAGTTGCAAAAGCCTCCAATGTGGGACACATGTTCTAGCTTGATTTTGTCCATAGAGATTATCAGTTATATGTTTGGTTATGAGTTGTTAAAAACAACTTGTATAGATTTAGATATTTGTTATAGGAGCCTTAACATGATTCCTATTTTATAGGACATATCTGTCCTATATATGTACTATTTTCCCCTTACAAAATATGGAGATTATTTGTTGTGATTTTTTTGTTTAGTCTGATCCATTCCTATTAGTCCTAACATCCTCACAGGAAAACAACATAAAAATTCATTCCAAAAGAGTACTTATCAAGCTATAAGAAAGCTTGATTTGGTTCATACTGATCTTTGTGCTCCTATGTAACCTAGTCATTCTAGATTTCAGTAATTTACATAATTTGTTTTGATGATTATTCTAGAAAAATGTGGATTTTTTTGTCTTTGTAACAAAAGGGAAACTTTTAAGAAGTTTAAAGTGGTTTTTGAGAATGAGACTGATCACAAAATTAGTTCTCTTCACTCAAATTGAGGAGGGAAGTCACCAATAATGAGTTCAAATCCTATCTGGAAGCTATTGGGATTCATCGAAATATGCCTCCTCTACACACACTGTAACAAAATGGTGTTTTTGAGAGAAGGAATTGTACTATCATAGAGATAGTACATTGTATGATCAATGATTTAGGACTAGGGAATACATTCTAGGCCGAAGTAGTGAAAATTGTAGTATATTTGTTTAAAAGAGTTCCCAAAGTGGCTCTTGACAGAGTAACACCACATGAGGCATGGTTAAATTGGAATCCATCCATTGTACACTTTATAGTCTTCAAGTGCAAAGACAACATGCACATACCCAAATAAAAGAAAAATAAGTTAGACATGAAATCAAAGAAACTCATCTTCATTGGCTATAATGAAGAGGCTCTTAGGTACAGAATGATGGATATGAAGACTAGGAAATTATACACCAACATAGATGTTGAGTTCATTGATAAGGAGGTTGAGGCTCCTTTTACAAACTCACATGATGTAGATACCACACCTGTTGTGAAAATAGAAGATATTCCCACTGATGATGAAAGTGATGATGGGGATGATGGTGTTGATCAAATAGAACCACAACCCATGGGAACAATTCAACATATGCCCAAGTGGTGTACTAACACATTATGAGATGCAAGAATGGATTCTCCACTGGATACATCCAACCCTGGACCAAAAACTCATGGTAAAGTAAGAGAATATGTCAAATTTGATTTGACGAGTAGAGTTATTGAGTTTGATGAGCCCTTTATAGTACAGGAAGCCCTACAGTCAAAATCTTGGAAAGATGCCATGGACACTGAATATCAGTCAGTGATGAAAAATAACACTTGGCAACTTGTCGATCTTTCACCAGGGAAGAAACCCATTGGATGTAGATGGATATTCAAAATGAAGTAAAAAGTAGATGGGACAGTGGAAAAGTACAAAGCGAGACTTGTAGCAATGGGGTATGCACAAAAAGAAGGCATTGACTACGAGGAGACATTTTCTCCCACAACTAAGATCAAGATGATCATGATGATTTTTTCTCTAGCTACATCAGTTTGGTTAGAAATTCCATTAGATGCACATGAAAATTTCCTTTTTGATTGAAGATTTATAGTAATAAATCTACATAACTCAACATGAGGATTTTTTTCATAAATGGATTAGAAACAAAGCTATCTAGAATCATCAAATCTCTCTATGGCCTTAAACATGCACCCCAATTTTGGTACATCAAGATTTATGAGAATCTCATTCAACATGGATTTGTGATAAATCCATATGATCCCAATCTCTACCTCAAGCGGGAAGGAGGATAGATTTTGATAGTTGATATATATGTCAGCGATCTACTCATCACTGAAAACATAGTGAAGATGATCAATGCTATGAAGAAATACCTAAATTGATTGTTCAACATGAAAGGTCATGGGCGCATGCACTATTGTCTTGGATAGGAAGTATGGAAAAAAGAGAAACATATTTTTATTTCTCATATTAAATATACCAAGAATATTATCAATAAATTCATGATGATGGATTGCACATTGATTTCTACTCCCGTGGAGATGAGACTTAAGTTATCTTATACATATCCATATCCGCTTGTGAATGTGATCTGAAAACGGGTGATTAATCCAACACTTTTAATCATTTCAAAGGATTGTTAATTTTTAATCAACTTAAAAGGCCATAATACTCCAAAATATTGATTAAAATATGATTTAGGACTAGATCATAAATTGAAATTCATTCCCATTTAATTTAAAAACTTCATTGTTTGATCAAAGCCCAAAAACTTCACTGTTTCCGATTCAACTGATTTCAAAGTTATGAAAACTGATTAAACTTACATCCCAAATTATTTTTAAGCACTTAATTAATTGCAAATATCATCAAACTGAAAATAAAAATTAGAAACGACACCAAATTGTTTACAGGGTTTGGAATTCCTACGTCCTCAGGTTCGTTGTGAACCGATCCATTAATAATGTTATAATTGTAAATACATTTAACCTTTACAATAAACCAATAATGAATCAAAACCTACAAATATGTGTTATCATATCTTCAAATGACTTTAATGGAGCTCAACACCTATCCTTTACCTTTATGATCCACTTGTAGTTGTGTCTCCCTTTGGTTTTACGTGCCTTTGTGTGAATTCAATAGAAATAAAATCTATCACAAAAGATCAAAATGGGAAAATGATCACACCATTTGCGATCTCAAATTTCTGAGCAACTTTCATATACAACTTGAGATTTGGTTTTTAGCATAAGTACTCCAAAAATGGTGTTTTCTCTAAAACTGCCTCCTTTTTGCCTATACAAAGACCTATCACTGTCCTTCTATAAAATGCAGTGAACTAATTTTATAGCTCGACCGAGCCTTGGGTGATTTGGAAAGTGGATTGGATTTAGAGCTATGAGGTCGGGGGTTTGAGCTCCTTATCCCTATGCATTTTCAGAAGGGATGGTTTTGCTTATCCATGGGAAAATCCCACATTCTGTGGGATAGAGCCAAAGTTGCCTTTTAAATATAAAGCCGTTGTTTTAATGCTGCATGTGGTTATGGCCATGCATGCAATTTTTTTGGCCACCAAATTAACATTTTCTAGTGCATTTGAATGGCCCAATTCATTGGGAACATTTGGTAAGGTTTTTGGCCTCATTGTTGAATGCCATATAGGATATATCCTGTCGAGGATATACAGTGGGTATATGTGTCGGCTGAGTTTAAACGACCCAAACAATATGAAGCTAGCCCACTTAATGTGTTGAATATGCCGATGCAAGACCTAACCTTAGTAATGGTTATGATAATCCTATCCACTCAATTGACTCACCGAGATAATAAGAAAATCCATGGATGAATAGATAAAAATGTGGCATATAATAGAGTATTCAATTGCTGATAGATAGCCAAATCATTGAGTTAGTAGGTATACCAATAGCCGAACAATATGGATAACAATGTGATCAACTCGGCGGGGAGTTGATCACCCCACCAAGCAATAATAATATCTCACCCTATCCAATGCATCACCCTGCAATGCACAAATCGAATCTCCAAAACAATATAGTCCCACATTGGGAGAGTTAGAAAAATATGTGGCATATAAAATCGTAAATATGATAATGGTAATATGAAATAAAGGCGGCAAAGGCACCCCTCCTACAAAAGAGTGTGCCGAACTTGGCTAAGGGCCCCCAACCAGAAAAAATTGGGGTCCACCAAAATTTTCATGTGTCGAAGACCAAAGGCTTGAAAACACAAAATTTAACCCTTTTCACCTTTTTCCAAACTGCTACGTGTCAACACGTGATTCGCTAGTTCACCAACTTTGACCATTTTCAAACCAAATCTTTGACCTACGATAACTCTTCTACACCCAAACTCCATTTCTGGAGTTCTTGCATACCGTCAGAAAGGTCTCATAACACTCTAAAGTGTGGTAATGATTTAGGTAGGTTTAGGAAACTTCTAATACTTGAAAAATCCTCCAAATTAGAATACAACTCTCTATCGACAGTTTATTGAGAGTCTTATTTACCTGACATATACTAGACTAGATATCAATTTTACATTTATCTATCTTGTCCTATTCATGCATGAACCCAATGTTTTTCATTATAAAGTAGCAAGGCGGATCTTGAGATATCTCAAGGGCGTTATGGATCTTTGTATAGAATACAAAAACAATTATCAATTATTTTTGACTGGCTAATTGGATTCAGATCATACAAGTTACATTGATGACAGGAAATCCACTTCTGGATTTTTTTTCCTTTTGGGATCTAAACTGGTGTCATGAGGAAGAAAGAAACAAAAATTTGTTTCTCACTCTTCTACATAGTCAAATATCGTGCTACAGGTGGAGCTATATACGAAGTGATATGGATATGTCACGTACTTGAGGGACTTGGAGTGCCATAGGAGAAATCCACCACCTTGTATGTTGAAAATGGGGGGTGTTCTCAAACTTGTTCGTAATCCAATGTTTTATGAGAGAACCAAGCACATTGAGGTACATGTTCATTTCATTCTTGAGCATGTTTTGAAACATAATATACAACTTTAGTTTTGGCCAATATTTGAACAACGAGAAAATATTTTCACAAATTCACTTGCACGTGAGAAATTTGAGTTGTTCAGAGAGCTCCTTTTCTCACCTCTTGAGGAAATGAAAAATTAAGGGGTGGGGGGTGTTAGGTAAAAAATATTAGGTAATTATGCATTGTATTTAGTATTTCACCTTATTTATTCTTACTTAGGTAAATAGATATTTTATTGGGGTAAATTAGTTTATATTATGATTGTATTTTTATAACCATTATGGTTGTTTTATTGTTGAAATTAAATGCTTTTGTTTATTCATTTACGTATATGAGTTAGTTTCACCTATGCAACCTCCTAGTTGTCTACATTCAACTATCTAATGTATATAAGCTTTTCATCTTGGTTATTTTGTAAATTTTTTTCCTTATCAATATAATTTTCATCAAGCTACATCCCTATTTCTTCAAAAAATAAAACATTTTGAGGAAATGATTTTTTTTTAATGTGTTATTGTTTCACTTGCAGATGAACACAAACTTGAATAAAAATGTTGTATGCATGGATGAGTGTTTAAAGATATGACACCATGGCACAAAGATAAACTTGAGGTGTACAAAGAAAAACTTATACATTGGAAATGATAAGTCTAATGAGGTGTATATTATTTTCTAGGATGCATTTTAATCTGACCTTGTTCATAATTCTATCTCTTTTTGGGTGACTATACTACACATAGTAATCTCTTTTACCTTATTGATTACTTGTTTATTCCATCTTGTGAATGATATGGCCACTCTCATTTTATGAGAGGTATGTGGAGATCTGCAAGGTTTGTAGTTGGAGGTAAATTGCTTTGATGATAATCTCTCTCATTTGCATAGCTTCAATAGTGGATGGATCTCTGACAGAAGATGATGTGATGCCATGATCACAGTTTTCATGTATTTTGTACATAATATGTATTGTATTTTTGTATTCGATACAAATAATTGTAACCACTATATAGTTTTAACTTATTGAAAGTTAAACACCTATCAAGATGTAACAATTTTCATTTGATTGTGAGTGATGATGAATCATGTGTACTAAGAAAAAGGAAATGTAAGCATTGAAAATTTAGTTCTTGAAATCCAATTGTATTTTGAGAATCATGTATCTTGGACACATTATTTTATATGAAATACATTATGATTAATACATTATTTTATATGAAATACATTATGATTAATACATTAGAATGCAGGTAAACCCATCTGGAGCACCACTTGCACTACAAGTGCAGATATTGCCAGGCATGGTCTCCTTACCTTTATCTATTATAATTTTCATATAATTTGGTTATTTATTTGCAATAAAGTAAAATTATTAAACTAATAGATACTCAAACAACTGGACATTTTAACCAGACGACTAATGCAATCAATAAAACAACACCTCGTGATTTTGCTACCGACTTACTTTTGACCCTCAACCGTTTCATGACGGCAACCTCATGCATTGCTAAACCCAGGGTGTCAAAAAACTTGATACTCTTGTCCATCAAGAACCAAATGAATTAATCAAAACAACCATTTTTGTCTACCTTACAAAGTTAGAAAGACGCTTTTCCTAGAGACTGTAAAACAACACTGTGAGCCCCGTTAAAGGGATGTCAAGCATCGTATGTGTTCCTTGTTATGTAGACAGTCACATCAAGCATTAACTTGACCTTTTTTTACCATTGGCACTCTCTTCGTCACCCCTCTTGGATCACTATTACTTTGTTTCCCACGTTTAGGAAGTTTTGAAAACTGAAAAAAAAATGGCTTCCGTTTTGAACCACCATTTGAACCCTAAGCAACGAAATCGCTACCCACCTTCGCAAACCTCTAGTCTTTTTACTAGACAATTGCATGTAACTTTCAGTTTGGGGAAAAAAACTCTTCTAGATAGTTTGGTGAAGGAATTTTGTAGGCCTCGGGATGTTGTTCGACTAGGTCAAACAGGGGCAATTACAACCAGTCTCCGGAAAACCATTCGCCAATCGTAAACCGTTCGCCAGTTCTAAATTACGCCAATAACTGTGAATTCTTGGTATATGTGAGTACACATAAATTTACCCATGGTGTTTTTCTCATCAAAAGACAATGATTGAAAGTGGTTTCTTAGCCTCCGATCCTAAATTGAACATTTTTGCATCTAGTAGCTGAAAAACGTAAAAATAAATTTGAAGGACCCCGTCAGGTCACCCAACCACCATGGAAACTTTTTGACACTTTTAAATAAATGTTTGTAACTCTATCATGTGGTTTGTTATGTAAAATTGGAATTTTGGAAAAATAGTGTTTCTCTCTCCTCCCTATCTCTCTCTTTCTTCTGGGTTAAAAATGAAGTGAACTGAAATGAAATAAACATGTGTCTCTAACCCTCTCTTTTAGAATAGTAAATTATTATTATTATAATGTAAATGGGAAACTAAAAAAGCATTAATTATGGTAGATCTAGGCGGATGCCATGCCAACGATTTATTTTTGATTTCATGCTCACATGGTTTTGCAAGATGGAAGTAAGAAGGCGAAAAGGCGTGGTGAAATTCATTATTTATTATTGTAATTTTATATATTGTATTGGAAAATATATATATGTTTAATGTAATTTCAAATAAATAGAAAAGTTTATATTTGAATTTCAGTAGTATGTATGAGATGCTAGTTTTAGGAATGCCTTGGGAAATGTGTATTTAATCATAGGTTCAATTTGATTCATAGTTATGTATGGTAAAAAGGTTTGATATATATATATGGTAAATGAATTTGAAGTTAGTATCTTATAGTGCATTTTCAGTGTTCAATAAAGCATCAATTTATTAGTGTGTTGTATTCTTACCTTGTAAATGTAATAAACATATTTAATCGAAACACTCAAACCTAGTATAAGATTCATGCATAACATGTCTTCATGTGTGATCCTTCTTACCATAGAAGAAATTGAAACCGTAGAATGAACTTAAAATTTACACTCGATGGAACCTCCTAGTTTAGGTCAATAAAACCCCTAGTTTGAGTTTACCGTCGTAATTGGTCTGTTTAGCGACTTTGTCAAGAACCCATCTTTTAGGAATGACATGGTCAAACTTTATCTGGAGTATGTGATTCCCTTTTAGGTTTGGTAACTGTGCATGGAGTAAGGGGAATGTCTTCTCTTCAGGTTCGACACCATGTTGAATTGTGAAGACTACTCTGAAAGTCACCTTAAGAGTCCTTGTTCAAAGTAATGACTATGCGGTGTAACCATAATATATATGGAGTAAGTAGAGCTATTACTCCCTTAGTATCCTAGTGAAATCTTAGGTCTTACGAAGTTAGATATAGAATTTTTTTATCGTCATCAAATGAATTTAATTTTGGATCCATATGACACAAATGAAGCTAGGGAAATAGTTGTGCTTTGACTTAAACTCTTGTTAATGATCTCCTTAGTTCTTCGCAGATAAATGTGTTACCCGGGGTTACTGACAACATAACACCTTAGTCGTTCATGAAGGTTGTTTAGCATAAATATGTACTCTCACCTTAAACTCACATATAGTTAGGGTGTAGATCCTTAGGTGCAATTGGAATTAAGCCAAACCTTGGCTAATTAAGGGGTTAACTCGTGGGTAGAAAATGGTAAGTAACTCCTTGCAAACAAAATTGATTTGAAATATGTTGACTTTATAGAACCCAGGAAACCAAAAACTTTGTCCCATAATCCCTTGTTATGCCTTTTATGACATTAAGAATTAAAGAAATTTCACATGCGAAATCGTGAAATGTAGAATCATGGGACCCTACCTTGAACACAGATCACTTGTGGTTCATGTGTAGCTTATAATACTTCAAATCGTGTACTTGTTCAAGATGTTAGACAAGTACCTTCATAATTCTTTTGTTATAAAGTGATGCTATTAATGATACCATAGTGTGATGTTAGAGTAAATCATATAAGAGTGAAACGATATTCGAGGTTAGGAATATGTTTTGAGACAATAATAGAGACAATACTTGACCAAATTGTCTCAAATAGAGACAATAAAAAAGTTGTATATTGTCTCTATTATTGTCTCAAAGCGGGTGTCTCTAATATTGTCTCTAATTATTGTCTCTTTAGAGACAATATAGGTTGATAAATATTGTCTCTTGAGAGACAATATCATTTTTGTCTCTCTAGAGACAATATCATTATTGTCTCTTGAGAGACAATATCATTTTTGTCTCTCTAGACAATACAAAATACTAATTTTGTCTCTCTAGAGACAATACTAATTTCAATTTTTATTGTCTCTCTAGAGACGATACGAATTTAAAGAATGAAAAATCTGAATTTCAAGAATAAATAATAACCAAATATCATATAGTGCAATCGACGGCTACATATCGTTTATGATGTCAAAGTAGACTGGTAAGGAATATTATAAATTAAAAACAATTTGATTTGAATCTTGTGCCTAACAAGTGGGTCAACAAACACTTTATTAATATCAAATAAGATAAAATACAAAAGGGTGTCTAAATACTGTTAACCCTTTAAATACAATAATAAAATACAAAAGGGTGCCTAAATGCCGTTAACCCTTTGCATACAATATGAACACCTCTCCACCCCCAACTTCAAGTGATCTGTCTGCTTCTCTGGTGCTACTTTGAGGTTCTTTTTCTTAACTTTAATTTTGAGTCAGTGTCTCTCTGTCGGCAGTTGTCATTTCATGTTCTTCGCTTTGATTGTCTCAACTTTGATACAATTCTCTACTATCAATAGCACCAAGCAACTCATCTTTAATCTACATGAAAACAAAGATTATAATGACTTGTTGCATTTATCAACTGTCACTTGAAAATTTATAACAGACAAACATCTCATTAAAATACTGAGGTTGAATTAAACATATAACAAGAAACCATCAACCTTTCATAAAAAAGGCCATCTTTAATAACAAGGCATGCCTATGCTGAGCCTTTGCATAATGTGACGGGTAACTTGAAAATATAATACATAATAACATTGCTCTTATATTTTAAGTTATTTTGATGATACAAGCTCACATAACAAAGAGTATAGTCACCTCCAAGCATAACTTGACCACAAGCTTTTGTAGGCCAGGATGAGAAAAGTTTGTATTGAAGTAAACAATCTGGAGAGCTTGAAAAACTTCAGCGAAAATGTATAAAGAGGGTAAAACAGTTTGTAGCCAACCTTCAGAGAAGCCCCTCCGACTAGAAATCCATCAACATTAAGATGTGCTGCCAACTCAACACAATTTCCAGCATTTACTAAACCTGCAATATGTAAAACAAGTAATGGTGTATTTATTCCAGTCAAACAAGAAGCTGACTGGCACATATTAAAGTGATTATGCACAGCGTGAGTAAAAACATGTTATCCTACATGAACATAGACAATTTATCCACTCTTTACAATGACCTTAAAATTTCAGCAATATTCAAGTTTCCTCCTCCATCGTTGACCCAAAAGAAGATGGCAGTGATGATAAGAATAAAAAATCATTCAAATTGTAAGGAGAGAAATATTGAGAGAAGCTAATTACCACCATAGATAATTCAGATTGACTCTGCTACTTCAAGACTGACATTTACTTTAAGCCAATTCCATAACATACATTATTAACATGTCCTTAAGGAAACTCTTGTTCAACTGTTGCAGTAGTGCAGACTATGCAGACTTGTTTGAACATGCTGTTGTAAGACGAATATGGATGACATTAAAAATGGTTTTGCATATTGTTCACTGTTCTACAGATGTTTTTTTGTCATCACCCAAAAGGTCTAAAATAGTACATATGGAGTACATAATTAATTGGTATTTTCCTCGATCGGTTCAATTCTCCAAGGTGTTTTGTTAAGATAATAAATCCTAAATGTTAAATGCTATATGCCTCAAAAAAGTTTGTATATCTAAAATCGTCAATAGTTATTAACACATTCAGTTTCTGTTTGTTTATCAAATAAATACTGAAATAGATATGGATGATCATGAACTGTAAGGTGTAACTTACAGTAGAGACTAATCAATAATTCCACTAAACTTAATATGGTACATACCGCATAACACTCAAAGTCAGAATCAACTTACGCAACACGAAGAGCCCAAGTGTGAATCCATTCCAACCCTTTAGCAATCTCAGCATCACCACCACTTAAATATTTTGCTATAAATGATGGATGGAGAGCTATCAATATGCGAGATGCTGAAAAAAGAGACGATCTTCTAACATATGCTTCTAGGTGATTAGATATCTCCCTGCACATAGAAAAAAACAATTAACATATAATTCATAACAAAGAACATCTACAATCACAGAATTTATAGTAGCCAAAGCAAAATATTTTTTACCGAGAATGCAACATATCTATTAGAGCATATAACAATTACAAATGCGGGAGGAAGAAGAAAAATATTAATGCGAGAGACGTAAGACATGGTAATTTTCCAATTACAATTACAATTATTACTGCAAGTTTAGAAAAGAAATAATAACACACCAATACCATGTACTTTGTTGAAACTAAGAAGAGTGGTTTCAGATGGTAGATATTGGAAGGTGTGCACAGTAGAATGAAGCGTTGAATCTTTTTTATACTACTATTAACAAAAGAGGGGCTCAATTTATGTTGTACCAGATCTACGCATGTATTGAAATCCACATAGAAGAGATCTTTCAAAATACACATTGCAAACCCACTTAAAAGAAAACCACTTCACAACAGCGGATGGCACATGCATGCACGTGTTTGCATGGCAATAGATAGCAAGTAAAAAAACTGCATACAAGCGAAGAGGAGCCAATGAACTTGTACGATAGTGAAGGGATTTGATTGCTGGATGTTGAGGTTAGACTATCCAGATACACAGATGTATGCATATAATTATATTCTAGTGACATCTGCATCAACTATATAGGTATAGCGCAAATCTATCGCCCATCAAAGTAATCGACAATGAATTCTTGCCTATCAAATCATAGTGGTAAGAGCTCCACACAATGACTGTATCATCACAGCAAGAACAATACAAATATGAACATACAAGGAAATGACATACATGTCAATGGCAGATATGGATGCCAAAACCGTCGATGTGGAGAATTATGATCTTCAAATTCCAAGCTTTAAAACTATTGTCTACTAGACTGACACAGTTCTATCGTGGATAGAGCTGCGTTCAAATGGATATAGATGTGAGGCAAGACGTCTTCCTGGTATGGCTCGGCTGTGGTAAAACCAAATGACTTGCATGTACAGGAGTAATAAACGAATCACTTCCCCTCCACAATAATTTCAAACTTTTATCTAGCAAAAATTAAGGTTATATCCTCCGTGGGAAAACAATGTAGTCGTAAATCTTATTTGACTGTGTTATATCTAGCTTCAATTATGTTTTTACAAACTAGTATTATGTTTTCAAGAGAAAAATACTTGAACTTAGATAATTATAGTGGTTGAAATTCAAACAAAAACATACAAAATTTGAGTGGGGGAGAGATTAAATTTGTACCTGGTCTTCTGAGGAAGAGAGTGATTTTGGTTCCTCTTCCAAGCGACTCCAAACGTGTCCCTTGTGACTGCAAAATATCCATTCTTCATTATCATGTTCAGAAGTTATTTTCAGTATTGGATTTCAACAAACTTCCCCAATGTCTATTTATTATGAAGCCATAGACATTCTACCTATTGCTTCGCAATTACAGTTTGAAGATGGTCCCCAGTCATGCATTTTAAATTACTGTTTGAAGTGGATCGTGGCTCATTAAACAATTATTGGCTACAATCTTTCAGGGGAACACAACCCTAATTCAAATAATATGCAAGACTACTTTTAACCTTTATCCTCAAAATTTTGGGACAATTAAGGCTGAAAACTCCATTTATTTTAGTGACTGGTTATTGAACGTCTTGAAAAGATTACCTGGAATGTTTGCTGCAAATTCACAACTCCAATAAATCAGAAGATGATATTGTCCTCGATACAATTTTGAAGGCTCTGAAAAATGGATAAATGACAACTTGTAAATCAAACAGCATTTCTGGTCAAAGAAATAGATAGGAAAATGTGAACAAAACACTAGACCGAAATCTGATTAATACAATCCAATTAAAAAAACAGAATACCATAGATAATGTAGAGATAAACTAGATTGAAATCGAACAAATACAAATGCCAAGTTGAAGTTGCGCTCGTTGAGACTACCAGAAATTTTCTCTAATGACTGATCAGATCTAACATTGAATAAGAAAACCTTATGCAATGTGGATTCAATACATTGCAGCATTTGACCAACAAAAAAACAAAAACCCTATTGCCATGAGCGCCTTGGCAATTCATGTAACGTCACCACTCTTACCTTGAGCACCTTGGCAATTCATGCAAAGTCACCATCGTGCAGTCCCTCACACCACCAAGATACACCCTATGCAGCTCAATAGACGACATTGGGGTTGAGCGTTTGCACTTGCATGATTGAGGGGTGTAAGGCAAGACCCCGTGAGCTAGATTTTAGTGCAACTCCACAAACAACACAATATTGCATCAGCACATTCTGTGTAACCTACACAATAATGTGCTAGTTTGTGGCATGTGCACAGCATCAGCCATCTACACAGCACCTGCAGGCTGCAGACAAACTGTGTAGCTTAGTCCCAATGCATAAGTAGAACATCCAAAATCCACAACACCCATGTGAAAACTCTGCACCATGCAAAAAATAAATAACCATGCATCTCCCTCAGGAGTAATGTCATGAAAATAACACACTAATTATTTAAAAATTGCTCCTGATCCATTATTTTCTCTATTCTAAATATTGTTTAATATTGGTTTCTCATTTAAAGTTTTGTTTCATTGGTATTTGTTCATCTTGTTTGTCCCGACGAACAAGGTCAGGAGTATCTAAAGCTCTGGAACAAGTGGAAGAGAACTATTGTGAAACCGTGCAACTGTGTTTAGCAGTGGTGTGATGGGGATGGTCCCACTAGGTTTAAAATCTATATCCAATTATGTTTTTACCAACTAATATTTTGTATTTCTAGTGAAAGAACTGAACTCACATTTATATTATTAGTGAAAGAACTGAACTCGTATTTACGTTATTCAAATAAAAGCACACAAAATTCATATGTGATAGGAGGAGATACAATTTGTACCTGGTCTTCTTCGATTTTGGTTCCTCTTCCAAGATCCCCAGCCCGTGACTTCCATATATACTGTTCTTCATTATCACTATCGCTATCTCTGTTACACTGAAAGATGGTGATGATAGTAAGACACCCAGATTTCAGTCAAAGCAAGAAAGAAACAGAATGTGAGATATTATTACCCATAGTGCAGAGGGCATCAGAGTCTCTTTATATAAAAAATTACAGACATTTGCCATTCGTATACTTCTCTGCCACAATAAGCAGAAGCCCTCATTCTCTGTCTCATACTATGTTTCAGACACTGTATTTGCTATTACGAAAACTGTATTTAGAAAATACGAATCTACCCTCATTCTCTGTCTCATACTCTGTTTCAGACACTGTACCACTGAAATTGTTAGTAACACACAACAGTACTCAGCAAACAACAATCATTATGGATTTGTCTATTTTCAAGAAGCTTGGAAAGTTCCACTTATGGGGTGTTGACAACTTTCCATTTAAGCCCTATCCATCGTATTCTTGTTTAATTCTATGGTGAGGCAGAGTGTCTGAATATGACGTTGGGGAACAGGAAATTGATCTATAAATTCTTTATATATTATATTTGAAGGCAAGTACTACTACCTTTCTAATTTTAGTATGATAATAGTAGTCTTACACGTCTGGTCGGCTACAAATGGTTTTATAAGTTCCTTGTTCCCCTTACTATGTTCTTGCTAGTTATGGATTCTCATGTTCTTCCTTGCTTAATGTATTATTGTTCAAGACTATGATGAGTACACAACAACAGTCATTTTCATCTTCAGCTACTATGTAATTTGCTTCATATTAATACATTCAAATATTTATTGCTGTAATGTCCCCTATTTGGGACAATCTCTGGCTTAAGGGAATTCAGGCACTTCCTTTATTGATGTGACTGTCCAACGAAGAAATCACAACAAAATTAACTGCAGACTAGATTTATTGATGGAAAAGTGACTAGAAGAAGTTAGGAAAATTTATGTAACAATGTGGATACTTTCAACTATCAGCTCAGCTGTGAATTTTCCGATTTCTAGAACTCCAACTCAGCCCTTAGAATGGTATATTTGATCCTACAGGGGTCAACTTATACTGATGCAACTATAACCAATAATGGCGACAAGGTGTTGGACATGTAAACAACTCTGCGATTTATCAAATCTGATTTTTATGGTTTAAGTGACCAGAATATGAAGAAAACTGATTTGTAAGACTAAGTAAGCAATAATAAGGCCAGTTGCTGATGGTTCCCAGAAATGGCAAATTATCTCACCCAACCCAACTTAGAATCCAAGCAAGATTGAGTGTTAATAATATTTCAAGACAGCAACGAGGGTTTGGAGTAAAATCGTCCACAAATGGTAATTAACTAACTTGATTTTATCACAAATGAACTCTGTAATTTTAGCAGCCAGGATATGCATAATTTCCAACTTTTAAAGATGACTAATAACTAGAAAATAACCCAGAAATCTGTAGCTTTGAAGTAATATGTTAGATGAATGGAGCAAATTGGTGTTGTCAGGTGTCTCAGAACTTGAGGTTTTCAAGGAGTTTCGCAATCTCATAGCAGATATTATTGCCCACACAGCATTTGGTAGCAGTTATGTAGAGGGAAAGCATATCTTCAATCTGCAGGCCAAACAGATGGATCTTACATCTGAATTATTTCGCAGTGTTGCTGTTCATATTCCAAGTTTCATGTGATAAATTTTAGTTTTGTAGCAGTGCATTTCTCAAATTTTAAATCACCAAAGAATGTTATTTACATTTGATTGGGCACATGTCTCTGCCCTTGCTATGTTTTTCTTGAAACAATGGCTTTGGGAGTGTCATTTTCTAATCATCTCTTCCCAGCTTAAATGCTTCTACTGCCTTCTAAGAATTATGCGCATTTGGTATTGTTCTTGAATTTTTCGTAGTCCTTAAGTTGAGGAGATTTTGTTCTATGAAAACATTTTTTTTAATAAGAAAAAAGGGCTTAATATTTTAGGAGAGTTTATTCATATCCTGAAGTACGTGTAATTTATAACTTCTTTTGTTTCTCACGTTGGCATGTAATGTGTGAGAGTGGCTTCGCCCAACAGGTTTTTGCCTACGAAAAAGAATAGGCAACGCTGGAATGTGGAGAAAGGAATAAGAAGATCCTTAAGACAGGCTATACATGTCAGGGAGAAGACTGCTGAAATAGAAAAATCAAGTAGGTACGGCACCGATCTGCTTGATTTATTGATGTCTGAGAACAAGGAACAGGTGGGAGGCAATCTAAAAAATATTGCAAGCCCGACTGTAGAGGAAGTCATTGACGAATGTAAGACTTTCTACTTTTCCGGTCACGAAACAAAATCAGTCCTCTTGACATGGACCATAATATTGTTGGGTATACATCAAGATTGGCAAGAGCGAGGTCGCAGAGAGGTGTTGGAAGTGTTCGGGAAAAACAGTTATCCAGATGCAGAAAACTTAAGTCACCTCAAAATTGTAAGGACCTTCTCACACAGTCCTAAATTTCCATGTAAATACCATAAATTATTTTGAAGTTAGTAAAATTATAGTAATGACCATTTTCTGCTGCCTTTAATAATTTTAATTTGACTAAAGTCTGTAAATTTATGTCCTTGAGGTAACCTGCTGGCATCCTTAGAGAACCTTAGATTTAGTTATTGCACATTTTAAATATATTTAGGTGACAGAATTCAATTGCAGATATAGGGTCTGTGTGAAATAATCCTAATGAAGGTCAAACTAAAACGTAAGTGGGTAAGCAGTTGGTATAAGAAAAGGAACAAAAAACTATTCATATTATCTTAGCAAAGTTTAATCAAAGAATTTACTGGGAAGCAATACCCAATTTAAAAAATAATAATAAACAAGCACTGCCATTTGAATTCAAAAACAGTAATTATGGTTGGTAACATGAAATATTGAATGAATTTTTTGTAGGTGGGAATGATTCTAAATGAGACCTTGAGACTTTATCCACCTGCAGTTTTCCCACAACGACAGACATACAAGCCAATGAAGCTTGGAAGGCTCTCAATTCCTGCAGGCATTCAACTTATGCTTCCAATCCTTGCAATCCACCATGATCCTACTTTGTGGGGACACGATGCCGAAGATTTCAACCCAGGGCGGTTTTGTGAAGGTATTTCAAGGGCCTCAAGACATCCAATGGCATTCATGCCCTTTGGATTGGGTCCAACTATGTGTGTGGGTCAGAATTTTTTCTTGTTGGAAGCAAAAGTAGTGTTGGCCATGATTTTGCAGCGGTTTTCTTTTGTCACTTCACCTTCTTATACTCATGCTCCTATGCTCTTACTCACTTTGCGACCCCAACATGGAGCTCAGGTCATTCTCCATATGGACTAATATATGAGAACAGTGTAGCCTAGAAACTCTTTTACAAAATGAAATTTGAAGGGTCACAGTTTAGGTCATATGTTGCTCTTCATACACAGTAAAGTTAAGGTGACACTCATTTAAAGGACACCAAAATACTTAAAATTCTTGATATGGTAGTATTGAGATTTTCTCAACCCCTGCTTCTGTCGGGCTGCTCTTTTAGCTTTTTTGTGCTTCACATAGGCTTGTTCTTGTATAAATAGTATGTTTATGGCTGACCCTTCTCTTGTTAAATTGTTTTTTCTTTCTTCAGAGGGCATTGGTTGAATACTTCTATTAGTGACTTATTTTATGATTAACATATTGTCGTCCTTTCTTAGGAAAAAGATTTAATGTATTATGCGGTTGTTTAGTTTGCAAAAATGTAGGAAATTTCACGTACGATACTTCATTTGTGTAGGGAAAGATTTGGCATTCATTGACCTCATGGAATTTGGGAAATTTTTATCTCCAAATATGCAAAGTGAACAGAGTTATCTCTGTTCCCAAGTTGTACTTTGCCCTAAACTGATCTGTAAGTCGAATGTTTCTGCTCTTATCAACCACTTCTTCTGTCAAGCTGCTCTTTTAGCTTTTTTGTGCTTCATAATGACTTGTATCAATAGTATATTTACAGTTGACCCTTCATTTGTAAGATTGTTTTTGCTTTCTTCAGCAGGCATTGATTGAACACTTCTTTCAGTGACTCATTTTATGATTAAGATATTGTCTTTCTGATTAAGGTATTATGTGGTTGTCTAGTTTCGGCAAGAATGGAAAAAATTTCACGTGAGATGCACCATTTGTGTAGGGAAAGAATTGTAATACATTGACCTAATCGAGTGTGGGAATTTGTTAGCTCCAAAAAGTTTTGACTTTTCCCTAAACTGATCTAACAACACAAAAGGATGCCCATCACCAACATCTTTAGTTTATCCTGCACTTTTCAATCTAGCCTCTCATACCTCTTTTGTTAGTTTCTCCATCCATGTTCTTCTTCCTCTCTAATCCCAGCAACAAGACTTAGCACAGCAATGGAAATCTGGAAAGAAGAGTTTCGACTCTCAAGTATTCAGAGGTCCAAAGCTGAAAAAGCATAAGCATGGTTCAGAAAATAGCTAGAAATTGAAGTGCGCAAAGACAGTTGTACAGAACTCAATTTGATTGCTATTAATGTCATACTTGCACTTTTTGGTAAAGAATTGAAGAATTGAGTTGAATAGGAAACACCGTCTTCCAAAACTATTACATACATCACAAGACGGTCACGGAAAATGTTTTTCGTCATTTTTAGCACTTTCTTTAACACTTGTAAAGACTTTTTATAGTCAGCCTAATGTGTTTTCTACAAAAAAAAAATATTTCGATTGGTCCTTTTTAAGCACAAGAGATCAAATTTGTGTCCCAGCTAATAAGCTTTTGCGGAGAAAGACAACAGAATCCGACTACCTCTACTGATTTTGATTGATTTGAACTGGTTCAGTCCTAATCCTGGCTATCAAGAATAGGCAAGAAATCAATAATTGACAACAATGAAGACATTAAGAGTTTTATAAAGGAGTTTTCTGCAATCAGGCTGGACAGATATTTGTGAAAGTTTATTGGCAAATAACACTATCGTTGCATCTACCATCTTTGGAATAAGAGCATATTTAATGCTTAAAAATTCCAAGCATGGCTGCAAAGTTTCTTCACTTGAAAAGCACATAAATTGTGTTTTTGTTGAATAGAAGAATCACCCAAAAATCAATATCAATATATTTCTGGAGTATGGTTTCTTAATAGAAGTGCATATGGATCACTCATGAAAATTTGTGAAGGGAAAGAATACCTTGTATGCAGACTGAAAAAATGAATTATATAGCCTTATGCAGATTCTATAGGGCCTAGCATGCAAGTCTTGATGAACACATATTAAGCAAATGGCTCCAGGAATAATCCCAAGTGGCAAGAGATGTAAATTTTTCTGTTAGTGTTATATCTTTCACCCTACCCTGAATTGATCTACTCGTTTCACCAATGCGAGGAACACCACAAGAGAATTCAATATATCAAATAACATTCAATTTAACCATTATTCATTGCTTATTACCAAGAACCAGATAACAACCATGGCTAGGTGTATTGTGTGATGTTGTTTGGGAAACCTCGGTAGTTATTGAGCAAACCATTTTTTTGAGACATACTCTGTCTAAAATTTCTATTTCACTACTTTCCATCATCTATCTAGTCTTTTGCACAGTAAGAAAGTCACAAGGATTCTATCCTTCATCTCTTGCTTTCCAAATTCATTTTGAATGAGTTAAACTTTAATAATTTTAAAAAATCATGTTACAGTAAGGGAAATGTCAAAATATAGTGAGAAGAACAGACTGATTCTTCTAAAAATGTAGGATTCTAGAAAAAATTAAATTGCTTTAGAAAATTGAAAGCATAATTTTCTCACCTCAAGATTTGGTACTAATTGTTGAGCAGTGGGAGCGGACACAATGATCTGATGAGCAGCAAGCTGGATAAACCCCTCCTCCACAGCATTATCGACAAAGGATGACAGAGAATTACAGTACCCATCAACATTCAGCAATCCAACCTTAATGAAGTTAAAAAAAAAAAACTGTCAGCCAATAAAATTAACATCTCACACATTTATAATTGAATTGTGTTCTAAAATTGAAATAATAAACACAATTTTATACCACAGACTAATCAATCCCCAAATCAGAAGAAAAGAAACGAATTCAAATATAATATGAACCTCGCTCCCCAAATCTATTGAATTATGAAGCCAAAATGAAATTGATCGAAGCTGGATTTGTCAAGGAACTCCTTGAGCATTCTTTGTTATAGATAGCATTATTAATAAGTGAAGGAGAATAAGAATGAGAAAGGCAAAATAAATTCCACGAAGCACATGGAAAAGAAAGAAGAATATAGAAATAAATGTGGCTGGTATGACCCACTTGAATTTATACTGCCCTAAAAAACAATTTACAAATATTAATTTCTTCATGTTAAGAGAACATAAAATGAATAATTGTAGTATTTTACATTTAAAAAGAATAGGACAGAGTTGCAGGGCATCAAGGCACTCGAGACTGAAATAAGGTGTTAAAGACACATAGTATTATATTTCCTATTTTATTCTTTCATAGACTTATATGTATCTAAAAAGTAAGGTTATGCAGCTATGCATATAGCTCTAAGAGAGGGGTGACCCAAATTGGAGGTCATTTCTTCCTTTGAAATGGGAAACCTTACAGCTATGGGAACAATAATTTACAAAAATCTAGTGGAGGGAAAGGGAATTGGGGAGAAAAAATGGTACAAAAGATTCCTCAAAATCGAAAAAAAAATCCAGACCATGAACATAAACATGTACCTCATCATGTGAAACATATTCCATAATTCACTGTCAATGTTTTCTCCTTTGGGAATCAGCATTTTGGCAGCCAAATTGAATGAAGATCCCACAGTGGGTAGTGATAGGGAAGGGCATGATTTCCTGTCCTTTATCATCTTATCTTCCTCGCGATTTAACTTTGATATTGGCGCAGTTTTACAAACAACATTTACATCATTGGGGAAAACACCTCCCCTGTACATTTGGCAGAAGGTCGTGTACTTGTTGTGGTGGGGGTCACATTTCACCATCATGGACGAGTGCTCGAAGGTGTTGTTTGTAATCTCCACAATGGAAATTTTCTCATGATAAGCCTTCTCTGTAGAGACCACAATGGCATAAGCTGAAAGAATGAAATGGATTTGAGGGTAAGGAACAAGATTAGTCTGGAACTCTGTCACATCCACATTTAGAGCACCATCAAAATGCAAAGATGTTGTTAAAGAAGATATAACCTATTGTAATACCATAAAATACCATAAACCCAAAACACCGCCAAAGACAAATAAGAACTCTGAAATCGGGATCTACACAAAATGCTATTTACAGCAGAGTAAATTTATGAAAAAACAGAGTCACATTGGCATGCAAATAATGCAAAAGATGTAAATAATTACTGACCCAGTAAGTAAGCATGTTAAGGTTATTGTAATTAGTAGGGAAATCTATGTCAAGGGAATGACGATAGATGTCATAAATGTCATCATTATCTAGCAGAACAGACACATTAGTGTGCTCTAGAAGTGAGTGGGTTGGGTTGAGAGCACATTGTTGTAGGGTTTCACCATAGATGTGGAGACTTGTGGTCAAGGGTAAACGATGAAATATAAGTTGGATTTATTCCCATAATCCACAGAGAGCCTCTCTAGGAGCAGAGATCTAAGGCATGTACCAGTACCACCTCCTACAGCGTGAAACACACACAAAATAAAATGTAGTTGTGAGTTTTGGAGTAGAACTACTTACAGGTGTAGAGGGCCCTGGTGAAGTTGTTTGTTGCATTCTCTTTATCGGTGATGAGCTACTCCGGTTGAAACAGTTGATTGTAGGTACCAGTTAAAACCTTGTTAACATAGAGATGAAGTTTTCAGTCCCTAACAAGTATTCTTGGCATAGCATCGTTGCCTGAATGAATTCCTCATATGAAATCCCTCTGTTATCCATGGATTTTGGAGCCAACACTGGAGATTTCTTCTTACACCTCCAATAAATTAATCCTAATATTGTTGAAAAACTGGTGCTGGAATTAGATTGGGGATCATACAGAGCCGCGTGAGCACCAGTGCGATTAGGTTCCCATTTGCCATGAAAATCGTATGCCATAATGTTCACCCAATCAAGGTTTTGAGATACAGAGGCAATGGGGTACTCTCTCACAGGCCCCCACGCAAAGAAATTATGTGAAAAATAGACTGCGGCTGTGAGAAGAAAAGGCGGTTTGCCTGAGGATCTGGACTCGGCATTAACGGTGACCCTCCACTCGGAAAATAGGCTGCCGCAGTTTTGCATGTCCGCAACAGTTTGGGGGTACTCCCAGTCGAGGTCTAGCTCGTTGCGTCGCGATGCCTTGGCTGCCATTGTGGCGAAGGTGGTTTCTATGCCCTCAACTCCGCCGCCGATGGATAAAAACGTTTTCACTGATGGATTGCAGCTCTGCAATGTCGAGGTGAAGTGCCCTGATGTTTTTCTGGTTATTTGCCGAGACGGTAACTTGGAAGGTTTGGGGATTGACATCAGCAAATGCATAGAAGAAATGGGTGAAAATATAAGCATCTACAGCGGAGGGAGGGAAGTAAGAGTAAGCGTAAGCAGGCCAGTACCCATCCCCTAGCCAAGTCACACGTTGAAGCCCAAAGATATACTCTTGGCCGAATGGAATCGATCCCCTCACCTGACCATAGCTACCTAGCCGCCTGGACTGATAAGAAATTCCCCCAATTTAGGGTTCCCGCAAAAGTTAACTTATTATTAAAATTTAAAAAAGAAAATAAGTTAGAGACAAAAATAAACTTTTGTCTCTAACTTTTGTCTCAAAATAGGGCCCCATGTTGTAGTGTAACTATGATGGGAAATAAATATACCGTGATCAAAAAATGTTTATGGGAAAAAGGTATCTTGAATCTAAATCTTCCTTAAATCCTAAGATTTCTTTCTTAGTATCACATATGATTCACTTTTGTAGCAGAGATAAAATTTAAACTTGAATAAACATTTGGGAAGCATAATCTTAACATAAGAACGAGAGAATTAGGTACTTTGTATGTAATTTGAAATATGGAAAATAATTATGTAAGTTATGGAGATTGTCGTAAGGGATTAGGAGCCAACTTAAATGGTCAAACTGTAAGTTTAATGTGAAATGAATTTAAAAACTTGTACGTGGAAAAAGGATAAAATTATCCTTGCATAATAATGTTCTTGTAATGTTAGTCGTAACTAAGATGTAATCATGGTAATGATGTGTTGTGGGTTTGTCAATCCTTGGGTCTCCTTCTTATGGTGGAGTCATTGTTAGTATTCATTCATTGGGGAAAGTGTGGCATCGATAGGTATATGGTGTTGTCATGTATCTATGTGACTCGATGACTTATGTAAGTGTCTTATGCGTTGTTGAGTTTCTCTACTTGGAGCCCTTGTGGTGTTGTGTAGTGAGCAATTTAAGTCAAAAAAAAATATCCTAGTATTTCGACTGTTGTATTTGTGTGGTGTAAAATGTGGGCGTCACAATGTATTGTAGTAACCATGATTAAGGGAAAAATGAATCATGCATACTTAACCTATGTTGAGGTTGTATTATGACTAAAGTAATATTTGAACTGATCATTGAAATAATACTTATATTGCTTAATGTACTAGTATGAATGGATTGAATGCACATGCTTAATGAATTGAGTGCAAATGCTTAATGAATTAACTGTGATTCCTATGTTTATGGGGTAAACAAATAATATACAAAATCATGTAAGAACTTGTACTTAGTGGTTCATGCATAATTAATTTAGTTATGTTATTATTAAAGAAAATTACACAACTAGAAATGTATGATGCAACCTATCTCAATATGATAGATAACTCCAAGATCGTTTGTATTACTTATTATATTACTTCTTGATTGTTCTTGAATTTTTAAGTGTAGGTGTAGAAAATTAGGAGACACCAATTTTTGTTCCCAGTTGTGTATGTGTAGTTAATAAATTCTTGTTTTTAAAAAATAAAATAAAATTTCCCGATGTGTTTTCCAATCATCCAGTAGGGGGTCATTACAAACTCACCTCTCACGAGTTAATCCCCCTTGTGTAAGGAGTTACTAACAACTAAAACTCTATGTGACTAGGGGCTAAGGGTAGGAAAAGTTGTCAGGTGCCCTTCTCCAAATTTGTTAAATTTTGAAAAATTGATGTCTCCTTTAGAGAAGAGTTTTGCACCTCCCTATCAAGATAGCTCCCTTATTGTGCCTAGGGTTCTCAATGCCTTATTATTCCTAGGGTAGCATTTGTTCCTCAAGGAACATGTAAACTAGTCTACATGTGTAGAATAGGCACACAAATAATAGTGTTGTCACCACTACCTCATAAAAAATAGTACTAATTTCACTGCCACATGAAAATAATACAACCACTGATGCTGAGAGAAATGATTTTACCTCAAACTACTAGCAAACAATCTATGCCAACAAATAAATGCAATAGGTGCTTTTGAAAAACATGTACAATCATGCATAATGTAAGTACATCTACTACCACCACCAATATAACAACGAGCTCAAACACAAGTAAAAGATCTTGAAAAAACCTAGAAACACAATTTTTCACCAAACTTTTTCATGATACAAAATATCACCAGATAGCCCAAACATGACTATAACAAGACCTGAAAATTCCCATATGTGGCATGCTTCATAGCATATTTGAGTTTACTGTTGATCCTAGGGTTTTGGCATGATCCAAACTTAGTGGTACAAACCTATTTCTCTATAAAATACCTAGAATGAATATTACCTTGCAAAAGCACATATTTCCTTTGCTCTTATCTATTTCTCTAGATCATCCAAATGTTGGCATATTTTATTTTCCTCACACAAATTGCCCTCTCCCATATGACCTGTGACCTTCTAGGTCCTCACGTGTCACTTCATTTCTTCCTGCACTCAATCTGATTGTATATATTTACCTATTTAGTCATTGTACAAACTATCCAATGGAATTGGTTCTTTTCTAATTTTGTATCATTGGTATCAGGGTGAATTGGGCGAATTGGTGGAAACATGGAGAAATTCAGACATGCATTTTTTTTCAAGTGTTTTTTATCAGACCTTGAAGACAAATTTTGGTGAAATATGTGGCTTGAAAATAATTTTTTGAAGACTTGTGCAACTTGTTGCACATTAGCTGAGACCTGCATGTAAAGAAAATGGTGCTAAGTTTAGCAAATCAAGAGAGTGCAAACATGATCGAATGATTCTATTACAATGTAAACAATGACTATATACATGGAGAGAAGTGGTTGAAGTGGTATCAAAGTAGGTGGTTATAGAAATAGATTACCTACGTGGATGAAACCAACAACTAACCTACATGAACCAACCTCAATGTAATACATTATATTGACATTCCTCCCTTAATACATTATTTTTAAACATCATATTTCCAGATAGTGGACCCCCCTTATTTCAAACAAGGTAAAAAGTTCTTACACTCTCTGTGTAGCTTGCTCATCTTTGAGGTGGCATGCTATCTTTGTGGCTTCATGGTCTTGGTGACACCTTGGTTTTTCCTTGTAGGATTACAACAAACCTAGAAGTGACATGAATACATCTCTTTGCTAACATCATCAGTGGTTTCCCAGATTACCACGAATCCCTATGGTTTTGTGTTTGTAGGCTGACCACAAACCTGGAGGTGACTAGAGGTCTCAACTATACACTTTGGTGGTTCTCTCGGATTTCCACAAACCCTTTTCCAAGAACCAATCGCTACTTTAGTGAATTTTCTCCTCATAATGTTCTTCATCAAGAGGTACCAAAATGAAAAATAATGCTCAACATTTTTATTGAAAAAACCACACTACACAAAACAAAACCACACTACACACAAAAAAAAAACAAGCACACTAAAAAAATTTCACCATAACAATGGCAACCCCCGTCGTATTGACTGACGCGAGGATGTCAATTGTCCTCCAACCTCTGTGTATCCTCCAGCCTCCAGTTGATTCAAACTATTTCCACACGTCTCATGATATTTTGAATGCTTGCTGCTGGAAAAATTATATGTAATGAAGGTTTTACACATTCCATGGAAAGTCCCGTCTCCTATGACCAATGTGTTATCAGATATTGCGAAGCTCCTCCATTCGGATTGATTTTATCAAATAATCACTGGTGCCGTGAGCAATTCCTCGCATTACCATGCTTATTTCTCTATTTTCAGACATTAGCAGTGAGAATACAACGATCATAAGCCTTTTAATCGAAAGCAATTATAATAAGATGATTCAAAAGAATACCAGTTTCTTCCCCAACACGAAAGCTCTCCAAAAAAAAATCAATCATATAGTTTGGTATTGCGCATGCCTCATTCAATGTAATTATTATAATTGTCTTATTAACCATAGAAGCCTTTTTTTCTTGACTGCCTAATAACGTGTTGGCCATAGATGATAAGCACCTCCTGCTAAATAGAAACATGCCAAGCAACTACTTTTCTTATGCAGGTTGATCAACGACTTTTATGTGTCGTTGTTGCGAATGTGCATGATGAGCTTCGGCGCTTTACTTTGTGTGTTGTCTTTCCTTTGACTTGCAGGGATGCAAAGTCATTCATAGTTGGACTATTGACAGATATTCTTTACGCACAGGTCTAGTGATACCCAAAGGAAACAACAAACATTTTCAAGGAGACTTCCACGCAGGCCACAGAGGAAGACGTCTCTGATACCACAGTTAGAAAATCAAGAGAGTGCAAACATGTTCGATTGATTCTATTACAATGTAAACAACTAATATATACATGGAGAGAAGCGATTGAAGTTGTTTCAGAGTAGGTGGTTACAAAATAGATTACCTATGTAAATGAAACCGACAAATAACCTTCCCTTTGAACCGACCTCAACGTAATACATTATGCTAACAACTGTCATAAAAAAACTGTTGCATAATTCTTCTTTGATTTACAACATTTTGTTTCCTTGTTGTGTGTGTTTTTTTTACCTAGACGTGCGTGGAAGGAAGTCTTTTGAGTGACCCATCCATTAGCAAGAGAATCATCTGGAGTAACAAAAATTTGCAAACATGTCAGCGTGTTTTCTTTCATTGCTTACAAACATTGGTTTTTTGCTAGACGGTGGCTTGGAAACACAGTTTAGACGAAGAAAAAGCATGGAGTAAGAAAGCGCGAAGATGAGCGTGGTGGAACACTCGGTTTCACCAATTTGGAAACCCATTTAAAGTAGGATGTGTGTAGCAGCAGAAGCGTGGATATATAAAAACAAACAAAGGTGGAGACGTGTGAGGTGACTAACCAAACGGCCAAGGAAGAGCCTCCAGCATGGTAAATAAACCGGATTCAACATAAGACTAGAGGAGTAAGCTGTGAATAGTAGCAATAGAGAGAAACATGGAAATCATGTGTCATGAACGACAAGTATGAGTATCAATAAATATTTTATGACAACTAAAAACCTGTAGAACGTACAAAACTAGTCAACAAGGTAAAAGCGTGTGATTCAGTGCATACAATTTGAGCGCATGCTAATCCTTCCTGTAGATGCTAGTAACACTGCAAGAAGCCATGGAAATGTGCAGCCCTTAAGAGACCAAAGTCAAGCCCTGGAGAGTGTTGGTTTCTAATTTTCGTTGTTCGAAAGTCTTCACAATATCGATAACTTACAATTTGATGACATAATGTGTCAAGGACTACTTGACTGGTTCTTGTTTGACGTGTGTGTTGCCAGCAAGAGAAGATTCACTGCAAGATTGAAGAAGGCTACGATGCAGATGATGAGCGTGAAATAAAATTCCCACATGAGTGTCTGTGTCTCACTGCACGAGCATACTAAGCTCACTTTCATTCTCTTCTTCATCCGTAAGATATTGAATTTTTATTTTTATTTTTAGCATCATGTATGCTCCCAAATTGTTATCCGATGCTCAATTTCTCAACGGATAAAACTATGCCACCTGGAAGATAAAGATTCACACAAATCTCAAGTTTAAAGAACTATGGGAAAACGTCAGTGGCACAGTGACGCGTCCAAGCAATGCTGATGAAAGGATGAAATATGTCAAAGATGATGAAAAATCCTTGATGTTGATCACTCTCATCATTTCCGATGACGTTCAAACAAATGTACGAGATGTGATGACATCAAAGGAGGCCTAGGATACTCTCTCCACCATCCACGAGAAAAAGAACCATACGAAGATCCTCCATCTCTAGACAAAGCTTCATACACTTAGTATGAAAGATGGAGAGAAAGTAGATGAATTCTTACATAGTGTGGCAGAGTTATGAGAAGAGTTGTTAGCACTCGATGAGAAGGTGAAGGAAAAAATTCCAATCTTGATTAATTTGAGAGCTCTTCCTTCCCAATTCTGGATGTTTTTCATGGCTTTAAACATCACCAAACAAGTGGTGTCATTTGAAGAACTGGTGAATATGATTTAGTAGGAAAAAATCCATCCAAATAGTGCACGAGGAATTCGAAGCAAAGGCACTTCTCTAATCAACAGAAGAGTCACAAGTATCGAAGGGGTCAACAAGAGAAGCATTCCAAGAAGCAAACAAAAGAAGATCATTGGTGTCAAATTTTCATGACAAATACACAAGACACTATTAACTATTGATATAATGGCGTGACTCAAGGAAATTATGAAAACAAGAGCACATTTGCTTGTAGCGATTTAAATAATTATAAACATTATCCTCGCCACAAGAAGCAGACATGACATGTCGTGATACAACAAGTTAATGACTCATAATTATAAGATGATGATGTTGATGTTTCGAAGATACTTTTATAAACACAATGAAATAAGGGGGGGGGGAATGTTGGTGTATTTCATTTTCTCACATAACTCTCCCTCTCCCACGTGACTTGTGACCTTCCATGTCCTCACATGTCTCTTAATTTCTCCCTTCACTCAATAGAATTGAATATATTTACCTATTTGGTCATTGTCAAAACCATCCAATGCAATTGGTTCTTTTCTGATTTTTTGTATCACCAAAGATACAAGAGAAGAGCATACTCAGATATCAAACGATCTGCGATAAAAATCTTGAAAAAATCAAGAATTTAACAAAATAAAACACACACAAAATAATGATACCTGATTACAAGAATGAGCTCTGATACCATGAGAGAATGTGGGCTAACATTGAGTACTAATAAAAAACACACAAAGTAAATTTTTGAGAGACAGGAACCAAATATGAGCGAAAAGATAACTTGTATATTGAATGCATTATAAAATATCTTTACATGAGGTGTATAATTTGGGAGCGGGGAAGTGTAACCAACACCTAATTTAAGGTGGAGAAGTGTATCTCCCATCTATCTCGTTGAAACATAAGAAATCTTAAATACATATGTAGGAAAAACCATGTAATGCAATAGAGAACATGAAATGGAATAAAAAACCTACACTAACAATTATGGGTAGAAGCAAATCTCCCCTTCTCAGTCTAATTAGGGTTGCTTTATTCAACATAAATGTGAAAATTATAAGTTAGGGATTTGAATTTCTATACAATAAATGAAATGGGTCCTTGAGGGACAAACGATTGAAAAAAAAATCCAAGAAAAATAGGAGGCACATCAAATATGTGGTCATTGTTGATATGATGAGCTACATAAGCCCAAAATTACTTTAGCATTATTAATAATTGGTTGCACAAGGGACCTCCCCCTAGCATAACAAAAATAAATATTTTGGGGGGTTGTCTATTTTATACTCTTAAAAGACATGGGGGAAACTCCCCCCCAATTCATTAATGACATACGAATGTATGTGGGAAATTCATTTGGTCACACCCCATGGAACAACATGTTTGACACAATTATAACATTGGATAACATTTTTTGTCGACAGGGGATTCAACGCACAACAAATATTTGTTTGAAAAATCATATATGGCCAACATTAAAAATGCAGATCCATCAATAAAGAGAATTGGAATCTTCTCATGTCAAGAATGGACAATCACACATTGTAGTCTCTAGAAGAAAATGTAAGCCTTGTAACAACTTCAAACATCTATATGTATGCAACTAATAATTTAGCAACATTACACATTGGTAAGTCAAATGCTAAAATTATTATAAGTTCCAATTGCAATAAGAAAAGTACAACATAGCTAGACAATCAAGTCTCACCTAGCCTCAACGACATTTAGCTAGAGACACTAGCACTTTTGGTGCAAATGACAAGAAATTATGTTGACATCCAATCTCATGGGTGCAAAAACATGGTTAGTTTATAGAGCCCTTAAACAAATGTGTTGTTCACATTGCTCTAACAATTCATGATAAAAAAAAACTCCTACGACTTGTCCCATTTCTAGAGTTAGTTGAATCTGAAAAAATACTCTAGACCCACCATGGGATATCTATCAATCCCACATGTATTTGCCAATTCCTCATGTTACACCTGTAAGAATCATCAATAAATGCCACTCAAAATGGTGTGGACATTTTCAACACATATGTCACACGGCATGCCACTAGTTAAGTTTTTTAACATCTGTTGCATACTTCCCTTTTCTTTGGTTTCCATCTGACCCTATTGCAGGAACAAACACATGTTGAGGTTATCAAATAAGTTGCATATCAACTATTAGATGGAACTCGCATTTCCATCCCATCTGATAGACCTTGTTAATATGAACAATTGCTACTAATTGTGTGGTTTAGAAACATGAGTAGTAATCAATCAATTCTTTAGTAGATACCCATAAAAGAGCAATTTCAAATATAGGCACTTCATCAATCTATTTTATAGTAGATATCCATAAATGAACAAATTCAAAGATAGGCACTTCTCGTTCACTAATATTGTATTAGATATGATTATTGTTTAGGGATTTGATAATTAAAGGATGATTATTGTTTACGGGTTTGATAATTAGATGACACTTACAATTCAAGTTTACTCATAATAATAGTTATAAAATTTCAAAACATATTTATTTTCTAAATAAAATATTTTTTTGGTAAACACACTGCAAACTTCCCTATAACCCATTGGCGGAATGCAAAGGGCACTCACCATGTATTGCAGATAAGTCACATGAATTGAACCCACAACCTGGATTGCCTTAAGTGGCACTAACCCTGTACCAAGAGCCTTAAAATATTCTAATTATTACTATCCATTTAGAAAGACGAAAAATTTAAAATAGGATTTATTGATTCTGCATGTAAAGTTGCAACACGTACGTCTTATAGATGTGTAGATGCTTAGCTTTGGGAATTAACATTAAATTTGCCCATTTCTTTTACAAAAAAAAACAAAATCCTCTCATACATAATACATTCCATCAAATTTTATTGAAGCATTTTTCCTAACAGATTGTGATGCTTCTATATGCCTGCACATTTTGCATCTCTAAATTATATCTGACGGTATTGATGCTAGCTATGAGAACTCACCAGATTTGGTCATTAATGTTGCTTCAAAATTATAATAGGAATAACAAGTAATCCCTTAAACCCTTTCTTGCTTATCCAAAGTAACACATATTTGACAACCTCTTGTAGATTGCAACATTTTGAATTCTTTTGTACAATGAGGACATGTATTAGACCCTTGTATAACCAATTTATGAATTTCCTCAAAGTTCTTTTCTTTGTGGTGAGATTACCAGGAAAGACTGCTCTTGAGGTACAAAATGCTAAACTAAAAGCCACGTCCCATCAAGGGCTCATGAAGCTTTTGGTTGGTAATTTGCATCCGGTTTTTATACTACATGGTCTTTTGCTCTTGTTCTGAGATTCTTGCTTTAAAAACCTTCCTCTAAAAAATTTAATAGGGACACGTGGTAGATTTGTTGGGTGAGTTTTTTGGGGTGACACTAGAGACACCTAGGGATTCCATATTGATTTTTGATTGTGCTTTGGAGATTATTGAGAGCTAGAAAAGGAAATTTGTTGTCTTGAACAGCTTTTCTCATGATGGGGCTTAAAATATTGTTGTTCTTGCTTAGATGGCAAGGATTGTAGACTTTGATGTAGAAGATAGTTTTCTAAATATTGATGTCCAATTAGAAAGAAAAAACACAATAGTTTGTAGGTGATTGAAGCAAAACCACACAAATCTGAAAATAATTAATGGATTGAGCCTAAAAATTTGGAAACCCTCACTGTACATAATTACAATCCATAAATTCCATGAAATAACATTTTATTGAGGGAGTTTTGCCAAACAAGTTGTGATGCTTCTATATGCTTATACATGTTGTATGTCTTCCCTATTTGAGACATTGCATGTAAGAGTTTTGGTAATTAACTTTGCTTCAAAATCTTCATCAACAATTAACCTTGCTTCAAAGTCTTAATCAATAATAACAAAGCTGACCCTTAAACTTTTTTTAACAATGGGGACCCGCCATACAATAGAAAACCCCTTGGTTTACGAAGACAAGAGAATACCCCTGCAGGCTGCTTTACGAAGATTGATCATATCCTAATCTTACCAAGTACACACCCAAACCCCCAGAAACTGGGGGCAGATGTTTTTATTCTTGAAGGTACAGGGTACAGGCTTGAAGAGAGACAAACACCAACAAAAAACAAGCGCTAAAGAGTGCATGAATTCTGTTTAAGCTTTTCCATGATACCCATTTAAGGAGAGGGCGAAAATCTCAACTGCATAGGGAAAGCTATGCTGTTTTCGTGGTTGTCACCATTGAAATCGAAGTTTATTATTTTGTTGTTGTGAACACCTGTATCACTATCCCTGGGGATTATCCAAACATAATCTTTGTTTCCACCACCATTGCTCCCCAAAAGTTCTCTCTCACAAAGGAGTTCATCAAACCCTATACTTACTGATTCCATCACAGAAATACCATTCCATCTGCAGACAGAAATGATATTCCATTCACAAGAAGCTTCATCTAGCTCATAAATAATCAGAAACCATCCTGCCACAGGGTGGTGTCCAAAGTGCCTCTCTCATGGTTGTACCAATGAACATAACACAATCACCATTATAATCATTCTCCGTATACAAATCCTTTGCAAATACAATGTTATCAGACGACTTTCCACCACCAGTTAATGTGAGATTGATGGAAGAGGGAGGGTTGTAGGAACCGGAAGTCATGATCTGGAGCTCTTGGTGCATTGGAAAACAATAAACTGTCTGATTGGCGGGCAGTTTTATAGAGAAACCATTTTCCGCATACCGAGCCTCTCAATTTGCCCTCAGCAACTTTGTTTTGCCATGATAAATCTAGAGATCTATATATCATAATATCATTCCAGCCAGTTAAATAAGCCTTAAAAATCGCCTGGTAACGACGAGACATGGAATCCACACTGAGGCTGATCATAGCTCCGTCAAAAGTGTGCCTCCCGCTCTTGAGATAAGTGGAGAGGAATTGATCTCCCACAATGGGATCAGGAAGCTGTCGACATCGCATCGTTAATGGATTGACCACATAAAACATTCCGTCCTGGTTATCCAGAGATAAAGCAAGAGACCGCCGGATGCAGCAATGAGATGGCGTTGCAGGGACGAATCGAATATCTTCTTGATGAAGAATCCGCCCCTGTTAAACATGGCAACAGTAGCGCAGTCTTTTCCCTCCATCACAAGCCACTTCTGGCCATTACGCTCTCCCACAGTTTGTGAAAGTGCCACACGAAGTCACAATGTTTCGCCATGTTTTACAGACAGATTGAACTTGGAAAACTTTAGGAAATGGTAAATTACTCAAAATTAGAGGGAAGAGGTCTTGACACAGAAATTCGTGGTTAGTGAGGGATGCCATAACTCTTAACAAACACTCTCGAGCCTACATTGCGAAATATATAGAATGGGACGGCCTTTTTTTAAGCTTCTTCCTCAAGAAATCTATAATTACAAAATCAAACCATCTCGCTAAAAATCAAGCCATCTCGCTAAAAATACACACAACAATTACAAATAAACATTTACAATGATAAAAATACCTCGATTTACTTATATAGTAAAATTAAGTTATGAATGTTAGATAATATAATGGTATAATGGTTCATTGTTATTTGTCATTTAAGTTTTGTTTGGCCTCCTCCTCCCCTCTTTCATAGGCCGCATTTTTTATCTCTTCTATGATTTACTTAAATTTATAAGACTTTGCTCTCTTCTTATATGGCTTCCTAAATTTTATTTGTTTGGAGTTGTCCAACTCTCTTTCTTATGTGTCTTTCCATACTTGTTTCCTTAATCTTCCGATCTCTAAATAAAATTTTCATTTTTACAAATTTAAATTTTATAATTTATGTTTTCTTTTTCAATATTTTAAAAAATAATTGTTTAAAGAAAAGTAACAATTTTCCTATGAATATTCAACAACTTTAACACAAATATACCACTTGGTTGCCTTATAAATTAATTACCTTTTTTATTAAAAATTCTTTTATGCTAAGAAATTTTAGGAATTATATGCAAATAAATGGTCCACATTTATATTTACATTTTTTAGTTCATTTTTCACATCTTCATTCATTGAAATTCTAATCCTACTTTGGTGGGTAGGTTTGATCTTTATAAACATATAAATTTAAATATGTTATGATCTATATAAAAAATGGATGATATCATGTCATGCCCATTATAAGTGTTTTCCTAATTATTATTATGCATCTATATCAATATTTTGAGATATTTATAATGTTGATACTGAGCACTTTGGAGTAGCATAAATTGAATCTAATATATGTTCATATTATGATGTTTATTATGTTTTGAGTTACGTTATTGTTTATCATTGTTATTGGATTGTGATGATGTTAACTTATGATATTTCTTAACATTGTATTGCTTATTACTATAGTTACCTAAGTTTCGGGGACAGGGTGACAGGGGTTATGGAGGGACAGGGTTTCAAGGACGGCAAAAAAAAAAATTCCAATTTTTGGGGACACCTTTTAAAATAATACATAAAAATTAATATTTCAATATTTTAACTTTTTTCAATGACATTTAGGGATTTAAACTATATTTAATATATTTTAGGTACTTTCAATATTATAATTTGATGTTCTTGGTAAAAATAATATCTTTTTAAAATTCAAAACACCATAAAACTTTTGTAAGATTTTAAAAAAAATGGGCACATCCCCTCAAGTCCCGAAATGTTTGGGATGTCCGGGACCTCACCAAGATCTAGGGGACACATCCTCGCATAACATTTCTTATTACACTTATTGTATTATGATGATTATGACAAATGATATTGGATAACATTTCATTGCTTACTATCCTTATTGACAATGATAATTATAACATGTGACAAAACTTAGCACATGAACCAAATGTGTATGATGAATATAATAGCATAGATGATGACGATGAATATTGATTTTAATTGTGTTTCTGTAGTGTCCCTCCTAGTTGGCTATTCGTGATTGATGAGAGAAGTTGGGTGACAGTGTAGACACGTGTTTCATCGTACTCAATTGGTGAACTCTTCTTAAGGTAGTTGAGATCATTTAGGGTTGCATTGGGGATGTTTCACACAAATTTAATGATCAATCCTTGAAGATTATTGTGTAAATCTTGGTTAGTGTAGGGGAAGATTTACATCCATAAGTCATTGGACCCATCTTTGAGTCTCTTTCGGTCATGACATTCCATAATCATCCCTGCTGACCAAGGGTTGGTAATTTCTACTATTCAAAGGGAACCTTGTCGAACAATTCGTTTTGGAGGTTAGAGTGAAGGGTGTGCGTGAGTTATCAAAATATACTCGCTTCTAAATGTCTAATGCAAGTTGATAATAATATGGTCATTATTATTATTATTAGAATCAATATATATAATAATTATAAATAATAGAATTAACAGTGAAATACGAATCACAATAATAAAAATATGTTAAAGAGAGAGCCCATTTGGGGCGATTTTAGGGTTTCTTGGCTGATTATGGAAGATGGGTATGTGCTTGGTAGTGGCCGCCAGGGGGGGGGGGGGGGGGGGGGGGGGGCGGGGGGGAAGCCATGAAAATCTGAAGCAAACGTCTTTTTTCGCTGGTATAAAACCAGATTTTCCACAACATGGGCCGCATTTTTCTGCCTATTGCGCTTGGATAGAAGCTTTGGGACAGATAATGACGTCCAATTAAGCCAATGGAAGGGATTTTCTGTCATATGTTGTGGTTGTAAGTGAGCTGAGCTCGAGGGGTGAAGCATGCGGACTGTTTGGCAAGTGCTTGGACGAGACGTGGTCCTAGGAACTCACCCTAACCATGTAAGCTTCATCTCTTTTGTTTTTAGCATGCTGGGCACAACCTTTATGTTGTGGAATGTGGGCTATAATGGCTACAGTTATGTAAAATGTGGAAGCTTTGACCTTGCGTGTGAATTGTTTTGTAAAATATAGTTAGCAGGTGCTAAGCCGGGCTCCACAACCTTCGCCAGCCTCTTTCCAAACTGTCACAACCCTTGCCAGTGCGCACCCTGCTTGTGCCATGATAGGAGCTTTGAAACTGGGTATGGGCGTGTACCAAAGCTTTAGGAGGGGAATTTTTTCCAGATCCTATAGTTGATAGTGCACTGATAGACGTGTATGCAAAAATGTGGGAAGCAAGCACAAGACACACAAACTGTTTGACAAAATGCCATGAAAATGTGAGTTGATCCTTCGAAAACCACCCTTGCATCCACATAGCTTGCACGTGTTCTTCTTGCTCGGAGCCACGTTATTCGCTTTGTATCTCGCAGGGATGATTATCTTCTCCCTTCTTCTTGCATGATTTACGTGTTCCTAGTTTTTCTTTGCTTATGGTTATGAAAAAAAATCAATCATGCATATGCTTCGGTGAACTTTAATGAGTTGTAATACCAACCATTAAAATTCTGTTTCCCTCCTATGTAACTAGAAGGAATTTATGTTGAGTGCAAACACAGTTCATGTTTTACCTCCTTAGATGTTCAATCGCTTTGATAACAATTATGGATAATGAAGATCACCTAAATGCCAATCGAACTTGTTTTCTATATTAAAGCAACCTTTTGGTTACCTTGCAAAAGTTAATAGAACCCTATTTCGGTGATGTGCCAAACCTCCCCGAACCCCTAAAATGGGAAAGCTAAGCTTTGACTATGTTCCCTGTCACGTGGAGTGTTGTTTCAAACCTAAAAACGAATTCAAATGTTCGCTTATGCATTTTTCGTCACCCCCTCTAAGAGCCATGTTGACCCTTTTCATAGCTTTAGACAACTGTTGAAATTTTAAAAATGCAGTTTGGTTTTGACCCGTAGTTTAGGCCCTAGGTGGAGAAATAGAATTTGGCTTTGGCATACCTCTAGTATTTCTCCACGAAAATCAATACCAACCCTAATTTGGATAAATCCATCTTGCAAGCTAGTTTTCCAAGTGCGTTTTGTAGGCCCCCAATTGTTGGGCGACAAGGTCATTCGGGTGCATTTACGATCAGTAGCTCCAGAAAGATGGGTGCCAATCGAACCCAATTCGTCATTTTTGGGTTTTTTTAGCTCTGAGTGTTTCCCTTTATGTAGGGGAATATGTAGGGATTTGAGTCCTTGCTTATTTCACCCTCAGAGGTTGTTTTTGACCGCAGATTTTTGAGCTACTTGTCTAATTTGACCCTTTTTGGAAAACTTGTAACAAAATGGGGAAAACTAGCGTATGACCTTATTCGAGCAAATATAGATCAGGAAGTCCTTTAAACACTAACATATGACTATAGGAAACATTCTTCGACATGTGTTGTGAAAAGAATTTCATTGTGGAAAAATGGTGTTTTCTTTCTCCTCTCTATTTCTCTCTTTAGCCTTGAAAATGAGTTGAAATGGAAGTTATATTCCTTACTCTCCCTAGAAGTGTGTTAACTATTTTTTTCATTATTATTGGAAAACTATGAAATCATAAATTATGCTAGATTGTAGATAGATGACATGCCAGCAGTTGTGTGTGGACCATGTGGTGGTTGCATGTACCATGGATAGGAGGATTTAATATCATGTTTAATATGTTGTAATGATAGTTTTTACTTAGATGAATATAGTGTAAATTGGTAATTAGTAGCACTATTTGGTGCAGAATTATAGAATAACAATGTTGTATCAAGAAAGAGAAATATTACTGCATGTGTGATAAAATGATAATCATATTTGTTTTGGATAAATTATTGTGTTGTGATCAGTGGTACTAGATGCAGAAGCTCGTGTTGTTTTGTTTGCATGTAAGAAATCATTGATCATTTTAATTATTATAGTCCCCTCATAACGATCACAATCTATGTTATAAATTCATTACACATAAACTATCGAAAGTTAGCTAAGTTTTAATTATTCTACCATGTCTTCTCTCTTAGTTGTGTCATGACTAGTTTAAAACCCCTAACGTCTTTGGAGACATGAATTAGAGCTAACAAGGGTGTCTTCCTTTCATACACCTAGAATTCTTCCAAAGTACCATTTCTATAAGTTAAGTGTCCTTGCACAAAGCAATGGCTAGGTTGTGTGACCTTGCCATTTATGGGGTAAATAGGACTGACCCTTTTTGGTATCATAGGTTTACTCATATTCATGGATGAGTTAGAGTTCAATATCCACATTTTCACTTGGTATCCTAGTGGACAACCAAATGATGATGAAGATAGTTTGTGTTAGCTTCATCATCGATTGATCTCTCTAGGTTAAACAACCCATGAATTAACAATTGTTTAAGCTTTTCCATGAAACCCATTTAAGGAGATGAGGGCAAAAATATCAACTTCACAGGGAAAGTTGTATTGTTTTTCGTGGTTGTGACCATTGAAATCAAAGTTTATTTTGATGTTGTGAACACCTGTGTCACTATCCTTGGGGATTATCAAAACATAATCTATGTTTCCACCACAAGTTCTCCTCAAAAGTTCTCTCTCACAATGTATTTCATCAAACTCTTTATTTATTGATTCCAACACACAAATAGCATTCCATCGACAAACATAAATGATATTACATTCACAAGAAGCCTCATCGAGCTCATAAATAATAAAAACTATTATTCCATAGGGTGGTATCCAAAGTGCATGTCTGATGGTTGTACAAATGAAAAAATCAAAATCACCATTATAATCATCCTCCTTATAAAAATCCTTTACAAATACAATGTTATCACCAACAATTAATGTGAGATTGATGGAAGAGAGAGGGCTATAGGAACAATAACTCATGATCTAGAGCTCTTGGTGCATTAGAAAACAATAAATTGTATATGGAAACCATTTTTCCGTATACCAAGCCTCTCAATTTTCCCTCAACAAATTTGTTTTTCCATGATAAATCTACATATCTATATATCAAAGTATCATTCAAGCCACTTAAGTTGGCCTTAAAAATCACTTGGTAATGAAGGGTCATGGAATCCACACTAAGGTTGATCATAACTCCATCAAAAATGTGCCTCTCGCTCTTGAGATAAGTCGACATGAATTGATCTTCCTGAATGGGATCCAGAAGCTGTTGAATTTGCATCATTAATGGATTGACTACATAAAGCATTCCATCTTGGTTATCCAAATAAAGCAAGAGATCATCGGATGCAGCAATGAGATGGCATCGCAGTTGGGACGAATCGAATATCTTCTTGTTGAAGAATACACCCAACAGTAGCACAATATTTCCCCTCCATCACAATCCACTTCTGGCCATTACGCTCTTCCCACAGTTTTATGAAAGTGCCAACAAGAAGTCACAATGTTTCGCCATGTTTTACAGACAGATTGAAGTCGGAAAACTTTAGGAAATTATAAATTACACAAAATTAGAGGGAAGAGGCCTTCACATAGAAATTCCTGGTTTGTGAGGGATGTCATAACGCTTAAAAAATATTTGAGGCTACATTGAAATATATAGAATGGGATGGCCTTTTTTAGCTTCTTCGGAAAAAATATATATAATTACAAAATCAAACCATCTGGCTAAATATAGACAACAATTACAAGTAAAAAAATATACAATGGTAAAAATACCTAAATACCAATATACACAGCTTTTTATTCCACTTTGAAAGAGACAAAATTTACAAATTATAGCCACAAACATTAAAATATCTCTCATCCACAATACCATGCTTGCTTACTGTGGAATTATATTAATGGTGTTATCTATGATTTGCTTATATAGTAAAACCAAGTTATGAACGTTAGATGATATAATGGTATAATAATTCATTGTTATTTGTCGTTTATATTTTTTTGGCTTCCTCCTCTCCTTCTCCATAGGTGACATTCTTTCCTCTTCTATTGTTACCCAAATTTATGACTTCTCCTCTCTTCTTATACGACTTCTTAAATTTACTTGTTTGGAGTTTCCCTTCTCTCTCTTCTTATGTGTCTTCCCATACTTGTTCCGTTAATCTTCCACTATCCTCTGCCATAACTTAAAAAAAATTCTTGTTGATCTTATTCCCAAATTTTCCTTTCCTCAAAATAAAATCCCCATCCATGCAAATTTAAACTTTATAATTTTTGTTTTTCTCTTCAATATTTTAAAATTAATTTTTTAAAACAAAGTAGCAAGTTTCCTATGAGCATTCAACAAACTTTTGCAAAATCATACCACTTGATTGCCTTAAAAATTAATAATTATCTTTTTTAATTCTTTTGTGCTAAGAAATTTTAGGATTTATGTGCAAATATATGGTCTGAATTTTATTTACATTTTTTGGTTCCTTTTTCACATCTTCATTCATTTAAATTCTAATCCTACTTTGGTCGGTAGATTTGATCTTTATAAACAGATAAATTTTAATATGTTATGATCCTTACAAAAAATGGATGACATCATGCCATGCGCACTTTTATCATTGTTTTCCTAATTATTATGCATCTAATTCAATAGTTTGAGACATTTATAATGTTGATACTGAGCACTATGGAGTACCATTTTGATTCTGATATATGTCTGTATTATGATGTTTATTATTATTTTTGAGCTACATGATATGGCTTATCACTGTTATTAGATCATGATGATGTTGACTTATGATATTGCTTAACATTGTATTGCGTATTACACTTATTGTATTATGATGATTATGACAAATGATATTGGATAACATTTCATTGGTTACTATCCTTATTGACAATGATGACTATAACATGTGACAAAACTTAGCACATGAACCAAATGTGTATGATGAATATAATACTGTAGGTGATGACGATAAATATTGATATAATTTTGTTTCATGTAAAATCAATACAATAAAACTTATGTTTAAATTGTGACATAATTAATTCTTAATTTTGCTATTTTGAACATATATGATGCTTGAGTTAAGTGTGCATGGAAATGATATATGGCATGCTTTCAACATCCACAAATTGGAGAGGCAATGAACATTCCATCAAGGAATCACTCATACGAGCCACTATATCCTCATATTTGTTGTTTGGTTCTAATCCTAGAGTCCTTGGTGGTCTTTTCTTGCTTACTTGTTATGTTATCACAATTTTTAGGTTTGATTAGGGATTTACAACAATAACAAAACCCAGAATGAAAAAGGAGCTACACGAGGTTATTATGATTAATTAATTTCCAACATTAACCATTCAATATTAGGATAACAAACTAATACTTGTAACAAATGTACACAATACAATACAAACTTACAAATACATGGTGTAGACATTTAAAATGTCAACATGGTTAATTATGATTAACATGTCCCACAAATATCCCAACACCATCCAATAATAATTAAACGCAAGATTAATTATTATTATGTAATCAATTTTAACATATTTGCCCCTTTATCATTTATCCCAAATCTTTTTATTTCATTATTATATCCCATCTCAAACCTTTAATTCATTAATAATATCATATTATCTTATTTCTAATCCCTATTAACATTGTATAGGAATTAATATTCCTACATCTCACCTACCACCTATCCTACACATCCCTACACCTAGCCTTTTCATCAAATCACATCCCTAATCATATTTATTTAACATAATCTAATCCTAATCTCAGCACATCCTCACACCTCTAAATCTAAAGGCTTCTAAATCTAAAAGTCTCTATGACCTTCCTCCTTCCATTGAATTTTTAATTCAATGGAAGTTTCTTCCCTCCATGGAATTTGAATTCAAATTCTAGAATTCTCTATTCCTCTCATCAATTCTCCACCCTTGATCCAAATCTAAGATGGCTTTATCCTAGCCATTGAATCCTCCACTCCTTAGCTATAAATTTATCTCTCATCCTCCATGAGATCCATCTTAAAAATCCATAGAAAAACTTTGCTCTTTTATTTATCCAATCAATCCATTTCTATTATCACTCTATCATCCAATCTATCAATCATCCCATGTAAGAAAAGGGGAGGTGTTGCCCAAGTGTCTCCAAAATCTGAAGCAATCCAAGAATCATCAACAACTCAAGATAAAATCTAAAACATTAAAGGAGGAACTTGGAATCTTATAGGTAAGTGTAGGTATTTGTCTTCTCTCTCCTTTCCATCCATTGCTTTATCTAAGGTTTTGTTTGAGAATATTTGATTAGGGAAACAACTTAGTTGTTTTCTCACATTTCTATTCATCTAATATTTTCTTGCATTACATTTTGGCACCCACTGTGGGGCTTACCCCCCAAAATTTTGATTGTTTTCAATATTATTTAATATTTAGAACAAACTGTCTAAATTTGAAAAAAAAATTGTTGAGATTTACCCCTTGAAATTTCAATTTTTTGTGATTGTCTTCTGTTTCAGCACTTTTGACATGAAACAAAGCTTTTGTAAACCCTATGGCACATTTGTAAATACTTTAGCACTTTTGTTCAACCTTTAAATCCCTAAAATTGTCTTTTTGACAAAATAACGCGTTTGTAGGCAAAGTAGCGCATTTGCACATAAAGTAACGTTTTTTCACAGAAAGTAGTGCATATGTTCTAAAGTGGTGCCTATGGCCTCTTTTGGCGACTATGCTTTTTGTTGTAGCACTTTTGTTTCCTACCTTTCGAGAGCCATAAATTTTGATCCCGAACTCGAAACGACTAAAAAAATTTCTAGAAAGGTATTGAAAATATCTATGCAATGAAAGTGTTAATTTAGCATTTTATAATACAATATATTCATGGTTTTCTTATGTGCCATCTTAGCTTACCTTCAAACCTTACATTAAAATATATTCCTTATTGTGCTTATTGTACTCCAAGTTTACCCTTCATACATCTTCATATTATGTCCTTGTCAATTCATATAATATTTTAATTAATTATTATATTCTAACTATTTTTGCTATTCATTTTTAAATCCCATCATACCCTTAGTCATATTAATACACCATTAATACTTTTAAATCCCACTAACTAATCCCTATTAACCATTTTCTAGAAATTTAAAAATACCACCCACCTACACCTAGCCTCTCCATCTAAGCACCCCACTAAATAGAATTAATTTCACCTAACCTTTGCTTGCTAGTTCACCTCCTATAAGATTGTATCTTGTGTCTTTCAAACTTCATCAGGTGGCCTAACTCACTCCACCTATATAACCTCTTGAACCACTGTTAGATACTCCACCAAAAGGATACCACGACTTCAAAACCATGACATTCAAGTGTCTTATCTGCCCCTACATGTCAGATTTCAGTCCACAACTCTCTCACGAGGTCAAGAACCTTGTCATACCTTGCTTGAGTTATATAATCACCCTACTCATATGGAAAGAAGACATTCACTACACCTTCAAATGGATCTTAGCCCACATGTATGCACTACAAAATCATCAACCAATCATGTCAATACTGCCCTGTTTTATGCTAGGCCCAGATTTGGCTCCATAAGCTCATTCCATGATAGACATTTGGCATAGAGGTTACTAGTTATCATCTTGAGTAAATTAGAATCACTGAATTCAAGGTCATACAAATGTTCAAGCCCTCTATCTCCTCCTACAAAGACTGTTTCATACTCTAACATCCAATCATGAAAGTTACATATGCCATTTATATCCTCTAGCCATACTTTACCCTACAATGGAGTCACATTCCAAATAGATTCATAGGGTCATTCATACCACTTAAACATGTTGAATGCATCATATTAAAGACTTAGACTCCCTTACCAGTGTTCCACAAATGGTCTTCAATTTGGATTGTAGTACTCTGCCCTCCAAGCTTCTTAAGGCTCTTATTTGCCCAATTCAAGTAGCCTAAAATGCAAGTACCAGTCTCCCATGCCATGGATCACATGGCATCATTTATGTTCTACCAACCTCCATCATGATTGGAGTGATCCCAACCTTACATGCACTAGCAATTTGCACATTTCTTCCAGCTCAGCCTTCTTTGTAGCCTTTCCTAGTGACTTAGTACAGTCATAAACCCTGTACAGTCAATCTTGTATTAAAAATGATGGCATCTTCTTTGTAGAATCTAACTCCCTAGGATCATTTAAACACTTCAATTGAACCTTATTCCATCCTCCATACCAATCTAAAGTCATGACTATCAAGCATTAATAACAACTGTCTTTTTCTCTCCTTACCTGTACACTGTGCTTGCTCCATTAGAACTCGAAATTGCTGTTATCGATAATTTCTACTGTACTGAATCAATCACCACGAAAATTTGAGGGTTTCTAATTCATGCTAAGACAGAGATATTTTGAGAATTTGAGCTTATTCTATCAGTGCAAACAGAAGATCTGGGAGGCCCTAATTAGAGCCCGAGAACCAAACAATTGCTATAAAAACCAAATTACACATTGTCAAGATTTGCAAAAATCATGGTCGTGTTCCTCATCTCCTGTAGAAGCTCCCTATATTAACAGTTACGAGATTTCAATACTTAGATGGGACTGCGGGTTTGTACCTCACTGTCTGGCAGTCATTCTTCATACAGTCCATCCAAAGCATGCAAAATTCATTCAAACAGAGGTATATTTTCTCTTCTAATCACCATACATACTTCATTCATCATTCCACACACATATTACAAGCTTTCTCCTTCGAATTCTTAACTCAAACATGAATAACTGACCTATTCTAACCCCTTAGGAAGCTCAACTAGCTCCTTATTTGATTAAGTCTACCCTAGGAAAGCTCAACCATACGTCCAATCATAGAAAATGTGGATGATCTTCATCCTAGGTATATTATATTCTCCTTCCTTTCCATCTTGCTCTATCAGAGTTAGCAATTAGAATTGTTAGTTTAAGTTATTTTTTCTTGAAACAGGGATTTTGTAAACCATGTGGTGCATTTGTAAATACTTTAGAGTTGAAATATTACCCCTACTACAAGGTTTTTCACGTTTACTATAAAAATGTACACACACATTTGAATTTGAACGATGATATTATGGAGAGATTAAACTTTGACAACTCCTTGTTTATGCTCAGTGCCTAAGAAAGGCTTATTCAACTTTATTATACTCTCCAAGCTATGAGGATGATGATCCTACATCATTTTCATTTTCCTAAATCTTATTATTTTAACTACACATTAAATTATCTTTTCTTGTTCCAAACAACTAACACTTTGTGTGTAGCTTCCTACACTTACCAAAAATAAAAATCAATCTAAAAATACTAATCCTTTTTGTTTTGCAGCTTTTTTAGTCCAAGACATTTGGGGTTATAAACAAACTACTAATCCTTGGTTTTTCAAGGCCTCCTCTTGAAGACCCCATTACATAATTTTTTAGTCATTTTATCTTGAATCCATTTTCTTGCATTTATAATCATTTTTGTGTATTTTGATTTTTTACTTGTTCATCCCAAAGGAAAACCCATGTATGCTCTCCTCTCGCATCCTAGGATGATCTTGAGGATCAAAAGTGGCCAGCCTTCCCATTTGTATGGATTCGTATAAAGTTTCTATCTATGATATAAGGCTTTGGTGTCTAGTCGAAGAGATATAGATATAGATGTCGGAGCTGTAGGATTCAACCAGATTGATAATAAGTGTCTTATAGAGAGGGGTAGCAGATCTCATGGCCTTTAGTCAACCTATTGATTGGGCGGGAGAGGGTGTCAATGACAGGACACCAATGGCCCTATATTTATTTATTTTTTCGGGGTAACGTGACGTTGAATAGATACCCACACACTTGTTATATTCCTAGGGGTCTCGTGACCATGGGCTTCATCTCCACACAAGTAAACATACCCCTTGTTCTAGCGGGGTATATAAATTCTTAGACAATTGTCATTATTGGCTTATTGTTTTCTTGTTTTAAGAGTGATGTGAAGTGAGGGGATTCCACGTCCCAATACCTAGGCCTTAGACAACATCCTTGTAACATAGACTTGGACCCTACGTACCGCAAGCTATATTAGGGACTCCCCTAGTGAGCTCGTACATCCTAGACTAGGCAACCTCTTGGCCACATATTAAGCTATAGTGCAAGGAGACCGCACTCCCTAAGATAACTCGCTAGCCGACCCCACATTGACACATAGGTGGAGAGTCAATTGTGGCACCATCGTTAGTGTGTGGTATTAAAAGTGGGCTATAGCTTGATTGCAATCCCACTTGACTAGTTAGGGTGTGTGTTGTATGTTTGTTTGTTTTTAAACACTCGTAACCATCCTATCATTTTAAAATTTTAATTAAACAAACATTATCATAATCATCCATCCTTAATCCACAATCTTAATCCAAATCTAATCCTCTACACATCTTATCTAGCCATGGCATTTAATCCTCAATCCCTGTCCTTTCTAAACCAATATCCAAACCCTACCTTTTCTCTAAATCCATCAACCAAGCTATCTCATCATCCCCCACCCATCAAGCTCAATCATCTCTCTTTAACCATAAAGTCCCACACACTATCCAGCACCTTAATAAAAAAATCTCAAACCTAACATCCCACCTTAACCAATCCTTTCCTCATCATCTGAATCAACCATCACATATTGAACCTAACATCCTAAAAACCATCCACCAACTTAACGAACAAATATCCCATATTCAATCTTCAATCAACCAATTGAACCTTAATCTATCATCTCCCAACCAAACCCATCCACAATTTCCCCTTCCTAAGATCTTTAATTCTTACCCCATTGACTTCTTCCTTAACGAAACTGAATCATCCCAATCCACACCATTACCTAAACAACATAAACCACTATCCCTACAATTTAATTAAATCAACTTTGACCACCTCACTAATTTTGACCTAAGACCAAGAGGACCTCCTTTATGTCCTTGTTAGTCTAGCCACCGATCCCAAACCCATGCAACCATCACAAACCCCAACCTCCAAATCCCTTATCAATCATCATGACATACACCTTTGTCCCATCAAAACTCATACAAATAATCCACCATTGTCTAAAACCTCAACTCCTAAAACCAATCATCATAAAACTTATCATCAAGTCCCATTCACTTAATCCTAAATCAATACCACCCACATCTCATCTTAGTCCTCCATCCTCATCATCTTCATCACCCCAATCTAATCCTACAGACTTTCTCCTAGATAGTCCCACTTCCCCTTAACCATCAACAATTTCATCCTCTAAGCTTATCTCATCCCCTCCATCACCTAAGCCCAATAATATCTCATCCACCATGAATCCTAAATCACCCTCCTCTTCTTCATTCACACCTAATCCTTTCTTAACCCCTTGATCACCTAAACCTAACATGATCCTATCCGCTAATCCTATTTCAAATCTACCATCTCCCAATCCTTAAACATATAAATTGACTCCTAAGTCACCAACTCCCAAACCTAACAAATATAATCCCAATCCTCTCCCTACCCCATCTCATACCCAATCTAATGAGACTCATATGCCACCTTCATCTACTTCATCCCCTAAATCGACCAAATTTAATGTGGTTCTTACACCACACCAATATCCCCAAATCCCCAACATCGACCAAATCTAATATGAACCTCATATCAAAACCATACCCTTCATCTAAATCTACTCCATCCCTTCATCTACATCTATCAATCCAAAAAACAATCTAATCCTAAACCAAAACCACATAGTCCCACCAATCCAAAATCAACCAAATCTACTTCGTCCTCCAATCCCAAATTATCCACTTCGCCCCCCCAATCCTAATCGAATCCCCTTTATCTTCTACACCACAAGAATCTAATCCAATTTATAAATCCAAAAATCAGCCACCTCATCTTACACCATTACTTCCTATTCCCTCCAAGTCATTACTTCCTACTCCCATCCAAACCATTTTACCCAAACCACTTCACTCCTTTAGGAGAATCTTTGACGACCATCTTCTATCGCCTAAAAACCTTCAACATGATCATCCATCCCCCAATCAAATCATGAAATCAAAACCTTCCCAAACCATCTTAGTATCAGGAACATTATTATTGTGACTTCCATTTCACCCATGGACACTCGACCAATCATTGTATGCAATTTATCTCTTATGTCCAAAATCTCATTAACAAAGGAATTCTTATTTGTGTACCTCTCTATCCACCACCTTTTCATCATAATCCTTTTCCTAACCATCATCCATCATCCAAACCCTACTTGACATCCAAAAGTCGTCAACCATCCAAATCTCATCATACATCCAAATATCCCTCACCAACCAAAAACCAAAACAAATCCCCTCCCTTCCTTTGTTAAGTTTGGCCTCTTAACAGATGATGAAAATTACAACCCCCCAGTCTCATGATGACCATATGAAATCATATTCCCCATCCACTTCATATCATATAGCCAAAATATGTTCGTTAATATGAAACATCGAGGCAAAGTCTTACACATCCATGAACAAGGTATTCGCAAACCCATCTCCCTTCATCAAAATCCAGGTCATTTAGGATTAGGTATAAACCTAACACTACACAACCATCCCACCCACTACTCCATCACAACCCATTTTTACCACTCCTCTTATTTATCCTACCATCCCAACCACTCCACCTAATCCCAAATCATTTAATCACCCTAAAGACCAAACACTAAAAATGGATTGAGCACATAATTAGTCACTTGCGCACGGATGTTCTTTCCTTCCCACTCACTCTCCTTTCATCCAAAATCCAAATCCCTTTGCATCCAATTCATTCTCTATCATAACATCCATTTATATCCTCTTAAAATCCATTCATTTGAACACTAGATCAGCTTGCTCATGCATGTTGTAAGAGAAAATCATACCTATTTGCAATTGTGTGACCATGGTTTATCATTACCTCCAATATTCAAGAACCATTGTCCTCCTATAGATCCACACACTTAATCAACTTATGGTGAAGACCCTTGGGTGTATATTTTGACACTCTAGTCAATGTCATCACCACACTCATCTCCATCCTCCAACAAGCCACTAGTGATTCTTAACCCCTTGAGATTTTTCAAGAGAGTGGAACCTCTTTATGCAAAAAATACAAATATCAAAAGACAAAAAATCATATCAAAATTAAAAAAATCAAATAAAATCCACCTCAAGACTCTCTCTAGGGGTGTTTCCAGCAACTCTACTAGGGCTATGGATGTTTGGCTGGCAGTAGAGCAATGTTGTGACAAGAATCATATGTATCTCCGTCGGGACTATGGACATCTGGCTGGCAGCGGAGAAATGCACGAATTAACCTTCCGTTCACCTTCCATCCACCTATTTGACTTAATCACTTCCTATACATTGGCTAGTTTGTCTTTACATACTACCTATTAGGTGTTCACTTCAAGCGGTAATTAACCATCACAATCGCACACACTTTGATCTAAAAAAGACATCGGGCTTGCATGTTTCCAAGTATTTTTAGACCTTGGTCGCACTTTTGTTTTAGTCTACTCTTGCATTACAACATGTTCCGTCAGGCTCATCTTTTGTTCATCACAGATGTTATTTTCCTTCCATCCATCACATCAACATCATTTTTACCTATGATCTAACATATGCAGGAAGATGACGATCCTCTCCTTTTTCATCCAATCCTCCCCATTTCCCTTTTGAAACATCATCATCATGACTAGGGTCATTCTTACTATCAACCACTAAAGGCATCATCCATTTTATATACCCCTCACTTCCCATCTTACACTACACTTGGAGACAAATCAAACACATCCATCCATCCGTGCACTAGCCACCCTAGTTCACACTTGGGGACACACCACATCTATCACTCGATCCATCACGCTTATAATTAGGGGCATATCTTGTTATCTTCCATATCTTGCATCTCATCCTATCCTACATCCCATTTAATTCTAACCTTTCATCCAAACCCTCTCCTATCCAACCTATCTCATTTCCCTCACTCCTTTCCTTTCATCCTACCCAAACACACTTTGGGACTTATAGGATAAATTTTCATCCCACCTTACATCCCATAATTTATCCCATCTTGAATCCTCTCCTCTTACCTATCCTCCACTATCCCCCCATCCCAAAATAAAATCTTAACATCCAACATGACATAATCTAAAAACATCAAAAAATCCAAATACAACATCAAAAAAAAAATCTAAACATCCAAAATCTAAAATCTAAAAAAATCACATCATCCAAAGTCCAAAATATAAAATCAAAACATTCAAAAAATCCATAAAATACAAAAAAGCAATGTGTGTGTTTTTTTCTTGTGTGTGTTTGTTTGTCTGTGTTTTACATTTTGGTCGATGATATGAGGTTATTTTTATTTCTTTTTTTTGCACCATCCAATGATAAGGGGACCATATTTTTTATATTAATCATTCCAGTGACATGAGGACCATATTTAATATTAATTTTTCTAATGATATGAGGACAAGGGCATTTGACAACTCAGACATCATGGTATTGATACCTTGGTACATCTTGTTTTATGCCACATTCAAAACACTTCTAATGATGATAACAATGGGCACTTTGTGGTAGCACACACCCCCTTATATCATCATATTTTAGCCTTATCATCATTCACACCTAACCCTCATCATCATCAAACTAATAATCTATCATCCTCCTCCTCCTATCCACTCAATCCTTTCATAAATCAATCAATTTCCACATCCAAATCCTCCTCACCCCCTGACTAGGGCATCTCAACATCTAACATCTTCAAATCCAACAATCCACAAATCCACAAAACTTCACTCCTTGCCTAGGGCGTCTCAACATCTAACAGCTTAAAATCCTCAAAATCATACCCCCTTGACTGGGGGACATCATCAAATCTACCATCGTCAAATCCAACATCCTCAAATCTTCAAAACCTACCCCCTAGACTGGGGCATCTCAATAACTTACATCTTCAAATCCAATATCAATAATCCTAAATCCTCACCCTTGTCATACATCATTGATTGGGGCATCCTCTAATCCAAAATACTCAATATTCACCATTGTCATACATTGTTGACTGGGGAATCCTCTAAATCCAAAATCCTCAAAACCTCCACCCCTTGGTTGGGGCACCCTATAATTCAAAACTCCAATATATCCTAATCCACAAACCCTCTAATCCTCTTATCCTCTAAATCCTCTCATCTTCATCCACAACATCCTTAAATATTCTAATCCTCTAATCCTCATCCTCTAAATCCTCAAATCTTGTCATCCTCTAATAGTCTTTCATCTTCTAACTGGGGCCTCTCCTCTATTTGATCTGTTACCCACCTCGTTTCCTCCCTGCCTAACCCCTCCATATCACCATTGTAACATGTTTTTCTTAACTTTGTTTGAACGGTCATTGCTACGCAATAACCATTCAAAGAGGGGGAAAATGTATAAATTTTAAATGTTAACATGGGTTAATTACAATTAACATGTCCCGCAAATATCCAAACATCATCCACATAATAATTAATCGCAAGATTAATTATTATTATTTAATCCATTTTAACATATTTACCCCTTTTTATTTTTTTATCATCATTTATCATTTATCTCAAATCTTTTTATTTCATTATTATATCCCATCTCAAACCTTAAAAATCATTAATAATATCATATATTATCTTATTTCTAATCCCTAACATTTTATAGGAATTTAATATTCTTACATCTCACCTACCACCTACCCTACACATCCCTACACCTAGCCTTTTCATCAAATCATATCCATAATCATATTTATTTAACCTAATATCATTATATCCTCACACCTCTAAATCTAGAGGCTTCTAAATCTAGAAGCCTCTCTAACCTTCTTCTTCCATTGAATTTTTAATTCAATAGAAACTTCTTCCATCTATGGAATTTGAATTCAAATTCTAGAATCCTCCAACTCTAGAATCCTCTATTCCTCTCATCAATTGTCCACCCTTGATCCAAATCCAATATGGCTTCATCATAGCCATTGAATCCTCCACTCCTCAGCTATAAATTTAGCTAAATTAAGAATCCATAACAAAACTCAGCTTTTTTATTCATCCCAATCAATCCATTTCTATTATCACTCTATCATCCAATCTATCAATCGTCACTTTTCATCAAGAAATCATCCAATGCAAGCAAAGGGGAGGTGTTGCCCAAGTGTCTCCAAAATATGAAGCAATCCAAGAATCATCAACAATCTAAGACAAAATCTAAAGCATCAAAGGAGGAGCTTGGAATCTTGTAGGTAAGTGCGAGTATTTGTCTTCTCTCTCCTTTCCATCTATTTCTCTATTTGAGGTTTTGTTTGAGAAGATTATATTAGCGAAGCAACTTAGTTGTTTTCTCATATTTATATTCATCCCATATTTTTTTACATTACACATGGGATTGAGTGCACTTAGTTGATTACATGTGATTTTAGGTTGATCGGGGTGGTTTAAATGTTGAAACATGGGTTTCTATACCTAACAATGATTCAAAAATTATATTGTGAGTTGAATATTTCCTGGGGAAGGACTGTATAGTAGGGGCAGGAACATCTATATGGTCTTAACCCTCTTTGTATGGTTTTACACTTGCTCATAAATGTGGTATGTGACTTTTTAGGTTTGTCACTTTTCTGATCCTCTCTATCATTGTCTTTCAGCCACTCTTGATTACATTGCGAGGTCCTCTGAATTCTTTACTCATATTTAAAACCCTAACCATGGATGAGAAGTCTTGAAAAAAAATTATTTGTTGGGTTTTGGGAAATCATGTGCACCACTGATGTCAAAACTAATCCAAAGAGGCCTCAAACCACACATCATTCTCCACCTAGCATGTGATATCTATTTGTAGTACAATAATATTTGACATCATTTATTTGAAAATGCTTAACTTGATTTTAATCTCTTTCCAATCTACTTGAGTGGGTGACATTGAGTTCTTGTAAATAATGGATTCAGTTCCCTATACCTAGTGGGAAGCTTCAAACTTATAAATAGTGTTGTCTTAATGAATGTATAGATGTATTTTTTAGAGTGTAGAGATCTTTGGGTGCCTTTTATGCTATATTTTATAGTACGAGTCCACAAGAGTGCTAGTTTGTGTCTTTATTTTAAATGAGGCAGTTTCACTTGCTCATATATGCTTCTAAAGCTGAATTAAGTTGGAAAGGATGATTGAGGAGAAATGCATGAGCCAAAGAATAATTTGCAATGAGAAGTTAGGGACCAACGTGAGATGGATCAAAACCATACAATAGATTCATAACAATACAAATGTTCTTTCCCCTACTGTACATTTTAACCCAATAGTGATAATCTACAATGTGAAATTTGGAATAGGACTAGTGAAGTTTCTCACTATGTTTCATGTATTCATTTATTTAAAAATATCAATAGTTGAGTGTGGAAGATCAAGAAAGCTAGACAAGATACCTAGGGATGCACTAGATGAGAATGGTTGAAGTTTAGTTGTTTGATAAAGAGAGCAATGTCAAGAAAACAAATGTCAAAAAGTAGGATTACCAAATTTGAGTGTTTACATTTTCCCCCCCTTAAGTATGAAATGAAATTACATTCTTAAAGGAAAAGATAGTGTAGTATGTAGACACACATTTTTTTCACTCGATTTTTGTTATGAAAGATCCCATTGTATTGGTGTTGGCACGCTCCATGATAAAACCTATAACATAGAATGTATTCAATTCCTATGATAAAGAACTGAACTTTAACTCAAATATAAAGATGCAATGTAAATGAAATATGAAATTATAAGAGTGAAATAAAGAGATGTAAATCATGGAAGGAGTACACATGTTTGTTTTGTGGAGGGAAGAGTTTCATGTTCTTTGTTTGTGCTTGGAGATTTGGATTTTTTGAAAAATTCCAAATAATTAGGGGTAATCAATCCCCAATTTTGTCGAGAATATGCTGAAGTATTGGGTGTACAGAATCCAAAACATGAGTGTTGAAGAGAGATAATAAAAATGAGGATCTTAAGTGCTTTGTGAAGGAAGAAGACCATGTATCAAAGTTATTCAATAACGTTGATATCTTCCCCCTTAGGTGTAAAGAGAGAGGAAGGACTACCTATAAATAACTTAGCTTCTTTATCACCTTCTATAACCCCATGAAAGACACCACTACAAATGGATCTAAGCCCAATTTTGTAAATTAAGACACATAATACAAAAAAGAATGAATATCCTCCATACTACTCTCCCCATGTGCCGCACAACTGAGTATAGATTGCATAGAAATGAATTTGTGATATTCATTTTTCTATCATTGTTCTTCACTCACCAAATCTCCTTCTTGAAGTGATCGGCATAAAATGAGATTATTTGTCTCCAAATCACATTTGCAAGCTGTCTCAACCACTCAGGGTTGTAGAGGACTCATCCTAGGTCAAAATGGTGGCATCTTTGTTCCTCATGGTTGATTGTTATGTACGGATTTTGACCTGTTTTGAATAATTTAAGCTATACGTTGTAAATTTAAAGATACCAAGTTGAATATCCAACTATGGGAAATGATAGGTGATGTGGTCTTAGATGTCGTGAAGATATTTGAGCAAGTTCAGTGTTTGTTTATTGTGAATTCAATCAAACTTCCTTCTCTAACATTAAAGGGCTTCTCAAGCTAAACCTGTCATAGTGTTTGAAGAGGGGTTTTGTGATTATGCATGATGTTGAGTTGAGAAATGAATAAGAACATATTATACAATTCCAAGACAACTGGATGAATATTATAGTTTCTTTGGTTGAGTGGTGTGAAGGTATAGTTTGTATTTCTTTTCAACTTCCCCATATAGGCTTATCAAGAAGATTGATTTCTGAGTGGTGCTTGCAAATTTCACTCTATACACTCTACATGCAAGTTGTTGGACATAGTGACTATGCTCTTTTTTGAATTTTTCCTTCTGCATATGGTCATGTATGTGGATATTTTATCAACAATATACCTCACAATTAATATTGCTCTGTAAGGACTGAAGAACAAGTATGCAAAATCCTGCATATTCTTAATTTTCATGAATATATTCCTTGAAATGGTGATTTCTCTTGGTATAAAAAGTTGCAAAACGTTAGGATATTCTCAAAAATCTTCCTTAAATTCTTTGGACAAAGGTTTACACTAGTAGAACATCAAATTCTTGAATATTGGGTCTGTGATTGTGTGACAGTCAAGGTGGTAAGCACATTTGGCCTAAAATAATGAATTCCTTCTATCATTTTGTTCAAAAAAAGGTTTGGAACTTAGTAATAAACCATGGTGAATTGTTCATACTATCATATGGACATAAAATTGAAGAACAGTGTGTTGAAGGCTTCAAAACACATGACTAGGGTTTGGATCTTAAAACCCCAACTTTATAAAGCTTGAAAATCAAGTTAAACTGATCTAGTGGGCATGATATCAAAAGTTTCCTTGACCTAGGGAGTTGTGAAAATGTCTTTAATATTCTTGAAAGATGTCATTATAATCTTATTTTACTAATAAATGTGTGGAGTTGATTAAACCTTGCAGATAGAACTTGATTTAACAAATATTGAAAATATATGATAAATTTTAACTACAAGGTCATAATGCAATAGATATGCAATAAATAATAGATATGACCTAAGATAAAAAAATATATTAAACCCTAGGTGCAAGAGAAGGGATGAATTACTTAGTTGATTTCGTAATTAATCATGGATTATTCCGAACTGGAAAACTAATAAATAGGAGGAGGAAATTGTCTTTACTGCACCCAAAAAAATGTGTGACTGTCAGATATGCCTGGAATGGGGTGCTTGGATCAATTCAGGGGCACCAGGATAGACCACTATTGGGCACACTTGACTACTCATAACCTCATAAATTGATTTTTATAGTGTCACAAGATGTTTGATAATGTTTTTTTGCCGATCACCTATGTGTCACACTATGCTCGCAGAATTCACTTATAACACACCAAATTTGGGTCACACTCCCCTTAGTCCCCTTTAATTAATTAACGTAACATATTCACCTAACCATGACCCCTTACCCCACATTCATATTAATTTAATTACTTACAATTGAATTAATGTTCATCCTCACATTATTAATTAACTTAATTAATTTAATTAAGTTAATTTACACCTCACCTAGCCACATCACCTAGACACCTCACCATGGACTTATTCCTAGCCTATTAATTAACTAAGATTGAGTCTCTACTTATCTTAAACAATTGGACTCTTTCAAACCCTAAAATTAAAGTCCTATTCCTTCTCCAACAACACTCCCACTTATCTAAGCACCAACCCTCACTTGAGACCCAGATTAGCAATCAAGATCACGCCAAACATAGTAAAGATCGGGCTATTTTTGGTAACTTTGACTAATTCACCCTAACCGATGCTAGTTTATCCTCGGCCGATGTCGGTCACCTAAACCGCCATTGGTTCCTTTATATACAATTTTACAACTCTTTACATGGGTTGGTCATTCAGTTTTGGGAGTTCTATTGCAATCAAGCATGAATCTCAAAATCCATTCCTTCATCCAAATGATGACGACACACCACCAGAGTGCAGCACAAGCAACAGGTTCTCTTCCAGAGCATTGGAGTATCCATGGGAACACATAGGTTGCACTGTCATGGCACTGAACCAGCCATCACCTCACCTATCAACCACCAGCCACCTTCATTCATGAGATCTTCATAGCAACAAGTAAGTAATGTGGTTTTCATCATCTGTGCTTACTTTACTGTAGATCTTTTACTTCTTTTAGTATTTCCATTTCTTGTTATTACCCAGATATCTCCATCTTCCCACCAATCCACCTACCCAACCATTTCAAGTCTTTCCACCTTTCTTAACCTCTTCCTCTGCATTCCTGAGTCTTCTTAGCCATATTACAAGCCTAACCACACCTTCCTCACTCTCTATGCAATCACAGAGGGCTAAAAATCCATTTTTATTAATTTATCACCCATTGCCCCTACTGACATCGGTTTACCTTACCATCATTGGTTTCATCCCTATACCAGCATCAGTCACCTGACCGATATCAGTCTCTGTGTCATTTTATACCCTCTGACCAGCAAGCCTTCAATTCAACCAAACCAACCCAGACCTCACCTGGCCATTCCTAGACCCTTTATCAGACCTCTGATCAGACCTGCCCAACCCAGAACAACCTACCAAACCTCCATTAGATATAATCATAACCTTTCGTGTTTAGATTAAATTTAGCTTATTGTATTAGTATTGAGAAACCTAAATCATTGCATTACAATAGGACCTTTTATTTCATGGTATTCCTATTTACATTAAATTGTATTTGAAAGTGGATTGACAACCTTCTAGGAAGCACACACTTCCTAGATCTAGCATATGCTAGGCAGTCCACTAACATATATTATTAATGTTATTTTGTGGTCTTGTTTTGTTTCTTATAGGTAGTCCTTCCTCCTAGCCAAAGGGAATTCTCTCCACGATCAGCTTGGATCAAAAGTCAACAACGTGCGCATTCTACCTTTCACCTTCACTTTTACAGGTATTCCTCCTAACCATCTTACCTTATCTGTTTTACTAGAAACTATTCAGTGAAACATTTTGGCATGCCCGGTGGGACCCATTTGGGTTCTTTGCATTGTTCATTCTTAGGGAATCATTGTGTGTTTATTTCTTTTTGAAAGAGAGTTCACATTAAATCTTCTCCCTTGGAAACATTCTTCTTCTCCTAATTATCTCAGTGAAACTTGTAGTTTTGGATTAAAAAGAACACTTCTTTTTATTTTATATTGCATTAGTGAAAGACATACTCTTTACCCTTATTCATTATTTCTATCATCAAATTTCATTGTGGATTTGGGTTTAAAAAATTTACATCTCATTTATGTATGTTGCATTGTAGCTCATTTAAATTGTGGGAAACCTATATGCTAGAAGTCATGACTAGCTGATGGCTGAAAAATTGAACCATATCTCACATTTGGAACACACTCTCACTCTATACCAAACCACTGAAAACAAACTACACATTTCTTAAACAACATATTTCCCAGAAGAAGTTGTCAATGATCACACGATCAGAGGATTGACAGTGGGCTCCAGCTAGTTTTTTGGCTAGTCATCATATCAGAGTAGGGCCTCGAGTACTGCAAAGTATATATTGGGGACACCATGCCAAAACTTACCTGAAACCAGCCATAGTTGTTGATTTCCGTAGGGCACCTTCGGTAACCAAAAACTCTATTCTATTCACAAGTCAGTCCTAAATGGCATAAGCCACAACATAAAATCTACATCATAGGATTTCATGTTTGCTAGCTTTTTGCTTGATTTTTGTTTTGAGGTGTGAGTTCATTTTCTTCATTTTTTTCTCTCCCTACATACTCCACAATCATAGTTGGTGTATTCCGACTGTTTCTGAGTGTGTTAGGACTAATCATTGCCATACTCAGTCTCTGAGTTGGTTTTTTATTTGACCTAAATCACCAAAATTCACTTTTTCCATTTTTCACAGATTTCACAGTAACTGGTGTCGGTCCAACGACCACCATCAGTTTCATCATCTCACCACCATTGGTTTACTAACCACCATTAGTTTTATGTTGTTTTGGTCATTTTTCTACCAAAATAGCATTCAATCTATATTTATTTTCTTTCTGTGACTTCCTCTTTCACTTTGCAATATCTTTGAGTCTTTGATATTACCTTTAGAGTCCACTTCTAATTCTTCTTCATCATTTATTACCAGATTTACAAATCTTTCATTTCTCCATAGTAACCTACATCGGTCTAGTCGACCATTGGTGTTACCCTCTCATACCGGCATCGGTTACCCAACCGGTGTTGGTCTCTGTGTTCTGATTTTTCAATCAAAACAACGATCAAATCACACCTTTTAGACCCATTTTTCTCCATTCTTTATGTGTTTCTGCATCATCAGCAGGGCTAAGATCACCCATTCTATTGTTAGTCACATGGTTTTGACTCATAGACAAGCCAACACTCTCATGTTTCATGCTAGCCACCAACCTCTTCCACCTAGCCCATCACCCCCTTCCATCTCATCACCTATGGACCCCAATCAGTCTCTTACCATACCCATGGTGATGAGGAGTTTGTGAGACTCCTTGATCAAAACCCCACCGCTCTACAATATTACCTTGCTCATTCATCTACCCATGATTCATCAAGGGCATACTTGTATATGGCATGCCTATTTCCATTCCTCCTACTCTCACACCCACTTCTACATCAGCTACTACCAGCATAGCCTTAGCCTCTTCCACCTTACCACCTGTGGTTTCCCAGCTTAACCCTACATCATCAATATCTATTGCACCTATGGCATCTATCACGCCTTCGACGTCTGTAGTCCCTACGATGTCCACCATGCCTTCATCAACCACCCTTAGTATAGGTCTATCTGTGTCCTCCACTTCTCATATACCTATTGCATCTCAGCCACCATTGGTGTCGGCAACCCATACTCCCTTCCAAAACCTTGTCCTCTCCATCCCGCAGTCTCTTCCTCTGATTACTATGAGATTCTTTACATCCACCCCACCTACCTACACCTATCACCAACAACCCCCTATTTCATCTACCACTTATTCATGATACTTTCCCTCTACATCTATTCCATCCTATGTTCCTTCATCACAATTTTCATACTCGTCACCACCACATACTAGGATGTCCTTCCACATCATACCCATCTTATCTACCCCCTTATACTACAGGGGGTGCCCCATCATCACAACCTACAAATGATCTTATCAAAATGATGATGGAAAAGATGTAGACATTAGAAGCATTTTCCTCTGGCTCACGTAACTCTCTGACATACGACGAGATTTGCAATGAGCCCATTCACCCATCCATTCTGATTCATCCATACCATCCCCATTGGGAAATGCCTAAATTCAACTGATTCAACAACAAAGAAGACCCGCAACAACACTTGCAGTCTTTTAAACATGTGTGTTATCTAATCACTCATGATGACACTTTTCTCTTGCGAACATTCCCAATGTCCTTGATGGGACATGATCTAGATTGGTATAGTGCTCTACCTAGGCACTCCATCTTTTCATTTAATCAGGTAGCTCAAGATTTTCTAGACCACTTTTCTATCAACATTGTCAAGAAGGTCACCATGACCGACTTGTATGTGACATGCCAATATGAAGACGAATCTATCACATATTTTTTCACTCATTGGTAGAGCCTAATCAACCAACTCACATTCCAATTACCTCATATAGAGTTGATAAAGTTTTTCACCAAATCTTATGTTAGACACATCTTGCCAAATCTCTAAGTTCAAACCTTCCGTATGTTTGACGAGGTGTTCATCATGGCCCAAAAACTTGACCTATCATGTGATTGAAGAGAAGAAGATACAATTACGTAACAACAATGCTTGTGTTTAAATCAAATGATACCTCTTCTTCTTCCAAACCATTAAAAATAATTATTCTAAAGCAAAAGGATCTGCTCTGAACCAGTAGTTTTAAAATCATGAACCCATATCAACCATCTCTAACCTTTTGTTACAATTGAAGAATCATTCATGCCACCGATATCCTTCAAACTTCTTATTACTATTTCAAAAAGGTTTTTAGCATTGGATTTCTCTCTCATCTTATGAATAGAAATTAAGTGAAGCTATCTCACATGAATGTCAATAGTATAAACATGCATACATACCCAAGTAGTATTATCTATTGTTGTAACCTCATCAATATACAAAGACATTTATCATGCATACTTAAGTTTCTCTTTCAAGTATTCTTTCTCAACCATAGCCACACATTTTTCCCAATTCCAATGCCACTACTTTCAGACCAGTGAAAATGAGGAAAGTTTGGGACACCAAGAAAGATAATATCTTCTTATGTTTAGGAAAAAAATTTATAGGACAACCTCTTTTCAGAATGTGGAAAATAGTAGATAACTAAAGTGTTTTACCTAAAATACTATTTTGAATGACCTTGTTAAATTGAGATGTAATTTTCCCTCCATTCTATGAAACTATTCTTTTAGTTCTCTTTTCCTCCTAAAATTATTTTCCATACCTAATATGTAAACAATCATCTGTTTTTTCCATCTGACAACATTCTTCACAACTCCATCTACAGTTTTATTTTCATATATATTTCTTACGTGCTTCTCAATAGTATCCAATTTAAGTTTTCTTTTCTTTTCCCTACCCAATTTCTAGGTACATATTGTAAATTTGATTTATTTGGGAGGTTCAACTTTATTTTTAATTTGAACAGGTTCAATAATGGAAACTTAGAAACTCACTCTAACTTAAATCTCCTTCCCAAGTCCCATTTTCTTACCTTTCTCTTTCTACCAGAAACAGGTGTCCCCTAATTATTTGGAGTGGCGTAATTTAAATTTTGTTGACTTCCAGAAGTTTCACCTCTTACATTCAATCTGGTAAGTGACAACATCCTAGCACTAAAGTGGAAATGTAAATCATTCAGTGGTGAACTTCAACTTCATTCAATAGGATGTCTTCAAATGGAGGCAATTGACAAGGGCAATTTGCAGGTAACCATACCAAAAATTTTGTTTTGGCCCCTAGGGAAGTTTGATAACATTCGAAATAACCCAAAACTCCCTTTCAAAAAATCAAGTTGTTTCAGGACTTAGCCATTTTTAGCTAATCCAATGGGGAGAAATTTCTGTGTTGACATGACGAAAGTTGCAAATGGGGAGAAATGCGACGAGAAATTTGTGTTGACATGAAAAAAATTGTGTGCCATTTACCTTTGGGGAGAAATTTCTGTTGACGTGCCAAAAGTTGCGCCAATGGGGAGAAATTGTCGTGTCGACATGCCAAAAGTTGCGCCAATGGGGAGAAATTGTCGTGTTGACATGCCAAAAGTTGCGCCAATGGGGAGAAATTGTCGTGTTGATGTGCCGAAAGTTACGCCAATGGGGAGAAATTGTCATGTCGACGTGCCGAAAGTTGCGCCAATGGGGAGAAATTGTTGTGTTGAATTTTGTGCCAATGGGGAGAAATTGTCATGTTGACATGCCGAAAGTTACGCCAATGGGGAGAAATTATCGTGTCAACATGCCAAATTTGGTTAATGGGGAGAAATTTCTATGTTGACGTGCCGAAAGTTGCGCCAATGGGGAGAAATTGTCGTGTTGACGTGCCGAAAGTTGTGCCAATGGGGAGAAATTGTCGTGTTGCCGAAAGTTGTGCCAATGGGGAGAAATTGTCGACGTGCCGAAAGTTGTGCCACTTTACAAAGGGGAATTTTTTCTGTGTCGACGTGCTGAAAGTTGTGCCACTTTACAAAGGGGAAAAATTGTCGTGTCGACATGCAGAAAAGTGCACCCTTTTACACTGCGAAGAGTAGTCCCTTCTTTCTGGGATGCGTTGAACATTTTTGTAAAATATTTAAAAAAAATTGTTGGCATACATGATGACCTCATCCATGTTGCACCATGGGATGTTGCCATCCAAAAACTTGCCCAAGTCAACTGTTGACTTTTTAGATATTTTGTAAGTAGTTAGTTTGCTTTTGTCTTCTTTCCTCCTCTCCTTCTATAAATACTAGAATACTTGTTGTATTCCATGTGGACATTTTTTGTATGAAAAGAGAAGTGAGGAGAGAAAGACTTTGTGTTTTCTTGTAACAGAAGAAATATTAATACATATGTTCAGACTTTGTGCTTAATGTATGTGTTATTTGCATCAGATCTTTCTTAAGTTAGATCTATGTTTTTATTCTGTTGGATTCATTCCTACTATTGTCATATGTTCATCAGTATTGTTTTAATTGTTTATGCAAGTAAGTTTGGCTCTGTTTACTACCAGCCCAAAGCATAAACCTTCTGACCTTTCCATCTTGGAATTCATTTCTTTTCTTCCTTCAGATCTACCCTCCTCCATTCCTTCCCTCCTACCTTTTTGTTCGTTGTTGGAACTACCTCTACTGGGATGAGATCCCAAACCCCCTGAAGTTAGAATAGTGTAGATTTGCACAGATTCCTGCTTGATAGATTAGCAATAAACCAGTTTCACTTTGCTGTCTCAAAGAGGGGCTATGCCCTGCACACTATTGGCCTATTTCCCCATGACCTGCCTAACTGACAGATTTTTCAGACCAACAGTTTTTGGCGACTCCACTGGGGATCGAACTAAGGAAATAACTAAAAAACTGTAAAAATCACTACCAGATTGCAAATTTTAACTCTTTGTTAAAAATTAAAATTTTTGCATAAGTGATCAAAACTGAAAATTTCCTTATACAAATCCATAGATCTGGACCAGATAGGAGCTTTTAGTTCACTGAGTTTTTACAAAAACTTGTATATTTCAGTAGATCTGAGATTCTGACATTTTATGTTATTTTCAAAACCTTGCAAAATTCAGGTCAAAGATCTGAAAATCAGCTTTCTAAATTAACCCACTTTTTATCCTTATTAATCTTTGTCAGAAAACCGCAATCGGTTGTTATTAAAAAGGGTAAAATTAAAAATTGAAAAAGTACATGCTGCTGATTTTTGCCAGAAAAATTAGAAAATCAGCAAGTACAAACAAAAAGATTGTTGTAAATCTACTCTTAATTGTTGCAGATCTGAACGGGTACGCTGGCGGGTGAACCATTTACTCGTAGCAGAAGAGCTCGTGGGGAAGTTGATCCAATTTTTGATCTACTTCGAAGGCACAATTTCAGTATCACTCCAGCACGATTCGCATCACTAAGCTCAGCAGATCAATTAGCAAGAAGTGTCTCACCTCCACGAAAGAGCTGGATTTCACAAGGTGCCTCAACATCAATTTGCAGTGCTCTTTTGCTAAGTGGAACCACACTCCCTGCTCGCGTTCTTTTTCCTACTTTTCAAATGGCAGCAAATCTACCTGTACCATGGGGAAATGCCATGGGTCCTCTAGCACTGCCACATCCAGTCAACCCCCTCCCTCACGGAAATCACAAAAATTTCCCAAAATTTGATGGGAGTGGAAATCAAAGCACGGACGCGCATATAGCTACGTTTATTATGTCATGCAGCATTCTGGACGTGACTCATGAGGATGTATCGGTACGTCTCTTTCTGGAGACCTTGCAAGGGCCTGCAGCAGAGTGGTTCCAGCACTTACCAGCTGCATCCATCACCAGTTGGGCCACATTGTGGACTGCATTTGAAGACAGATACAAACCTTCAGAAGATGCATTTGTGTTATTGTCACAAATCACTCACATGAAGAAGGAGGCCAATGAAACCATGCACGATTTTATCACCCGTTTCAATTCACTGATCAACCGTGTGCCACTTGCCATGATGCCAACATTAGAGAATCAAAAGTGTTTCTTCTTGAACGCCATGAGTTCAAAAGTAAGTTTCTTACTTTTACAGGAACAGATACCCACCTTGGTTCCTTACTCAAGCTATGGTCATTCTGATAGAGGACAACCTTCTTATATCTAGTGAGTTAAGATGAGAACCATCAAAATCAAAGGCTTCAACTTCTTCTCAGGCTACCTCATCAGATCCAACATTCCAGAAGATGGCCAATGACTTGCTCTCATTAAAGAAGCAATTGGCTCAAACATCATCTACTACTCCATACCAGGATATCCCACGGAGGAACTTCACTCCCAACAATGCCCCCCAAAGGCCGTGTTTGCCTGCTACTTCTCCAAGGTTAGCAATTGAAGCCCCTCCGGTTAATGCTTTGGTTGAAATCGAAGAAGATGATCCAAATTACGAAGAACCTTCGTCGCAAGGTGAAGATGATCAAGATGTCGGTGAACCGACTGGCGACTCTACTATTGGGTATATGGAATTTGAAGATGAGGAATCTGATGAAGAAGAGGGTACCCAAGGGTATGCGAGTGGACAATCATACGCAGTTTTCACTCACTCACAAGGAAAAGAAGCAAAGGTTGCTGCTAAAAAAACAAAAGGAAAAGGTTGTGGTAACTCCTCCTCCAACGATCGCTAAAAGAGGTAATCCCCTTCCTACTCAACCTCCTGTTAAACCTTTTGTAAAGAAATATTTTCCTCTTGTTTCTCCTCCAATTCAGCCTTCCTCCAATCCCATAAAGACCAGTAATCCTCCTCCACAAATGTGAAATGAAGGACTCATTCCTTCATTAGCGCAACCCTTGGTCGCATTTGATATAATTGATCACGCCAAAAAGACCAAGATCCAGATGTCTGAAGTTGAGTACCTTCAGTCCAACCCAGAGCAGCTTATAAGATTAACTAAGTATATCCAAAGCCAGGCTGTCATCCCTCCTCCCATTTCCCCAAAAGGAATTCTTCCCACTCCTCCTACGTCTCACGTAAATGTTGCCTCGACTTCTGCATCAGGGAAAATTGAACCTTTTTACCTATCTCTCCTGATCAATGGTCATAAACTAAGTAACTGTATAATTGATTATGGAGCTTCTGATAATGTTATGCCAGCAAAGGTCACCCATGCTTTGGGCCTCACACTTACTAAACCTTTTGGCAGATGCTACTCCATGGAAACCAAACAGGTACCATTGATTGGTCAGATCAAGGATGCGCAGTTTACATTCGCGGCATTTCCTGAGAAAAGGGTAAAAATGACTATTCTCGTAGCTGATATTCCAGCAGCATACGGGATATTGCTAGGGAGGAGCTTTTGTAAAGAAGTTGGTGGGGAAATTCATATGGACTGGTCCAAAGCCAGGATTCCTGTCAAAGGGGTGATGCAGACATTGGAACCAGAATCACAAAAGAAATATCTAGTCACCAATTCTGATGACCCTAAGGCTCAGATTCTTTTCGAATCATCAGGGATGGGGAACTATTTCCTGTCCACCGACTCAGATAGAATGGACGTTCTCATCCAAAAAGAGGATCTCAACAAAGTATGGACATTGCAGTTTGATGGCAGTTGTGCAACAAGTGGATGCGGTGCTGGGGCTGTTCTAATATCTCCTGAAGAGGAGATTTTCCCTTTTTCTTTCAAGTTACAGTTCTTCAATACGAATAATACTGCCGAGTATGAATCCTTGTTACTTGGCATGCAAGCTGCAAAAGAGAAGGAATCAAGAATCTAAGAGTGCAAGGTGATGCTGAGCTAATTGTCAATCAGGTAAAAGGGATATACCAAGTAAAGAATGACTAGCTCAGACACTACCGCAATGCAGTATGGGATAACATCGAAGAGTTTGACGCTTTCTCAATCAAAGTAGTTCCACGAGCTCAAAATGACATGGCTGATTCATTGGCCATCTCAGCCTCTCTCATGCTCCCTCACCCAGGGTTAAAAATAGATACATATACCATTGAGGTGGTTTTTCGCCCAAGTGTGCCAGATAATTCACAGCACTGGCAAGTGTTCAATGATGACAATCAACTTATCACCTTTTTGGAGAAAGCTGACAATTTCAAATAACTTCATTTTGATGGATCAACTTCTACATGTCGTGAGTCTCTCATCGGCCAAGCACATGAATCTGAAACAGAACAGTGATACAACTCAAAGGAAATAAGATTCCGAAAGGTTTGGTTTCCTTAGAATGATTATTTGATAATCATGACCGTTTTGTCAAGAAAAAGTGACAGGATGATCCTTCCTCTTCTCCGGAAACTGAATCCGTCAATCTGGGTACTATGGAACATCCTCGTTCCGTGAATATCGGGAAGTGTTGTACGCCCGAGGAAAAGTGAAAATTCGTTAAGTTGCTAAAAAAGTACATGGATGTATTAGCATGGTCTTATGCTGATCTGAAGTCTTTCAAGCCAAAGGACATTCGCACGACATCCCGCTCAAGGACGATGTCAAGCCTTTCCGTCAAAAGCAAAGGCATTACAACCCCAAAATCTCAGGTACCATCCAGGCTGAAATTCAGAAGATGTTGGATGCAAGAATTATTTTTCCAATTCATCACAGTACCTGGGTTGCAAATATTGTGCCTGTGCGGAAGAAGAATGGTGAGATACGCATATGCGTGGACTTTCGCAACTTGAACCAGTCATCCTTAAAAGATAACTATCCACTGCCGATAATGGATCAAGTGCTACAGGCAGTAACCAGTTCAGAAATGTTGTCTATGCTTGACGGTTTTTCAGGTTACAATCAAATTCAAGTCACGCCTGAAGATCAGTTCAAAACAACGTTCACCACTCCTTGGGGTACCTTTCACCTACAACAGAATGTCATTCGGTTTGATCAACGCCGGTGCTACCTTCCAACGAGCAATGGACTTTGCATTTAAAGGTATGATGGGAAAAGTCATTGTGGTTTACCTAGATGACCTGACCGTGTTCTCCAAAAGACGAAGTGATCACTGCGATCATTTGGAACAAGTCTTGATCAGATGCCGAGAGCACGGGATTTCACTAAATCCCAAGAAGTCAGTTTTTGGGGTCACCGAAGGAAAGCTGCTAGGACATGTCATCAGCAGAGAAGGAACTAAGATAGATGTCGAAAGGGTCAAGGCTATTCAGAGCCTTACTTTGCCTACAAGCAAGACTGGTGTTCACTCTTTCTTTGGAAAGGTAAATTTTCTTAGACGCTTTGTTCCTGATTTTGCTGAGAAGACTCGTCATATATCTAATATGATGAAAGGGTCCCAAACATTCTGATGGAGTGAGGAAGGCAGGACATCATTCGAAGACATAAAAACCTCCGTCACTCACGCTCCTGTTCTGGTGTGTCCTGACTTCAGCAAAGACTTCATCATGTACAGTTATGCATCTGCGCATACTGTATCAGCTATCTTGATGCAAAAGAACTCCGAAGATATTGAATCCCCGATTGCTTTCATGAGCTCTCCTCTTAAGCCTCATGAACTAAATATGTCACAATTGGAAAAGCATGCCTTTTCCATGGTAAAAGCAGTCAAAAATTTCTGCTACTATATTCTGAATTCTCATACAGTAGTGTTGGTCCCTGACATGGCTGTTAAGTCTATCCTGACTCAACAGGAGTTAGGGAGCTTACGAGGGAATTGGATCGCAAAGGTCCAAGAATATGATCTAGACATCAAACCAACCAAGTTGGTAAGAGGTAAAGGCCTGTGTCAGCTAATGGCTGAAAATAAAGACTCAGAGGTACTTGAAGAGAAAGTTGATCACATTGATGGAGAACAAAATGAACTGGAGAAAGTGGATTCTTTGCCCATGGTTCTGTTTATCGCAACCAACGATGAATGGTATTCTGACATCACATTCTTTCTCACCTATGGCGAGTGCCCAACTCACCTAACCACAAAGGAAAAGTGAACGGTGAAGCTCAGAGCCGCAAGATATGTCATATGGGATGATGGATTGTACAAACGTGGAATTGACGGTGTTTTTCTACGATGTGTTGACAAGCCGCAACAGGTAAAATTGTTGGAGAGTTTTCATGACTCAGCCTGCGGTGGTCACTTCTCCTCATCAGTGACAGCACATAAAATCATTCGGGCTAGGTACTACTGGCCAATGCTATTTCAAGATACAGCCACCTGGGTAGCAAAATGTGAACTTTGCCAACAGTTCATTGGCAAACCAAAGCTGGTTGCATTTCCCCTCAGGCCCGTCATCATTGACAAACCATTCAGACAATGGGGAATTGATTTCATTGGAGCACTCAATCCTCAATCGAGTGCTGGACATAGTTACATCCTAACAACAACATATTACTTCACAAAATGGGTGGAGGCCATACCTGTCAAGCATGCCACTTCTGAAGTTGTTTGTAACTTCATCAAAGAAAATATTATTGTGAGATTTGGCATTCCACACAAAATCATTGCTGATAATGCTTCCAACTTCTCTTCATGGGAAGTAATTGGTTTTTGTTATGGATACGGAATAACCTTGGCTCATGCTTCTGATTATTATCCTCAAGGAAATGGTCAGGCAGAATCCAGCAATAAGAACCTGGTGACTATCATACGGAAGCTAGTTGATGAAAACCAGCGGTCCTGGCACAAATCATTATACGATGCTTTGTGGGTGGATCGTATCACTCCAAAGAGGTCTCTCGGCATGTCACCTTTCCAGGTGTTATATGGGATCGATGCTGAAATCCCTATCTCCACAGAACTTCCTGCTCTGCGCTTGGCTCGAGCAATTGAAGATGAAACTTTTCAGAATTCTCTTGAAAAGAGGATTATGTACCTGACAGAACTTGAAGAAAAGTGAGTGAAAGTGGTCGACAAGATCACTGAACATCAGAATCAAGTTAAGAGGTTGTTCGACAAGAAAGCTAAGTAGAGAGATTTCCAAGTGGGAGATCTTGTTCTTCTGTGGGACAAACGAAGAGAACCGAAAGGTATGCACGGGAAGTTTGACTCTCTTTGGAGAGGGCCATACAAAATCAAGTAGCTCAACAGAGAGAATAGTTTCTATCTCTCATATCTGGATGGAACCAGGCTCCCGCTTCCCTATAACGGGCAGCACCTGAAGATCTTCAGGAAGTAGAGCTTGCTCTCTTCTTTGTACAGTTTGCTTTTGTTGTGTGTTTGCTTTCTGTTTGTTGTGTGTCCCTTCCTTTTTTCTTTTTCGTCGCCCTTGTTTTTGACTCTCTGTAACCCAATGGATAGGCACATGAAAATCTGGGATTCTCTACCCTTAAGTTTCACTCAAAGATAGTCCCCAGAAAGAGCCAGTTGTTATCCTGCAAAATTGACAAGGGAAATTTGCAGGTAACCATACCAAAAATTTTGTTTTGGCCCCTAGGGAAGTTTGATAACGTTCGAAATAACCCAAAACTCCCTTTCAAAAAATCAAGTTGTTTCAGGACTTAGCCATTTTTAGCTAATCCAATGGGGAGAAATTTCTGTGTTGACATGGTTGCGCCAATGGGGAGAAATTTCTGTGTTAACATGACTGAAAAGTGCGCCATTTTCCTTTGGGGAGAAATTGTCGTGTTGACATGCCAAAAGTTGCGCCAATGGGGAGAAATTGTCGTGTCGACGTGCCGAAAGTTGTGCCAATGGGGAGAAATTGTCGTGTTGACGTGCCGAAAGTTACACCAATGGGGAGAAATTTTCGTGTTGACGTGCCAAAAGTTGCGCCAATGGGGAGAAATTGTCGTGTTGACATGCCGAAAGTTGCGCCAATGGGGAGAAATTGTCGTGTTGACGTGCCGAAAGTTGCGCCAATGGGGAGAAATTGTCGTGTTGACGTGCCAAAAGTTGCGCCAATGGGGAGAAATTGTCATGTCGACGTGCCAAAAGTTGTGCCAATGGGGAAAATTGTTGTTGACATGCCAAAAGTTGGCCAATGGGGAGAAATTGTCGTGTTGACGTGCCGAAAGTTGTGCCAATGGGGAGAAATTGTCGTGTCGACGTGCTTTACACCAATGGGGAGAAATTTCGTGTTGATTGTTGAAAGTTGTTATGCCAATGGGGAGAAATTGTCGTGTTGACATGCCGAAAGTTACGCCAATGGGGAGAAATTGTCGTGTTGACGTGCCGAAAGTTGCGCCACTTTACAATGGGGAGATTTTGTCATGTTGACATGCTGAAAGTTGTGCCACTTTACAAAGGGGAATTTTTTCTGTGTCGACGTGCTGAAAGTTGCACCACTTTACAAAGGGGAAAAATTGTCATGTCGACATGCAGAAAAGTGCACCCTTTTACACTGCGAAGAGTAGTCCCTTCTTTCTGGGATGCGTTGATCGTTTTTGTAAAATATTTAAAAAGCATGTTGGCATACATGATGACCTCATCCATGTTGCACCATGGGATGTTGCCATCCAAAAACTTGCCCAAGTCAACTGTTGACTTTTTAGATATTTTGTAAGTAGTTGGTTTGCTTTTGTCTTCTTTCCTCCTCTCCTTCTATAAATACTAGAATACTTGTTGTATTCCAGGTGGACATTTTTTGTATGAAAAGAGAAGTGAGGAGAGAAAGACTTTGTGTTTTCTTGTAACAGAAGAAATATTAATACATATGTTCAGACTTTGTGCTTAATATATGTGTTATTTGCATCAGATCTTTCTTAAGTTAGATCTATGTTTTTATTCTGTTGGATTCATTCCTACTATTGTCATATGTTCATCAGTATTGCTTTAATTGTTTATGCAAGTAAGTTTGGCTCTGTTTACTACCAGCCCAAAGCATAAACCTTCTGACCTTTCCATCTTGGAATTCATTTCTTTTCTTCCTTCAGATCTACCCTCCTCCGTTCCTTCCCTCCTACCTTTCTGTTCATTGTTGGAACTACCTCTACTGGGATGAGATCCCAAACCCCCTGAAGTTAGAATAGTGTAGATTTGCACAGATTCCTGCTTGATAGATTAGCAATAAACCAGTTTCACTTTGTTGTCTCAAAGAGGGGCTATGCCCTGCACACTATTGGCCTGTTTCCCCACGACCTGCCTAAATAGTATGTAAAATGCAACACTACAACCAACAAGACCTTTATTTATTTTATTTTTGTAAGCAATATGTTGAATCATTTTCTACTACTTGGAACAATGCCCAAATCACAAATTTGTAAATCGGAAAAGACAAAAAAATGTTTTCTTTAGAGTAAATACTAAATAGATGTATGTATGTATCTATGTATCTATGTATCTATGTATATATAAGTGGCGAATTTAATCAAATTTCAAATTTTCTTCCTAAAATGTCGATGATTGCAACCGAAGGGAATATAGAATTCTTAGTGATCCAATAATGTTATGAAATCTTGGCCCATTGATTACACATGGATCCATTAAAAAATACACGTTGGGATTAGAGACTTATTGGCTATTCACATAAGATAAATTACTATTTGTGGATTTTTTAGGCGAAATTTTGGTAGTGACATAGTTAGCTAAATAGCCAAATACATATTCTAGAATTCCTACTATTCATCTAATTATAAATATTTGTTGATAAATTTTTCCCTAAGGAAAATCCAAGAGAACACTAAGAAACCGCATAATATATAAACAAAAATGAAAATATCAGTCCTATCAAGTGTGCCAAAACCTATTAACAAAGAATTTCGTGCACTCTTATAATTTAGGTAGTTATTCAAATATTTGAAGGTCTCTACAATAACAATGGGAGTATATTTAAGGTGTGCTACCTTAACCCTTGAGATAAACCTTCAGAATAAGGTTGGCTCCTTTCCTTAAAAGCTCTAGATTAACCGCTACTTTAATATAACTAAAAACTTTGCAAATTTAAGTGGGAAAGAGTGTATTAAAATTTGATAAGAATTGTGATATAGTAGCGTATGAAGGGATCGCTCTCCTTGAGATCAATAAAAAAGGGGAAAACACATTGATAAATGGGCATATATAAACCACAATCCACACTACATTCTAGCAACCTTTAATCCTATGTATAAATGACACAATGGACTAAAATCATGTAGATATAATTCATACACATCATAAAATGATCTAAGATAAAGGTAATATGAAATAACACAAGCCAAAGAATAGATATCCAAAGGATTGATATGAATCATAATCAAGGAGATATTATTGCTTAAGAAATACATAGTCTCCCATAATCATTAAGAATGATCCGGAGGAAATTTTGGAGGAAACATATTTCCTAAACTCTTAGGATTGGAATAGTATGGAAGATCACTCAAAGAGCTTTCTGGCGACTATTTGAACGCTATAAACAGAGTCCGTACGCACATCTGGTGGCTAGTCAAAGTTTGGTCAACAAATGGTCAACATAACAATGAATTATTTTTAAATCATCAAATGTCAGTGCCATTGTGTAGAGCTTGCCAAGACATTTTGGACACATTTTGAATAGACCAAATCCGAGTCTGTATGTGAAAGTTATGACCGGTCAAAGTTCGGTTAATTGGTGGTCAACAACCGAAGGATGCGCCAAATGGACAAATGACATGGTAACACGTGGCATATCTGAATTTGACACATGGAAAATCTTCATTTGATCAAGTGGATGTGGCATTAAAGGTGGGTTTTTTGGTTTTTACCCACATAAAAGGTTTTATAATCTTTTTATTAAAAGAAGAAGAAGAAGAAAAGTCATCGTGAAAAACAAATTATGGTGGATAAAGCCTATTAAAAAGGCTTACATATAATATGGAATTTTTCCCACATAAAGCTGCTCCATCCACATCAAGAGTGGATATTATTATTATGGGGTTGATTTTTGTAAAAATATGGCTTAAGCTTATTTAAAAGCTTAAAAGGGGGAATTAATCCCTATTAATCCACTAAAATCCTATTAAGGCTATGATATTATTTGAAGCGGATTAAATATTTGGTGGCTAAATTATTATTATGCCACAGGGAATTTTGGCTATGCCCAACTTGTTGAGGATTATTACAGGATATTTAAAAATAATCCATGGATATTATCAAATATCCTTATATTTCGGGCTCCTAATCATATAAATAGGGCACTTGGGTACATTGTAAAACACACAAGCCTTAAGCTTATTAAGTTTTGTAAAGGCATTCAAGGTGTTATTAAATATAGCTTCTAAGCTATATTAATAGCCTTAATAAATTTTAAGGCATTATTTTTTATTGTCCTATTATTTATTAGACAATATTTGAAAATGAAGCTTCGAGTTCTCTCCAAGAAGCAGTGATCCATGCCCGAGCCGTGGCGAACAACTAGTGAAGTTCGAAGATGATCGTGGAGATGTAATGGAGACATTATGGAGAGATATAAATGCTTATATCTTATTAGTATAAGCATGATGGCCTATATTATTTGTTATAGGCAATATGAAAAATGATGAAGTCCTATATTATTCATTATAGGCACATAACAGAAATCTAATATTATTGTTATCGGCATGTTGATAAAGTAAGACCTATTTATTTTATAGGCATATTGAGGACCAATATTATTTGTTATCGGCAAGACCTATTATTAAATAGGCATATTATGGTTCGAGAGTTATTGTTTTTTTAACTCGCTGATAAATAGACTTCTCAAGCTGGAGCCCGGAGATGCCATGGAGCCGAGGGACGTGACAGAGCATCAGAGAAGTAGTAGAGCTCAGAGCCTCAGTATGTTGGACGTATCGTCATATCGTTGGCTTTGGAGGAGGGTCTATTGGACCACGATTTTTGTTAGACCCAAACCCATAGGTGTTAGTCTCCGCTACAATTACCAGAGTTAGGGTCTACGAGAGGCGGTTATTCCATGTCACGAAACTCACAGAGAGAGTTGGACACACGTGTCAACAATCTTCCCCTCAGCATTACCCGAGTGAGTTTCAAACTCAAGACTTGTCACTCTAATACCATTTGTTGGACCACGATTTCCATTAGACCAAAACCCATAGGTGTTAGTCTCCACTACAATTGCCAGAGTTAGGATCTACGAGAGGCGGTTAGTCCATGTCATGAAACTCACGGGGAGCGCTAGACACACATGCCAACAGGGTCATTATTCAATATGAGCTCGTTGGCAAAAATTGATGTCTACTGACATCTGGAGACTTAAGACCGCACAATGGAAGCATGGAGGTTTCTCTAAGAATACTTAGCACCGTACAACTGAGGCGTAAAGGTATTCGTGGATAGAATACTGGATAAAATCTACTAGGGTAGCCACTTGGTGTTTAGGTTATTGTTGCATTTGTATTCAATATTATCATGATCAAATTGTATTATTTGTTACATTCATGGAAGTGGATAGTATCAATCCTTGTACAATGTCTTTTTTATTCTTGTATTGTTTAATGTTGATTCTAATGGGGTGAATTCGGAAAATAAATTAAATCCTATAGGGGTCCGTGGGTGAGTAAAAAATTCAATCATTTTTGGATCAGAGAAGGTAGTGAATGTATTACAAAGTTCAACACAAGGGTTAGCGTAGACTCAAAACACTCAGAAACCAATTGAGAAGAGTTTATTTTCATTTAAGAGATGATAGTTTCACTTATTAAACTCATCAGATTTATAGAAGATAAGAAAGGATTGTGGATTTGAATATGCCATGGTAGATGCTTAACACACTTGATCTTTCCAAACTGCCCCAGAATTGGCTCAGAAGGTAATCTCCAAGTCTCAAGATGATCCACACCCATGGGGGGTTCTTTCAATTGGAAGAAAAAACCTTCATATATTTTCTATGTGGATGGCCTCTAGCTTGGATCAATGAATTCCCACAAGATCATATGAGATGGATAAAAAGTGAACTTCCAAATGTTTATTTTTGGTCATAATTATAGTTAAGACCACTAATAATAGCTCATTTATTATTAAAACATATCATTCAACACATTCTCTTCATTTTTTAGGGAGCATGGGAGAATATACCATCCAATAAGAATCATGAGAAAAAAGGAATCATCTAAATCATTTGCAACTGATTTGGGCATCAATTGATTGAGAAAAAAACTTAAAATAACCCACAACTTTGTCATTAAAATATCCCAAGTATATCCACATTTTTGTATAAAATTAACCTCTAAATGAATCCCTCTAAAAATGCTTCCAATAATATTGGTCTCATATCAAATGGAGCTTTGGATCAAAAGATATGAGAAAAAAACTAGTCTCAATTTTATGTCACAAACTCGTATCTAAAAATGGACGTGGGCCCTCAATTCAATTATATGATCAAAAAATGAGCTAAATCATGACCCAAAACCACTTTTAATGTGTATTTAATTTCAAAACATTTCCAACCATACAATTTTTTCTCAATTTGGTGGTCCCAATAAAAATTTATGGCGGTTTGAAGATTCTTAAACCATTACGCACAATTGATACCCACAGGACCATCAAATTTAACCTCAAAACCCCTTTCAATGTTCTTCAAGTGTTGCATGTCCTGCCAATGTTTTGCACATGTATGCTTGGATTTGTATCACCTACAAAATGTATTATTTGATATGAAATATCTAAATTAGTGCTACTAAAACATAATGGTATTATGCTACCATTGTGAAGAGAAGGACAATTGTGGGTTCTTTCATTGAATAAAGTGGGTAAAACTCTTCTGGGTTTTAATCTAAACCTACACACAATCACACTTAGAAAAAAAAATTAGTTGTTTTTTATGGTTAGGTGACATGTGTCGATCAAATCCCTAACCCCTTAAGGATATAAAAATACATTTTATTGAAATAAAAATCACAAAATAATGAATGAAAATGACAAATATACCTGACTCAAATCGTTGAACGATCACTGTTTTCATTAACTTAAAATTGCACACAAAATTAAAATCAAATCATAGTTTTGATTCTTTCCTCTATTAGAATTTCACTAAAATGGAATCGTAGCAAGTTGTATTTATCCTGTGTGTTTCTCTTTCACTTTTTCAATACCTACAAAATTGATATATGTGAGTAAGAGATCAAGAAAACTCAAGTATGGCTTTAGTCCACAAAGATTCAGGGGGTTGGAATGATGGGTTGAGTGGGTTTTTATAGCATTTGAGTGCATATGGGAATGTAATATATATGGGTGTAATGTGCATAGGTTGCTAAGATGATAAGGGTCCATAATAAATTGGGCACGCAAATGGGTAGGTTGGATGGTAGATAATTAAATGTGAGTGGGTAAGGGTTAGTAAATGAGTGATGAGGTGTCTTTTATCCCCATTTTGTGGGGTTTTACAGTTTTTAGTTTTTTTGTGGGATTATTGTGTTTTATAATGTTTTTGGTGTTTTTTAATAAGATACCTTATGTACAAGGTGTGTTTTCTAGTGTTTATATTTTTCCCTTTTTGGTTGTGTGTTCCAGTAGGCAATATGTAGCACAAAAATTGAAGATGAGATGAGGGTCTTCTAACCCTATGACAATAGTTGTAGTTGCGGGATTAGATGGTTGAATAAATAAGACATGAACCTAGAACTATGATTGATGGGATACTTCAGTTGGAGTTTGTGAAGGGATTCATAGAGTGATTTCACAGGGTGGAGACTATTTAGTCAATTGTCTAAGGTGATTTGTTGATTGGGTATCATAAGATTGTATGAGAAGGGTTGTTGTATGATATCCCCCCGCAAGCGGTAGTTTTTGGAGTTGCGGGATGAATAAGTGGCAATTCAAAATGAGGTAAATGATAACCTTGGAAAATGAGTTATTAGGGAAGGAATGGATAGTGTTGCCCCTGCCATGTACAAATGTAAACTAGATGATGGTTATGCATAATAATAGAGGTAAGTGTTACAAGATGTGGTGTGAAGAGGTATATTTAAGTTGATATTAAGGTAGTGGCAAGCGAGTTGGGTGAGTGAGATGGTGGTGAGTTGGATGGGCAATTAAGGTAGATGAGCTAAATGGGTGAGCTAAGAAGGCAAGCTAGGGGGACGAGCTAGATGGTGAGATGGGTGATAAGTTAGGTGGTGATCTCAAAGGTGAGATGGCATGGAGTTTGGGTGAAGGCTAAGTCACATGGGTGACTTAGCCAAGGAGAGGTTGTTAAAATATTGAATAAATAGATGCCTAAATCTAAATATGTAATAGCAATAATTATATAAACAATTAAGTACATATTTGATCTAAGAAAATAAGAAATTTAAATTTGAAACCCTAGTTACAAATGAAGGGAATAAAACACTTAGTTGATTCACAATAATGTTGAAGACTGTGTCGAAGTAGAAAACTGATTGGAACAGGAAGGAGAAGTGTCACAATCAGAACCCAAAAATTGTAGGAGTGTGTCAAAAATGCCATGGACCAAGGTGCCTATGTAGGGTCAGGGGTGCTTGGGGCACTGTAAGACCTATTCTAGGGTGCCTATGACTACTCAGAAGCTCAGAAAACCCAATTTCATCAGGGTCACAAGATGTTCACTGATTATCACCTTTTGATCACATGTACTTTGTATGTCACACCAAGTTGTTAATTCACCTGAAACCTACAATAATAAAGAAGTACCTGTAAAACCCCCTAACTACATCAAATCCTAAAAAGAAATATGTAAAATGGGAGTCAGAACTATCCTCAGTTGTCAAAAAAGTGATCTTACGACTAAGCATTACACTACATCTCAGACCCAATGTATTTATATGTGTGTGTGTGAAGAAATCAAGCCCTAGGTGGCTCTTGTGCATCTCGCACTTGATAGTGAGCAATATCTAGATGTAAAATATGTAGATAGATGTGTGCATGAAAGAATGAACTTCCCCTCCTATGAAGTGTATGCAGAAATAATGTAGTCCCTTGTCCCTTGTGTGGAGCTAAATGGATGCTTGAATGCTCTTGAATGCTCTTGGATGCAACCTTAGGTGGTGATAGCTAATGCTTAGTGCTTGGTCCTTTATTATGATCACATAGCTTTGTATTTATATGATTCCCTTGTTGAATTTCATAATTAACCACTAAAAGGATGACTAGTAAAAAATAAGATGCCCAAACGACTAGAAAGGACCCAAAAGATGTGAGCAAAGTATAAAGAGGTCAGGGGCACCCAGAGGGGATGGGGGCGCCTGGTGTTGGTAGCATCCTAAGCGCTGTCCAGAATGAGAAATGTGAAAGTATGAAAAGATAGATACTGGGAAAGAAGGAGTGTAAGACCAAAGAGAAACATGCAAAAGCAAGCAAAGATGGCCAAAGACAGTGGTCAATTAGTACTTTTCTCACTTAGGAATCATATGAATAGTGGTATGTGATCAGGACTAGAAATATACCCAAAGTGCGTGATTTAGTGTCTACATTTTCCCCCACTTTATGTTTTTGAGTGAATTCTTGATAACATAAAGTAGATAAGAGATGTGTACCTGATAACCATGTAGATCGATGGAGAAAAGTGCCGAGAGAGACAAGAAAAAGCATGGAGTGATAAAAATGTGAAGCGTGGAAGCTAGAGAAGAGGAAGTGAAAAATGATGATGATGACCCTAGGGTGAGAGCATATGTGTAGATGTCACATTGTACTTATTTTTGATGTAGCTTGATGTGTGATTGATGTGACTACCGCTTCCCATAAGGATGGACCTACAAAAGAGAAGAACGAACAAGTAGTCAAATACGTGTATATGATGATCAAACGTGTAAAAGTATGTAAAATGTGAAAATGAAAAAGGAACATGTGCACCTGATCCATGATGAGTGAAAAGAGATAGAAAGGATCCTGAAGATGTTGTAGAAGAATGAGTTTTTTGGGGGCGATCTCACGCTAGTTGTGCTGAGTGAGTTTTTTGGGTGATCTCACGCCAAGTGCGAAAGAAGTGTAGGGAGAAAGGTCTAGTGTTATTCTCCAACCTTTGACTACTTCCCAAAGTATAAACACCACTGCAGATGGTGTGTAAAAATCTGATCCATTTCGATCTAATGCAAAAGTAGAAAATAAGGTGTAATGCATGCATGTCGAGTGTTGAAGGACTATGTGTCCTGTAAAATCATTGTGTAAACTACTAAAAATTGTACTAAACTGAGAAAATTATGTAACTTCCCCTGGTCATAGGTGTCTAGGAAGGGTCAAGGGTGCCCAGGCACTACTGTTCTGGTGTTGGGCACTAGTGTCTGTGTTGTGCTAAGGACCCAAGTCAGGATCTGGGCCATTGTTAAGACTGAAGACTTGTGTTGACTGTGTACTGAACTGTGTTGTGTTGACTGTGACTAACTATTTTATGGGGTGACTGATTCACCCAATAGATGTCCCCCTCATTTGGGGGGTATGTGACATCACAAGGAGTATTTGGCCCAAAGGAGGACTAGACCTGTGAACTGAAAATTGATGCTCTGTAGGGGGAGGGAATGTGCTTGGTAGAAACCAAGGTACACACAAACATAGTGGCTAGGAAGAAAGTGTTAGTGCAAAAAGATAAACACACATGTAGAAGACAATATGTAAGCTAAAAGTAAGAAAAATGTGTAAACACGCAATAGTGTAGACAAAGTAGACCACGAAAAGTGGGTTTCAAACATGGGACATCACTCATGATGTCACAAGACAATCAAGGCTGATGTGGCCAAAATCATACAAGTGTGCAACAAGAAAAAGGGAAAATCCGCAAACAATGGCATACAATGAGACAATAGAAACCAATAAAGCAAAGTAATTAGACAACCATGGTAGAAAATAGACCTGCAAAAAAATGTTGCACATGACGCATCCATTAGCATGTTAGAAAGATAAAAGTATGTCAAAGTGTGTATAATCCAATATAGTAATGTGCTATGAAAAATGAAACAATAACACCTGTAATGTATACGAAAGTGGATGCCCTTAGGAGCCGTTGTGGGACTGGTAAGAGGTATTGTGCCAAGCATCTGTGCTGCATGTATCAATATGTATAAATTATGAATTCACAAATAGAAGGCAAGTGAACACACATGTGTATATAGAAAATATAATGACATACAATGTATCTATGTCTAGCATGTGTAAAAAGTGTACATGTAAGCATAAGTAAGCAAGAGTAAATGTGACCAAGATATGCAGTATGTTGTGGATGAGATGGAATGGAATGCAATATGAGTGTGATAGGAGTAGCATGCCCCCTAAGTGGATGTGAGTATGCATGAGATGAGGTTCATTTATACATGCCCCCTCAACAGTCAAGAATGAACCATAGAACAAGAGTGCATCATCAGGAAATGGTTTGAACGTGTGTGCTAGAAATATGTGATCGATAAAGCATAGAGCATAAAGAGTGAGTGAGTGAGTGTGGTGAGGTTCATTTTAGATTGAGACCCTCAGCAGTTGAGTATGAACCATGGAACTAGAGTGCGTCATAGGGTAATGAGTGCAAACAATGTAGGTAGTAGATGCAAGAAAGATGTGTCATGAATGCGTAGAGCATCATAGATGTGTATGATGAATATGAAGTTGCGTAGAGAGAGATGTCATGAATGTGCGATGTGTGAAGTATGTAGTGTGTGAGGTATATGTATGTAGTACTCCCTCAATAGTCAAGTGTGAACCATAGCACAAGATTGCGTCATAGGTTAAGGATGATATGAATGTATCAAGATGTGAAAGACGCGTGTGAGAGACTAGATGTGAAGTGTAGAGTGAAAAAGACAAATGTGAAGACAAATGATAGACGTTAGGGGGGAGAATAAGTATGATACCCCCAAGTGTATGATGATAAGATGATCAAGTAACATCATCTAAGATATCATCATTGTCATGGTCAAAACTGAATGGAGATGCATCTGAGACTTGGTAAGCAATAGTATGTGGTTGATCATATAAAGAGCCATTGCATGGCATAGATTATACATGCCCATTGTGTATTCCTCATCAGTGAAAGGTGGTAATGGACATCCATGTGCATACCAATGAGTAAGATTTTGTGAATAGCCAAGAAATGAGTCATTGTAAATGAAAACATGACCAAAAGGCATGGGAAATGAGATGTCAATATGATTAGGATCTAAAGTGCCACCAATATAATCAAGCCAAGATTTGCCAAGAGTAAGTGGTGAAGTACGCGGAGTGCATGCAACAAAGACTGAGAGATGAAATACTCAGAGGCCATAAGTAGTAGTAATGCAAGCATGTCCATGATATAGATGTGGTGAATGAGGTGGAGGTAAGATATCATCAAGTGTAAACCCAAGCCAATTCAAGCCATCAAGTGTGCAAATAGTGTCAAAGCAAGTGGGATCGAATGGAATGTGTGACCAAAAGCATTGTTTATGAAAAGAGTGCATGTGAAAGGAGGTATCACAGATGTAGGTTGCTCAGGAGGAGACAATGAAGGTGGTATGACATCCAATGAATGGACAAACCCCTGATAAAGTACCATAGCATTAGTAGAAGGAGGGGGGATTCTGAAGTAGATGGAACATAATTTAATGTGCAAATAGTTCCTTCGAGTGGAGGTAAGTTGTTTGGATAATGTTCAGGTCATGGATCAGTAGTAGGATGCACAGTATCAATAGGAATAGGTAATGCAGTGTTAGGATCTATGTTACAATATTGGAATGGTGTACTATCAACAGGAACCTCATAATCAAATCCATCATGTAAGAACATAACACATCGGTGAATTGTAGAAGACACTTCTTGCATTCGATGAAGCCATGGCCTACCAAGTAAGCAATTATATGGAAGTGGGATATCAATGAAAAAAATGGAACTGGAATAGTCTTTGGACCAACTGTGAGTGGCAAGGTGACAGTGCCTAAGCATGGACACATAGTAGAATCATATGCTCGAACATAAATAGATGTTGGGTTAAGATTAGCTACAGAAAGGCCTATAGCCTGAATGAATGATAAAGGACAAAGATTGAGCTCAGATCTAGTATCAACTAAAGTGTTTGACACCTAAGTTGATGCAAACTTGTATATATAGAGGAGGATCATTGTCATATGCAACAAGATTTTCAGTTATAGAAGATGGAAAAGTAATCTGTTGAGAAAATGCATTGACGAATGTTTGATAAAAACATCTGGATGAGTAGTGGAAGGAATATGAGTAGTAGCCAAAAGATTAATGATTTTAGCATGACACTCAGGATTGGCTAGCAAGAAATCATGAATAGAGATATCCATGATGAGATGATCCTAAAAAATGAGAAGAAGTATGAAGTATGAGGACCCTAAGAGTGTTCAAATGAGTCGGGTTCACCAAATGATTAAGAAAATATTGAAATAAATAAATGCCTAAATCTAAATATGTAACAACAATGATATAAACAATTAAGTACAGATTTGATCCAAGTAAATAAGTAATTTAAATTTGAAACCCTAGTTGCAAATGAAGGGATAAAAGACTTAGCTGATTCACCGAAATAATCTGTGAAGGTATGCCAAGCTGGAAAACTAATGAATAGAGAACACAAAGTGTCACAATCAGACCCAAAAAATTGCAGGAGTATAAAAAATGCTAGGACCAGGGCACCTATGGAGGGTCAGGGGTGCTTGGGCACCAAGACCTATTTTGGGTGCTTTGTGACTACTCAGAAGCTTTATGAAAACCAATTTTCGCAGGGTCACAAGATGTTCATTAGTTTGTCACCTTTGATCACCTGTATGTCATTGGACCTCACTGTTATTCACCTAAAACCTAAAATAAGAAAGAAGCACTTGCAAAACCTCCAAACTATATCAAATACTAAAAAAGAAAATATGCAAATGGGGGTCAGACTGTCCTCGGTTGTCATCAACAAAGTGAACTTACGACCGAGCATTGCACTACATTTCAGACCCATGTAGTTCTATGTGTGTGTGTGTGTGAAAATCATGCCCTAGGTGGCTCATGTGTGTGTCGCACTTGATAGCGAGCAATAGCTAGATGTAAAATATGTAGATAGATGTGTGCATGAAAAATGAACTTCCCCTCCTATGAAGTGTATGTAGAAGAATGCAGTCCCTTGTCCCTTGTGTGGAGCTAGATGGATGCTTGAATGCTCTTAGAATGCTCTTGGATGCAACCTTAGGTGGTGATAGTAGATGCTTAGTGCTTGGTCCTTTATTATGATCACATAGCTTTGTATTTATATGATTCCCTTGCTTGAATTTCATAATTAACCACTAAAAGGATAAATAGTAAGAAGTAATATGCCCAAACAACTAGAAAGGACCAAAAATGTGTGAACAAGATACAAAGAGGTTGGGGGCACCCAGAGGGGACGGGGGCACCTGGCGCTAGCATCCTGGCTAGGTGCTGGTGTCCAGAATGAGAAATGTCAAAGTATGAAAAGATAGACTGGGAAAGAAGGAGTGTAAGACCAAGAGAGAAAACAAAAAGCAAGCAAAGATGGCCAAAGACAGTGGTCAATTAGTACTTTTCTCACTTAGGAATCATATGAATAGTGGTATGTGATCATGAGTCATGTTTACAACTCATTGAGCTAAAGTAAGTTGGGAGTTAGGCATGGTAGTAAGGGGATGTGAAGAGGGTCTAAAAGAAGGTGATTTGAGTGAGGAGATGATAAAGCTTGTGGATAGTTAAGGATCTGGGTTGAGCTAGGGTTTGTGTGGGGTTAGTGGGAGGGATAGTTGTAAAAGTGTAAGGGTTAAGTCAAGTTGTGAGTACGACTTGCTAAGGCAGGGTTGGTGGTCTAGGTTGGTTTAAGGAATTGGAAGTGATTAGGAATTGTATCTGAGTCATTAGAGTGACTGAGTAGGTAGGGAAGGGAGGTGACTATGAATGAGGGGTGAGAAGATTCGGTGAGAGAGTAACTGAGGTGACGAGTTAATGGCCAAGTCATGACTAAAAGGGGTGAGGATGCGGTGAATTTCACATGCACGATGTGGTGCAATTCACAAGTATGACTTAGACAAGGTGGGGAAATGGGTTAAAGAGTGAGGGAGATGGACACGAGTGACAAACACAGCTTGAGTAATTTTGTTCATGGAGATTGGCAAGAGGAGAGTTGTGAGGATAATTGGGGAGTGATATCATGGGGTATACGTCAGTTACGAGAAGCCTATAGGTCGTTGTAGCGACCATCCTAGTAGAAAATAGTGTTAGCTAGGAGGGAGAAGTATGGGGTGAGAAGAGTGGCAGGCGAAGTCTTAGAGAGGGTGAGTGGAGAGAGTTGTGGTGTGAGGTAGAGGGGTGTAGGGTTAGGGGAAGAGTTCACGAGGATGGGAGGTGATGTAGGTGGCAGGTGAAACCTGCAAGAGAGAGGAAACAAGTGACAGGGGTTGGATGTGAGGTTATTCATGGCTGTGACCCATGGGAGAGCTAGAGATAGGTCACAGGTTATGAGTTGAGATAGCTCGTGGGTAGGACCCAGAGGGGAGATGGTTGGGGAGATAGGTGGCGGGGGTGGTACGGGTAGCACTAGTAGAAGAGTGTAGGGAAATGAGTCACGTTGTGGGGTGTGGAAACAGGGGGAAAGGGTGTGTCATAAATTTGACCCAAGGTAGAAAGGGAGGCCTCGAGGAGAAATTTGGTGGTGTAAGCAACACCGGTGTGAAACAACACCTATCACAGGCATGAATAGGAAGAGCATATGGTAGATTATAGGTGTAGCTTAGTAGAGGTTGGCATGTGAACCATATGTGGTTTACATGACATATATAGAGGTGAGGTGGAGGGGAGGGCCCATTTGGTTACATGTGGGGATATTAGAGGAGTGAATAGGTTGAGCAGAGATGATATGTCCATGCATGAGTGACTTATACACTGAGGAATAGGGTGATCCAGTCAGAGTTAGACTTATGTTGTGGTATATATTTTATTTTTTATGAGTAGTTATGGTTTTTAATAATTTTTGATAGTTGTTATTGCAATCGGCTTGCTACTGTGGCTCAACCTCGCTGTGACTAGACTATGACAATCACCGTAGGTGAAATTTTGAGGATGAGATGAAAAAGTATGGGACCAATGAGGGGGTATGAATTTATGGATGTAGAGGCCTGTCCATTATTGATACGTTGTAACACTAGTTTTCCAGTTTTTATGTATAGGTTGTAGTCGAGAGAGGACACGATCTGGAGATGGAGTTATTATAGAAAGTGGGGGTTGTTTTATATTACATGGATTGAGAAGGTGCATATGCACATGTGTTTTTTAATAGTGTTGATGGAGAGATGGGATAGTGATACTAATACCTTTCATATGGTGACTGACGAGATGTATATCACACTAGAGGATGTATGGAGGATATTTCACATTTCGATTGAGGGTGATTAGGTGGTGTTAATGGTAGATGTTACAATGCGAGATGGTATATTGTGGAGATTTTATGGCCTTGTGGTGGAGGGGATTGAGTTGGAGAGTGGTGGATTCAGATATTGAGATTTATATGATCAAGGTGTAGGTACAAGAGTTATGACGTATTTGTGCAATGTGATTTACAATATTATATTGCTAAATTCATCATGGTACACATTCCGATGGGGGCTAGGTGAGGTGATGGCGGAAATGAAAGAGCATGGGGTAGGATATGTCATGGTTGAAGATACTACTTCCATAGACATATTTAGACTTGCATCAGTACATGAGCTGACTGAGAGTGGGTTTGAGCATGGGTGTCCTATTGTAGGTATGGACGTGAGAGCATATCTTAGTGGACATGCCACATGGGTTATTATATTATATCCATGAGCCATTTTCAATGGAGGTACCATTTGATGTTTGCAATGGAGAGTGTATAGGAAGGTGTTCAAACATAGTCCATAGGAGGGTGTGATGGAACAATATCGGTAGGTGCTAGCAGGATTGGATACTAATGATATTATATGGAGGTCGTATATCAAGGTAGCTAGGTTTTTTGGATGGAAAAAGGATGAAAAAGATCTATGATGGGTGTGGAGGGACAGATCGGTGGTTAGATGGTGAGAAAAAGAGATAGAGTTATTCCTGTATGGGCGTGTGATGAGGCAATTTGGGCTTTGCTAGGGAGTGCCACCAGATCATGTCAGGTACTTGCGCTTGAGTGGTGATGGACAACCAAAGCCAGTATATCATGTGATGGGCAATGAGGATGATGCCCCAGTAGATATTTTTGTGGGTGATGATGTAGGTACCACCGGAGATTTTAATACGTGGTGGGAAGTGTATGGATTGAGAGGGCATGTAATGGGGATGAATTTAGAGATGAGAAAGCCATGAGATGAGAGTAGTATGGAGGATGATGAGAAGACAAAGATAGAAGAGATAACCAAGAGAGAGGTTAGATGATACACCATTATGGATCTAGAGGCATAAGGTAGAGCAATTAGTAGATGTCAGTGTAAAAAAGGTTGGTGGCACCGAGGATGTGATAGATATTCAAGAGGAACTGATGGAGGTATATAGTGGAGGCGGGGTTAGGGTGGAGTTAGTAGTAGAGATTAATGGAGTGGTATATCGTACTCGTGGATGGAGATGGGATAGACTAGTGGGAGAGAGCATTGGCAAGTGAGCACTTCCAGAGTGATCGTGTCAAGCCAGTGGTCGATATATGGAGAGCATGGTGGAGTCATTATTAGAATCTTTAGATAAGGTGATGAAGGAGAGGGATAGATTATAGAGGGAGATGACAGAGCTACATAGGTTTCAAGAGGTAGATTGATTATTTGGAGGGTCAAGTTCTAGTACAATCAAATTCTACGAGACGTATACATGAGCTAGAGACCATAGGGGCCTAACAAGAGTGTGATCGAGAGTGATTCACTCGGCTATATGTAGTGGTAGTTACACATGAGTGTGCATGAGGTCATCGAGAGCTAGCACAGGATAACTTGGCTCATGTTAGTTAGGATAATGCTAGAGAGAGTGTTGGGTATTATGAGGATCTGCTATGATTACATGTTCCACATGTAGTGGTATAACCATTTCCAAGATCATCTAGTTCGAGGTCCACTATTCATAGGACCAATATGGGTCCTCCTAGGAGTGGATTTGTTCATCCAGTAGGATCACATATATTTTTAAAAGGGAGGCCTGGTCATAATGTAGGACCAACCCCATGATTGTAGTGACATGTGATCAGGATTTTATATGTATAAAACGATGATATGTGTGTGTGTGTGTGTGTGTGTGTGTGTGTGTGTGTGCGCGCGCGCGTGTATATATATATACAAGAGACATCAAACTAAACATTTTAGCATGGCATAAAATGAATTTTTAGTGGGTGTGTGTGTGTGTGTGCGTGCGTGTGTGTGTGCACGCGCGTGCGTGTGTTAGTGATGTTGTTTATGAAATGGATATGTACAATGGTGAACTAGTGCTTGTATTTTCTTTTCTTTTCTTGTGTTTTTGACTATAGATATGCATTACCATGGAATATACACATGGAATGATAAAATGGGCATGCGTGATTTATTAATGTATGAAGGTGACATAATGTTTATATGCACACTAGGACTCATGAATGGATGTAAACGCATGTGAGACCAACATAAAGAAAACCAGTTATTTGAGGAAAGTATAGAAAATACAAGATGACATACTATCCTTTCATTTCATCAAGATCTAATGTGTGTGTATGTGAGTAAATTCGCACTTGAATCAAACCATCAACAAGCTATATATGAGGACACACTAGCAAATGTGTAGGTATGTAGAGGGAAATAGCTGGTGTCTACTGTGAATATGTGGAAGGTAATTTTGAGTCATGCATTGATTCGATTCCATCCAAGATTCAATAGCCCCGATGGAGATACATTTTATTATATTAACAACATTTATCTACTACCAGCCATGTGTCCATAGCCCTAATAAAGATGCTTGAAAGACCCTTTTGAGAGAGTTATTGATATTGATTTTTTGACTACCTAATTTTTCCTTTGTGTGTCCATTTTTTCTTTCTTTTTTGATAATGATATTCAAGTTTCTCTCTCACTCTTAAGGTTTTTTGTAGCCACTATGACTCAATTGAGGATAAAGAAATGAATATGGAGATGCCATTGGCTAGTGTGCAAAAAATAAGGTCCTTTAGTGTTTACAACAATATTTTTAATGTGTGTAAAAGTGTGTGGATCTCTTAAGAGATAAAGCCATTCTTAAATATGGACCAAACAATGAATACTATGATCAAAATTTCAGAATTAGCCACATTGAAACTAATGCTAAGAGATCATCCAAACTGAGTGCATTGTTCCTAAAATCCATTGAGACACCTTATGTATACAAGCAAAAATTTGAAAATATTGTATTATGGATTAATGAATATGTACACGTAGGGAAAAATGACAATCAAAAATACATATAGATAGTCACACGACTCATTTAAATATTTTTGAACTTTTTACATTATTTTTGGATTTTTGCAATATTATATTGTTTTTGGATTTTTAATGTTTCTTAAATATTATATTTTTATTTTATTTTTAAGCGCATGACATTTAACTGCCGCAAGTGCATGGCATTTAACGGCTCAAAGTGCTTTTATTTCCATCCATGTCAGCCAACTTGTAATGCAAAGACCTATATTTTTGAATGATCACATAGGGTCCAAATCCATTCAGATTTTGAAAACTTCTCTCCATTGGTCAGGTACTTGGGATGAATTTTGTAAATTTTATTTAAGAACAAGGTCAACCTAACTTGAGGACATCAAGTCCCTCCTCTTTAATGGGAGAGGTTCCCTTATTGAAGGCAAGCAAAAAAATTATATACAAATGTACAACTTTCAAAGTGTGGATTCCTGATACTTTGAAACATTTTATGCCCAAAGATCAACAATAAAAAAGAATGGAAGAAATAAGGAGATGAGGGAGGAATAACATAACAATACTTTCAGGAAATATAGATAGCAGAGTATAACCTTATACGTATTGAGCCAAGGAGATGCAGAATAGAATCATTCACTTTCATAACAGATATAATTCCATCACAGACACAAAGTTCCAGAAATCATATAAACAAGAACACAAAGTTTCTTATCATAAAAGATGGATGATTCACAAATTCAACAAGGAAAGAAGGAATAGCAAAGGAAGAAAGGGAAAAACTTCTGTATTGATTACTTTCAAATCTATTACATCTACAAAGTACCAGGTTCCAACACCAAACAATGGCGTAAAGAACCCGCTAGATAGCTTCCAAAAACGGTTACATTCGGTTACAAAAAAATTGATGAAACTGATTCAAGAAACTGACGTCTGAAAAATGCCTCGCTCTTCCATGCCTGGCGGAAAAACCAGATGCATTATCAATCTTTTCACAAACTTTGAATTTGAGCCATCCACGTGGGAGAGATTTAAACTGAAGTGGGCCTGGGGAAAACTTTTATATTTTGTGCCTTTTAGAGAAATGGCACTTTGGAACATTTTGGCCCACCCATCCGCTTTTGATATAGGCCTGACACGTGGCTTTACTTGAGTGGGGACAGAGTCGCGGCTCACTTTTACAATTTTAACTCTTTTCAAAGAAAATCTCAAAAACTCAAAGTTCTCCACCGACCCACCTCTCCACTTTGACTTTTCAACGCGGGCTCAAGACCCCAGTGGAGTCATGGATCATTTTATAACTTTTCACCCTCTTTTTGGAAATAAAACCAAAATTCCCAAATTGCTCCGACGGCCCACCTTCGCGCTTTGACTTTTGATGCAAGCTCAACATTTGACTTTATCCCTTGGCATGAGCGGGGCCGCAAGTCACTTTATAACTTTACGCCCTTTTGGAAACAAAGGTAAAATTCCTAAAGTGTCTCGATGACCCACCTTTCCACTTTTGACTTTTCAAAGCATCAAAACACAAAAAGGGCCCACCTTTGCCACCACCAGGCCACGTTCCCTTTGCGGGCTTTTTATATTTTTTGACTAAGTCCCTCTGTTTGGTGAAGGCTTTATGTTTGACTTACGACACGTGGAGGCTTCCCACTCATTTGAAGACTCTTTTTTGGACCTGACCTTCAGAGGTGCACCGATTGGACACGTGGAGAGCTGGCACATGTTTGGGACCTACTTTTGGATTCACCCCTTGAAAGAGCACCGAAGGGACACGTGGGGATTTCCATTGGTTCTCCTTTCCTTAGCCGATTCAATGGCCGATTCTACCCCTTTTGACTTTTGTGGGACCCTAGACACGTGGAGAGTTGGCACTTGTTTGGGAAACACCTTTGGCTTCGACCCTTGAAAAAATGCACAATGAGACACATGGCGGCTTCCATCCGCTGCCTTAGACTTTTCAATGGCCACATTTAACTTTTTGAGGCTCTGACCACGTGGAGGGCTGGCCTCATTTGGGTCTGTCCCTTGGATCTCACTTCTGAAAGTTGCGAAACATGAGGCACGTGGACCTTCCATTGAAATCTTATACTTAGTTCAATTAAATGGAAAGACTCTGTCCCTTTTTAGACTTGGACACGTGGAGAGTGGCAAAGTTTGGGGTCTCTCTTTGGGCTCATGCCTTTTGAAAGATTGCAATGAGAATGTGGAAAATTTTTCAAGTCCATTGGATTTGACTCATGATGTTCAAATCACTCCTACGCGCTTGGCCTGAAGAATTTTCACCCTGAAAGGGTTGAGATTAAAATGTGGGCCCATGACTTCAAAACATGAATTTTCTTCTGTGTGGGGTCAAGTTTGATCAATTTTTCTAAAAATTGGGATAACAAAGGCACCAACTCAAAATTTTGAAACTTGACTTGAAAAATGAGGGGAATTTTGAGGGTGACAATAACTGGCTCTATATGGGGATGACTTGGCTGGGACAGAGGAACAAGGCAAGATCAAGAACCATAGAAAAACTCTAGGGAAAGCCGACCAGTGCCTTATCCATTGGGAAAATAGAGTCAAAGGAAAAACCAATACAAAAGACAACACACACGCAACGGAAAAGAAACAAACAAAAAGGAAAGACAAAAAAAAAAACAAAGGAACCCAAAAACAAAACACTGTACACAATATACAGAAGGACTGCCTAATCACCTAGGACTTGAACAACTTCAAATATTTCCCACTATAAGGAAGTGGGAGAGGAGATCCATCCATATAATCCAAATAGAAAGAATTTTCTCCAGCAAAGTGCCTGATTTTGAAAGGACCAAGCCAAAGAGAATCAAACTTACCATGGCTTCCTCGAGGTTCATGTCTTTTGTCCCACAGCAGAACAATGTCTCCCACTTGAAAATCTCTGGGTCTAGCCTTCTTGTCAAACAAATCTTTCACCTTCAGTTGATGAGCTGAGATTCTATCAAAAACTTGCAACCTGTCTTCATCCAGCTTCTGGAGATACATGATCCTCTTGTCCAAGGAACTGATAAAGCTTGAATCTTCAATAGCCTTCATTAAGTGCAAGGCTGGTAATTCCACTGTTACTGGCAGCTGAGCTTCAACACCATACACCACTTGAAATGGAGACATCCCAATTGCTCTTTTGGGTGTAATTCTATCTGCCCAGAGAGCATCATAAAGTTTCTTGTGCCAATTCCTTTGAGAGTCATTGACAAGCTTCCGAACGATGGTTACCAAATTCTTATTTGTTGATTCTGCTTGTCCATTCCCTTGGGGGTAGTATTCTGAAGAATGAGCAAGGGAAATTCCATAACCATAGTAGAAATCCATCATCTCAGAAGAAGAAAAATTGGAAGCATTATCAGTCACAATCTTGTTTGGTACCCCAAACCTTATCAAGATGTTCTCTTTGATGAAATTACACACCACCTCAAAAGTAGTGTTTTTGAATGGAATAGCCTCTACCCACTTTGTGAAGTAATTTGTAGCAATTAGCACATGAGTATTTCCAGCACTGCAAGGTGGATTAAGAGTTCCAATGAAATCCAATCCCCACTGTTGAAAAGGCCCATCAATCACTACTGGTTTTAGTGGTAAAGCAGCCAACTTAGGTCTCCCAACAAAAGTCTGACAGGCTTCACACTTACCTACCCATTTTGATGCATCTCTAAACAATGTAGGCCAATAGTACCCAACACGAAGGATTTTATGGGTAGTGACAGTAGAAGAGAAATTCCCTCCACAAGCCTGATCATGAAAAGCTGAGAACAACTTCTTTTGTTGCTCTTTTTCCACACAATTTAAGAATCTTCCATCTATGCCTCACTTGAACAAAGCATTCTCCCATAACACATATTGTACAGACCTTAACTTAATAGCTCTCTTTTCCTTGGCACTCAAGTGGGATGGACACTCTCCATAAGTAAGAAAATGTGCAATATCAACATACCATTCATCTGTTGAACTGAGGAAGAGGACAACAGGAACATCAACTGCTTCTTTGGACAATTCTGCATCAGCTCCTTCAGCAATAAGCTCACATAAGCCTTTACCCCAGACTAGCTTAGTTGGCTTGATATCAAGGTCATATTCTTGGAATTTTTCTACCCAATTTCCTCTCTTAGTTCCAAACTCCTGTTGTGTAAGAATAGACTTGATGGTTGTATCAGGTACAAGCACAACAGAGTGAGAATTAAGAATATAAAAATGAAACTGCTTGACAGCTTTGACCACTGCAAAAGCATGTTTCTCCATCATAGTATATTTCAATTCATGAGCTTTCAGAACATAGCTCATGAATGCAATTGGAAGTTCATGATCCTCAGAATTTCTCTGAGTTAGCACAACAGCCAAGGTACTCTCTGTAGCATAGCAATAGATGATAAAATCCTTGCTGAAATCAGGACATGCTAAGATGGGAGTTTTAGCAATGGATTTCTTGATACCTTCAAATGCTTCTTTACCTTTGGAAGTCCAACCAAAGTTTTTCTTTCCTTTCATCATGTGAGCAATGCTCATAGTCAGTTCTACAAAATCAGGAATGAATCTCCTCAGGAAGTTTATCTTACCAAAGAAAGAGTGAACACCCTTTTTGCTTGTGGGAAGAGGAATCTGTTGGATTGCTTGAACTCTTTCTGGATCTATCTTGATTCCTTCTTTGGAGACAATATGCCCCAGCAACTTTCCTTCAGTAACACAAAAGACATACTTCTTAGGATTGAGAGAAACTCCATGTTCTCTACATTTCTGGAGGACTGCTTCAAGATGTTGAAAGTGATCTGCCCTTGTTTTGGAGAAAATAGTCAAATCATCAAGGTACACAACAATACACTTTCCCTTTAGACTGCCAAAATCCAAGTCCATTTCCCTCTGAAAGGTGGCACCAACATTGATAAGACCAAAAGGCATTCTCTTGTAGGCAAAGGTGCCCCAAGGAGTAGTAAAAGTAGTTTTGTGTTGATCTGGGGTACTGACTTCCACTTGATTGTATCCAGAGAATCCATCAAGCATAGACAACATCTCAGAGCCTGTGACAGCTTGCAAAACTTGATCCATCATGGGGAGAGGATAGTTGTCTTTCAGAGAGGCCTGATTCAAATTCCTGAAATCCACACAGATGCGAATATCACCATTCTTCTTCCTGACAGGCACAATGTTGGCAATCCATGTTGAATGATGTATAGGGAAAATAATCTTTTCCTTTAGTAACTTCTGGATCTCTTGAAAAATAGTGCCAGCAACCTTGGGATTGTATTTCCTTTGTTTCTTGCTTGAAAGGTTTGATCCCAGGTTTCAGAGGGATAAAGTGTTGCATCTCCTTTGGTTGAAAAGCCTTGAGATCATCATATGAATAGGCAAGAACATCAACATACTTTTTTAATAGATTTACTGCTTTCTTCTTCTCTTCTTGAGTGCAACATTTTCCAATGTTCACCATCTTGGGTTCATCAAGACTCCCAATATTAATCTTTTCACATTCAGCAGACTGCCAAGCTCCTTGGGAAGCTTTGGACTTAATGTACCTATCATGCTTATCAAACAGATCTTCCAAACTCACCAGCCCTTTAGGGATCTTGTTACCTTTCAATTTGATGCAGCCATCTTGATCCATCTCTTCCTTGATATCTCCTTCATTAGAGGATACACACTCTCTAGGAAAAGTCTCACTTCCTTCAAAATATAATTGGTTGAAGTTGTCCTTAAGCTCCAAGAAAGAGAGCAAATGTTGATCATCATTGAAAACCTGCCAATTGCTTGCATTATCTGGTACACTGGGCCTATGAATCATTTCAATGGTAAATTTCTCCTGAGAGAAATCTGGGTGAGGAATCAACAGAGATCCTGAGACAGCTAGAGAATCAGCTCTAGTATTCTTTCTCTTGGCACAACTTCAATGGAGAAAGCATCAGGAAACTCAATGGAATCCCACACAAGATTTCTATAATGCTTCAGTCTCCTATTCTTCACTTGAAAAAGATCTCTAACTTGTTTCACAATCAGCTTTGCATCACCACGAGCACAAAGACTCTTCACTCCGATTTCTTTTTCCATGTTCAATCCAAGTATGAGTGCCTCATATTCAGCTGTATTGTTTGTATTTTCAAAACAAAGCTTGAATGAAAAAGGATGAATCTTCCCTTCTGGAGAGGTTAGCACCACACCAGCCCCAGAACTAGCTGAAGAGCAGCTTCCATCAAACTCCAAAGTCCAAATTCCATTAGGATCATGAATCACTCCCTTAGGAAGTTTTGCCTCATCCTATGACATGATCATATAGTTACCATGCCCTATATCTTCATAGAGTATATGTGCTTTTGGATCATCAGTCTTTTACACAATGTATTCAGTTTGTTTCTCAGGTAGCAGCTTCTTCATTTTTCCATTGACCAGGATCAAAGCGTGTGACCAATCCATCTGAATTTCACCTCCTACCTCCTTACAGAAATTTCTACTCAGCAACATCCCATATGAGGGAGGAATATCAGCAACCAAAATAGTGGCTAAGACCCTTTTCTCTGGAAAAGCAGCAAAAGCTACTTGTGCATCTTTAATCATGAGCTACTTTTACAGGAATTACATTGTCTGATGCACCTGAGCTATGACATAGTCTCTGGGGAACTTGTTCCCGTGGGGAAAAATATCCCCACACTCCCTCATTCCCCATACTATGTCACCATCTATATTACAAATCCCGCGACCATTGCGACAAATTCAGGTCTGCGGGGAACTCGCGTCCCCACGGAACATGTTCTATTTGGGCCCCTGAGATCCACTTTTTCCGCATAATAAAGGACCCTTTGTATTATGTCTTCAAACCAAGGGCAAGGAACCTTAGTTCCATCCACACCCCATATATCTGTAATACATTAAAATAAGCATTTTTCACATTTTCTCAATTTTCCAAATTTTCACTAATTCCTTGAATTTTTCTTGAACTAGGGAGTTAGGAAAAAGTATAATGAAGTACCCCCAAATCCAATTTTACCAATTTTATTCATTTTTCTCAATTTTGGCTAAGTATGAAGTTTTGAAGCCTATTTTTCATATTCATCATCATTAGTAATGAATTCTTGTAAAGTGACATGCAAGGATGGGATCTCAAGCTCAAGGGGCATAACAACTTCATCCCCATATATGAGGGAAAATGTGTAGCTCCTATAGGCATGTGAATGCTAGTGTGATATGCCCAAAGTGCATAAGGTAATTACATGTTTCAATCTCTATGGGAAGCATTGACCAATTTTTGGAGGATTTTTTTAATGGTTTTATTAGAAGCTTCTGCATATTTGTTAGCTTGTGGATAGTATGGTGTGGAAAATCTATGTTGAATTTTGTACTTATCACACAATGCTTTGAAATCCTTATTCTTGAACGAGATTCTGTTATCTGAAATGATCTTAGTGGGATGCCAAAATGACAAATGATATGTTGGACAATGAATTTGATAATTTGGGGTCAAGTGGTACGTGCAAGTGGTGCAGCCTCAACCCACTTCATGAAGTATTAAGTAGTAATAATAATAAATGTGTGACCATTGGAAGATAGCGGGGAAAACTTTCCCATAAGGTCAAGTCCCCATTGGGAAAAGGGCCAAATGGATTGAAGAGGTTGTAACTCTTGTGTGGGAAGATGTGATAGATTTGTAAACTTTTGACATTTTTCACAACATCAAACATATGTACAAGCATCTTGTTTCTAAAGAAGGCCAATAATAACCCATGTGAGGATGCATTTAGTGATAGTCATGCCACTAAAATGACCCCCACATGTACCATCATGTGCTTCAGTAAGCACCATGATAGTCTCTTGAGGTAGAAAACATCATAGTAATATACCATCATAACCACATTTGTAGAGAAGGTCCTCCAATGAGGACAAAATGAGTAGCTCGTTTTCAAAAAGTATGACGTCCCAACTTTATTAAGGCAAGTGGTAGAGTATTGAATTTCAAATATGTAACAAGCTCTTCATACCAAAGTGGTGCATGGTGCAGTTTCAATTTGAAAAATGTCGAGTGTTTCAGTACGATCAAGGGATGGTTGCGTTAGCACACAAATGGGAATGTGGATAATGTCAGCTTCTTTTTCTAAAGGTATATACAATCCTAAAGAGGCCATGGTGTATGAAAATCTATTGGTAGAACATAGAGCAGTCTCGATCTCAAAATGGGTAAACTGAGTGAGTAATGAATCAACAAAATTATTCTATTATTGAAATGTGCCATTACGACACTAGTATGACCATAAGATTTGATTGAGAACTAATTGAGAATCACCAACAATTCGCAATCATTTGATTTTGAGAGTAATAGCTAATTGGAGACCAATGACAAGTGCCTCATACTCAGCCATGTTGTTTGTGCATGGAAAATTAAGTTTAAATGATAATGGAATAGAGGCTCCTTGGGGTGTGACAAAAACTACTCATGCACCTCCTCCTTGGTCAGTTTTGGATCCATCAAAATGTAAATTCATATCAAAGTCCTTGTTGGCATAAATTTAATCCTCACTTTCACATATTATAAACATGGAATCATCTCGTAGATCAATTTTGAGTGGTATTGGATCATGAATAAGGTCTTTAACTAACTGATCGAAATCACTTAACCTTTAATATATTTTTGTGAAACAAAATGTAGATCAAATTCAGTGAGTAACATGATCCATTTAGATGTATGACTATTGTGATATGTCTTACTCATCATATAATGCAAAGGATCTATTTTAGCAACAACATATGTCATATGATTGAGCATGTAATGTCAAATTTTTTGTGTGGAGAATACTATGGCCAAACAAATCTTCTCGATGTGTGCATAGTTAAGCTCATAAGTGAATGAGTGTGTGACTGATGTAATAAATGATTTAATTCACAATTGTCTGACATTTCGTTGAGCTAACATACTTCCCAGAGTGAAGTTAGTAACAATAATGTATAAATAGAATGGTAATTCAGGTTGCGGAGTGATGAACACACGAGGAGGAGTGAGAATATACTTTATAAGTTGTTCAAATGTGATGCGACACTCCTCCCCCAGTCAAAAGTAACACCTTTTCTAAGGAGTTGATTAAATGGATGAAATGATCAGAAATTTGTGTGATAAATTGTCTAATAACCTAATCTTTCCTTGAAGGCTACATAATTTTTTGATGTTTATAGGGGGAGGCATGTTCATGATGGATTTAACCTTAGTTGGATCCACCTCAATTTCTTGACTTGAGACAATGAAGCCAAGTAACTTTCCTGATGTTACTTCGAAAACACATTTCTTGGGATTCAACCAAATTTTGTATTCCAAGAGGCGCACAAAGAATTTGTGTAGAAATTTTATGTGGTCAGAACGTATCTTAGACTTGGAAAAAATATCATCAACATAATATTCTATGATATCATGAATGTAGTCATGGAATACATAGGTCATAACACGTTGATAGGTTGCACCAACATTTTTGAGTCCAAAGGGCATCACTTTATAGAAAAATTTCCCCCAATGAGTGGTGAACACAGTCTTATGTTGGTCTTTGGGAGAAATTCTAATCTTATTATAACTGGAAAAACCATCCATGAAAGAGAACATTTCATGATCGGCAGTATTGTCGACAATAGTGTCAATATTTGGAAAGGGAAATTCATCCTTAGGACAAGCTTTATTGACATCCCTAAAATTAGTGCAAACACGTAGACCACTAGTTTTCTTGCCCACAGGGACCATGTTAAAGACCCATTCTAGATAGTCAATCTGTTGGATGAAACCAACATCAAGGTGTTTTTGTAACTCATATTTGAATAATAATGAAACACATGGGTTCATCTTGTGTAACTTTTTTATTGATAGGTTTTGCATCAAGTTTCAACACCAAGTTGTAAACAATTATATATGGATCCATTCTTGGTATATCATCATATGACCAAGAAAAGACATTTGAAAAATTCTCATAAGATTGATGTTTACTCGACACATTCCTCATCTGATAATCACTTTTAAAGGAGGACATTGTGAGGTTCTTTAGGAGTACCTATGTTGAGTTCAATAGTTTCTTCAACAAGCATGTGTGATACTTCGTCAACATGATCAAAAGTGGGAAGCTTATTAATAGGATCTAGTGGTATGTCATCAGTGTCTCCATAGTATGCTTTTTTGTGAAATTGAATGTCTTGTGTAATGGATTTTAGGGTTCTTTGTCCATAGCACCCAAGTGACATAAGATAGCTTCCTCTGAAGTGAATAGATCCAAAGGTACCTGGATTTGTCTACAAGATGATAATCAATAGGAAATGTCTCAACTCTATTGATGGTAATGTTATTTTGAAGGATAAGACAATCCTGTAGGTGGGGAAAGTAGGAGGTCAAGCAAGGTCATCGTGATGTGAAGGTAACCGGTATGTAGGAATGGGATGATCAATAGACCAATCAAACATTGTTCCAAATTCATGGAATAATTTTGTAAAATGGAATGATGTGGCTTTGTCAAGGAATATGTGTGAGTGATCGGGTATGAAAGAGTGACTAAGAACTGCATAAATATGAATGATAGGTTATGCCCATCTAGATTGGTAACTTATATCAGTAAAAGCTTCTTTTAGATTTTCAATATCATCATCAAGCTTGGTGTATCCTAATCTAGATTTGTTAGAGGCTAGTTTATAACATGGATGAATAGGAGTGGAAATCCCTTGTTCAAACTTTCCTAATCCATAACCTTTCCATCCTTGATCGAGTAGGCAATGCATAGTGAAATCTGGATTTGAAAGATATGAAATGTCATATGTGAACTATATTTTGAGATAGATACATTTTTGATTGGTGGATGAAGTTGCAGTATCATATCCCCCATACACAAAATAAGTGTTTTTAGGAGGGATTCCAAAAGAAACTAGAGATCCCTTGACATGTTGTGTGGGAGATGGTATACCCATTTCTTTGACAATTGGCATGTTGGGTAGAGATATGGTGGCATAAGGGAGTTTGTAATCCCTAACACTAATAGATTGTGCATCATTCGTCATAGGATCCTTTACCATGATCTTGAGGTATAATGTTAGGTATGGGTTTGCTACTAGAAGGAATAAAACTCAAATCCATCGATGGTGAAGATGATGAGGGTGGTGGAGGGAAGTATGATTACTTCTGAAGTGATGTTGATGGTTGATATCATGAGATGATGATGAAGAAGTAGATGGATCATGTGATTGAGGTGAATCAAAATGTTGTGTTGAACATGATAGGTCAACTGCGGTAGGTATATAAGTGGATATGTAAGATACGTCCGTGGGACATGAGAGAATTGGTGTGACCAGTGTAATAGGAACCACTCTTCCAAATGAGAATGTGATATTATTGCAATACTTAAATGGTTCAGCATCAGCTGTGACAAAATGTGTAACTCCATCTTGTTTGTATTTGAGACATTGATGAAGAGAGGATGGAATACATTTCATTTCATGAATCCAAGGGCATCTTAATAAGATGTTGTATTGTAATTCTTCTTTTATGATGTATATAAGGGTGTGGAGTGTCTTAGCTCCAACTTTCATTAGCAAAATGATAGTTCCCAATGCAGCATAAGGGGCATCATTAAATACATGCAATTGTAATGTTGAGGCTGAAAGGTGAGATAATGGTATGTTGAGATGATGTAAGGTTGTAGATGATATGATATTCCATTGTCAATCAATATGTGTTTGAATGTTTTGTGTTTGATTTCAGTGATGATGAACAATGGTGGATCACGAGGCTCAATCCCCATGGTGTTACAAGAGGTGATTCATATTTAATCTCATAGTCATAAAATGTGATTGATGATGAAGTTGAAGTATGAAGGTTTCCCACAAGTGTGAAAAGGTGTTGGGATTTTGGGTGGACAATTTGATTGACTTTAAAGGCCTCAGTAAGCATGCTTCATGATGATTGGAAGATTGAATAATGAGATCATATAATGAGATCTTAGCCGGTGTACTTTTTAATTGATTGATCAAAATATTCTTGAGAGTTATGACCGGTTGTGGAAGGAAATGCTACATTTGGTGATGGTGAAATCATAGATGTCAATTTAGGCGTAGGATTTAGGTTTTGTATTGGCAGTTTGATTTCTAGTCACAATATGAATCATGCCAAAAAAATCTTGGTGAGATGATGATGATGATGTGTCATGGCTGACCTGATTGGTTGAAGCCATGTGTGATGGGAGTGGATTTTTGAAGACATAGGTTTTGATTTTGTGGGGCCATGACATTATCAACTTGAATAACACCTTTTTCAATTAGGTCTTGAATAACATTACACAATTGGTGACACTTGTCAATTACATGGCCCACAATCCTATGGTAGGTACATTTTTCAGTGGACTGTTGATGCCAAAGTGGTTTTGGTGCATTGGGATCCTCTTGTTGTATGGGTGGGAGTGAGATGAGTTGAGTATCAAGGAATTTTTGTAAGATACTAGAGAGTGATTCGATCAAATGAGTGTATTCCCGACGCATTTGAAATGGATCTTGTGATGTGCTTTGTGTGGCTCATAACTGTGGGTTATTAGGATCCATGGAGGAATTATTGGAGGCATTTGATGTAGAGCCTTGGTTAGCTACAGATTAGAGAATGACCTGATTAACTTGGGGATTCTTCTTGGTGAACTTAGAGAAATCATTCTTCATACAAAGCTTGACCTCACCTAGTACTAACGTGGACATCCTTTGATTCATCTTGGCCATCAGTATGGCTTCCTCAAATGAGTGAAACTGTTGGATTTGAAGAGTGTGAGATATATGTTTGGCACAAATCTTGGCGAACAATCGAGTAAGTTCTAGTTGAGGAATGGAGAACATAAGCTCATGGAAAACTACCCTCTAATCCAATACATAATTAGTAAGAGGCCCATCATCATATTGTTTCAAGTTGTATAGATCAGATAATGCAGTACATTTAACAACATGACTGAAAAGTGATCAAGGAATAAGCCAACAAGTTACTCAAATGAGATGACATTGTGTTGAGTAAGACCAGTGTACCAATCTAAAGCTTAGCCACCTAATGATAATGGAAATGTTTGCAACATAAGTGTGTCATCGTGACTAATGAGATAACAAGCATACTTGAACATACGTAAGTGATTTTGAGGGTCCTCCTTACCCTTGAATTTTTCAAATTTGGGCATCTCAAAATGTTGAGGATATGGTTTCATAGGTACTAATGGATGGATAGGTTCATTACATAACTGGATTGTATGTGAGCTTAGGGACTCCCGTACCTTGATTTTGAAGCTCAAGGTTACAAATTCTATCCATGATTTCTTGATTGATGTTTGGTACATGTTGGAAAGCATGGATTTGGAGTGGTTGAGTGTATGAATGTGTAGAATGATGATGTGGTATATGGGTGTAAGTATGAGAGAATGAAGGGGATGTATAAGTGAAGGATGAGGAATAGGTGAAGTATAGTGGGTGAAGGAAGGAATTGTGGTATGAGGAATGAGACCCAAGTGGTTGTGTGAGTTCTTGTAGAAGGGATATGATGTGTGTGGACAATAGTAGATGGCGTAGGACTAGTAGACATAGTAGTGGTATGGGGTGCCTCAGTGGTAGATGATGAAGGGTCATGGTTTACATAATAGATCTTCAGATTGAAAGCATCTAGCTTGTAATAATATCGTCTAAGATATTCTATAAGGGCTTCCAGATTATGATCTAAGGCCTCTTCAAACTTAGGATTGAAAGGTGGAATCTTGTAATGTCATCATCGTCATGGGGGAGGAGGAAGTAGATGTAGGATATTTGTGATTACCAAAGACATACTCCTATGGCAGAGTCTCCCACTACTCTCTTGTATGGCCAAAGAATATCATCATGTGATTGAGGAATCATGGTCCATGGTGTGAGGTGGATTATATGAATGTGTGCAAGTAGTAGTAACCATGTAAGGATAATCCAAGATAATGTGAAACCCAAGGTAGAAAATGAATGTGTGGGAAGTATGATAGTACCAAATCTATGACAAATGGAATGAAAATGAATGGAAAAAAAATACAGGTCAATCATAGTTGTGACTGTGCCTTGGAAAATATGAGATGTAGAAAAAAATGTTGAATGAGTGAATTGTGGATCTAGAAGGTTATAGACCACTCACATTTACGACTGGCTCTAGGAAAAATATGAGATGAAAAATCACAGGGAAATCATAGTTGCGACTGAGATTGGAAAAAACAGGACTCATAAAAACTGTCAGAAACATATATGAAAGTGTGAGAGAATATTGTTAAGAATAGAAAAGTCACAGGTGTGACTTAGATACAATAGAAATTGAGATGAGGTGTTTTGAATCATGATAATGTTTTTTCTTATTTTTCAGGTTGAATATGGGCCTGGTTAGTTTGGCTTTCCTATGTAAATCTCTCTCTAAATACCAATGTTATCCGAACGAGTACCATTCACTAGAAAAAATTCTAGTCGCAGACTTTACCCCTTGATCAATCAAGATGGGGCCATTACCATGGATAAACATTGGGTCTACCTCACGGGTGCAACTAGTCAATCATGTTGGGTCATTGACCCTTTTTCATTGGCAAGTCCTCTCAATGTGCCAACTACTTAAGGGTTCTTTTGGTACTCCTCACAATGATTTTTAGGGATTATGCCCAAGTACTTCCCACAATTATGCAGGACAGGTATTTACCCTTATCCAAACCTGTATTTAATGTGTATTCATTCCCAATTCATTCCCTTAAGAAGAAATAAGTGATTTTTTTTAAATAGTTTTTGCAGAAACAAAATTATAGAATAGTCACATTTGTGACTACCCTGTAACCAAATTGTTAGATTTTTTGGTAAAAAATCGCAACACAGTGTGCAATTGGTCTGTGACCAATTTTTTTTATTTTTTTTTAGGATTTTTAGCAGATTTGTAAAACCAAGTGTTAGATATGCAATAAAAACATTAGGGAAAAAATAAAACCAAACTAAAAGGACTATATAACCCTAACAAAGACACAATTAGATTTAGAAAATAAAATGATTTAACCGCAACCAAAATGGTCCCACCGTGGTTGCCAAAATGTATGCCTAGATTAGGATCACCTGCAAGATGTGCTAGTTGATATAGAAATATCCAAATCAATGCTACTAAATAATATGGGTTGATGTTGCCATTGAATAGAGAAGGACAATCATGGGTTCTTTCAATGAATAAAGTGGGTAAAACTCTTCCTGGATCTAAATCTATAACCTACACACAAACACACTTAAAAATTTTAGTTGTTTTTGGTGGTTAGGGGACCTGCCTCAGTCATATCCCTAACCTTTTAAGGAGATAAAATACATTTTATTGAAGTAAAAATGAAAAATCAATGCATGAAAATGACAATTATACCTAACTCAGATCATAAACCATAGTGACCAATTCACTAAAAATCACATGGAGATCACAAGCCAATCACAGTTGCGATTGGACCTGTGTTGAAATTTCACTAAAACATGATGCTATACCAAGTTGCACTATCCTTTGTGATTCTTCTTCACCTCTTCAAAACCTATAATAATCGAAATATGTGAGCAAAGAAGCAAGAAAAATCAAGTATGGTACTCAAGTGCACAAAGAGTTTTAGGGGTTGGAATGATGGGGGTGAGTGGTGTTTTATATTTTTTGAGTGCATAGGGGAGATTGTGATACATATGGGTGCAATATTCATAGATGGGTGAGATGATAAGGGTCCATAGTGCATTGGGCATGAATATGGGTAGGTGGATGGGATAGAATTAAATGTGAGTGGGTGAGGGTTAATAAATGACGTGATGAGGTGTCTTTTATCACCATTTTTGTGGGGTTTTATATTTTTTAAGTCCTTCTGATTTTCTTGGAAGAATGTTCCAATTTCTAGTGCATATGAGATTGATATCACCTATAATATGGAAAAATGGAAATCATAAACTAAGGAACAATGCCAAGAATTGTTTCCAATTACATTTTGGGTCTATAATTGGTAATTTAGCACCTTGAGAAGCTTGGGGCTAAGTTGAAGAGAGAGATACAATTATCAAAGGGAGAGATATAATGGTGAACTAATGTTAAAGGTAGATAATAAACCTATCTCCATTGAATTTATTTTGTGATCAGTAAATAATAAAGGGTAGGTTTGGTATTTTGTATGTATGTGGAGTGTATATTCTCAGAGGTGATAAACTCATTCAAAGGAAAGAGATTGCAAATTATACAAGTTCATACTACTTGGAGGAGGGATCTTAAATCTTGTTAGATGCTTAGAAAAGAATTCATATCATTATTAAAACATTGTACCCTAAATATATTGGGTGGAAGCATTGTAAATATATTAGAAGTCATGATTTTGGGTGGAAGCATGTCCATGGAAGAAGACTGAACTGGGCTGATGGCTCATAGAGGGAACAAGATAAGGAAAGAAAAGTGGTCAAATCATCTACATTATTTAAGAAGAATATGGCTTTTCAGAATGAAATCATGGACTCAAAGATCAGAGAGCAAGGTTTCTATAGATGATTATGTGTCTTGGAGATAGGTAGAATCTTAGGGAGTTGTGAGGAACATTTACAGGACTGTACCATGTACATGACTATCCTTAAACAACTCAAGAAGGGAATAGAGGGACTATGAGTACGTGAATACAATTCTATTTGCATGTAGTGAGCTAGACCATCTTAGCAGAGAGCTAAGGAACAAGATACAAGATTGAAAGTGGGGAACTATCATAGAAAATAGGAATGGGATGAATCAGATAGGGCTTGCGGGGTAACATTTATCAAAAGAGTATAGAACCTTATTTGAGATGAGTATGAGGATCCTCCCCATGAATTGTAGGAGGTGATGAGTATTAGAAGGTAGGGATAGAAATTAGGTAAGGTGGACATTGAAGCATTGAATGAAAAATGGCTTTTAGAGAGAGGTGACATAGTATTATGTGTCTAGGAGTAGTGAGTATGTCAAGACTATAGAAGCTTTGTATGAGGGAAAACAGAGCTAAGAAGTGCACTAAAAATATATATGGATTGATCCCTATCGAGGATTTGTTGTGTATCACTTGTTTCTTTCATGGATAGTTTATCAAATATGATACAATTATGATCAATGAAAATCACTAGTGAGCCAAAAGTGTACTGAAAGTGATTACAAATGACAAGATGAAATGGTAGGAACCTAGCTTCCGCTAATCTAGGTCATGATTTGTTTATTTTATAGCTATTTTAAAATTCTTAGTTCATTTTATGTCAATCGATCCAACGTATTGGAGAGTAAATGTTTCCAACCTAAGAAGACTGACACTCTAAATGCATTAACATAAGTTTGAAAAATTTGGAACTGTACGTACCCAAAATTGTAAGGTACTGTACTGCGGAACAGCGTAATAAGTTCCCCAATGATGATACAGGTCTCCTCGCAAGGTGTTCGGGATCCGGAAAAGCCCTCGGAGTATGTGTTAACATCCCGCATGCCCCGCTTAGCCCCCGCGCCCTTTGTTTTCCCCTTTTTCCCTCTTTCCTTGGCCTCTTGATCTTCAGTGACGAAACCGCCGCCCTGCAGGGCGGCGGTCTCGTGACCGCCGCCCTGATCAGGCCGCGGTCCTGTAACCGCCCTGCTCAGAGCGGCGGTCCTGCATGCATTTTCCAGAACGTTCTTTTGACGTGACTCGCGTGAAATATCACGATTCACCAGCTTTCTTTGCCGACTTGAGCATGCATTTATGTTTTTGGTCCCCTGGAATAGTGTTTTTCCTTTGTTTATTGTTTAGGAGTTCAGTTTGGTTTTGATTTTTGGGTGATTGAATTCCTATAAATGCATGGTTTGTGCACAAGCAAATGGTCTGAAGTTTGGCTGGATTTTGAAGACTGATCTTTGCTCTCCTCATTTTAGTATTTTAGCTTGTTATCTTGTTTAGAAGCCATAGCTTGAATTCACTTGCATCTTTAGTTAGATTGCTCAGCTGTTGGTAAGCCACATACCCATCTTGTGCAGGCAGTGCTGTCATTTCATCCAATCGGCCTTGAAGCTTGCCTCTGAATTTTCTCTTTGCTGTAGATTTAATTTTCATTGTTGCTTAGAGTTCTTAGTTCAGTTCATTATATGCCTGGTTAGCTTTATTCAGCTGTTGGTAAGCCACATATCCAGCTTGTGCAAACAGTGTTGTTATTTTATCCAATCCATTGGAACAGAATAGCTTAGGAAGCCATTAAAGTTGCAGGTTTTGCTCTTCGAATAAGATAGTTATAGGTTCTGGTCGCTTCATGTTGCATGACTCGCAGTAAAATCCCGCTAGGAATCGCATAAGCCAAGCTCTGTACTCTTGCGCTGTCCCTCTCCTACTCACATTTTCGGTCTGCATTCTGAGCTGTCCTTGTCCTAAAATCTACTCCTATCGGTGCTAGCATTACACGCTTTTCTGGATCCACGTGAACACGAAAGAACGAGGAGATCATACTGAGGGGACAAGATCACACACACCATCGGATTCGCCACTGTTCTGCGGAATCCAGGTTTTAACTTTCAAAGTTCTAGTTAGAATCATATCAAATAGAGTAGATAATTGCTTCATTTCAGTGAATTCTATTCTCGATATTGCCAGGGAAGCTGTGAGGATTGATAGTTTCTGAGAAACTATGATTCACTCCTCACTTCTGAGGTAGGATCGAGAATCTTGCAGATAGATTAGACGAGCTATTTTATTTATTTAGAATAATTCTACAAATTGCACAGGCAAATAACTACACTCGGTTATCTTGTCTGTTTTAAATTATTGTTTAGTTGTTATTTCTAGATACGCTTAAAATAGTTTGCTTTCCTTAAAATTGTTAAAAGATTTCTTAGAAGAATAAAAGTTATATATATGTTAGATTTATTCACGTAGTTAGAATTTGCTTCGTTACAGTTAGATTTACATTTCGTTTCGTATGACAATCACGGGACCTCAGGAGCCCAGGGAATATATATTTGAGCCAATCGTGCCTCAACCAAATCTCATCACAGCAATAGTTGACATAGACCAAAATCTCAGAATACAAGTATTCCGAACAACAACAGATTTACAACTGATCAGTTCTCAGTTGAGAGGGTTAAACATAGAGGACGACCAAGCACACACGTTTTGGTCAAACCAACCAAATTACAGATTGCCCTAGGTAAACACTCACATGACTGTAGAAGGGTTTGAAAGAGAACAAACCTTTGGTTGTGATCCTTTGGTCCCACAGCCAGGTGCAGGAGACACTCTCACAGATATAGATACCAGTCTAAGGATCCAGGTTGCACGAACGCCTGTGAGATATTCTGAGAAAATCACACGGTTTTTGGTTCTAAACATAGAAGCTGAGAAAGCATATGATTACTGGATACTAGGGATTAGAACTTGATTTCGTATGACCATAACAGGACCGCAACAACCAAGAGTCTATGGTTGTGATCCACAGATCCCACAGCCCAACGAGTCCACAAGTCAATCAGATATAGACACTGGCCTACGCACACTAGTATTTCAGTCCACTCCACTTCCACCTATTATTATCGAACAATTGTCCTTACTAGATATAGCGGCTAACGAAGCTAGAGAATTCTGGACTAGGCCAGAGAATCGTCCGTAGAGTCAATTATATTCACCATCCACTATATGACCTTATCAGGAGACATACACGAAACTATCCCAGGTCATTTTCCACGTATTCCACAACCCATAGATCGAATCACGCCAGAGCTCGATATTGATTGGAGCCTTCGAGCAGTCATCCTTGCCGATCGATCTATCACACCAGTCCAAGTTAGAAGGGCCTTCTTTGCCTTAGATTCGTACAATTCCACTAGTGCGTGTCGAAGACATTAGACTGCCTAACTAGTTTGTCTACATCCCACGCATATTCTACCCCCACCGGCTGTCTCGGCACGACCTCGAGAGGTCGGGTACGCGGAAGAGTCACTTGTAGATTCTCACGCTCGCCTGTCACTTTTCCGGCGTACAAAATTGGTGAACCCGACGTGAAACAAACAAATTAGTGAAGCTGACGTAAAACTTCCTACTTTCTCGTTCGGAGTCATAGTATCACGTTTCTTTCACAAATCACCTTCGCTCCTTCCCATTATTCTGCGGGTATTCATATACCCCCCGAATATGTCAGGATTCGATGCATATGGCAGACCCCTCTTGGGTCTTGAGGCATACTACGCCCAACAGAATAGGCAATCATCACCCTCGCTCTCAGTATGGGGCGACAACTATTCAACTAATCAGTTGTCAACACAAACCCCAAGAATCAGATATAGTTCATCTTTTCAAACTGAGGAGTTAGATCAACCCCCTCGAACGCAACAAACAGAGCCTTCAGGCTCGAACAATATGACGTTTACCGGAGAATCTGGTTCGTCTCCTCAAATGCTACTTAGACCACAAATTAGTAGACAATCAGATCCATACCTGGTCTTAGATGATGGACAGTCAATACATTATCCTAGGAGTGAACAACATTCTCGGGGTATGTACCCACCTATAGGAGGTTTACAAATACAACCCGAGATCTCTTTTCAAGAAAATACCTCTATGCCACTGCATATAGGAAATACTCTCGGAGAAACTTGGCAAGATAGCGATCAGTTCATGACAGGATATCACATGCCTATACAACACCAGGGTATACAACAAACGCCGCTCAGACAAAACACCGTGACTTCACCAAATGAAGTCATTTCAACGTTAGTAGAAAAAGTGAGAGGGTTAGAACTGGCTCAAGCAAGTCAAAATTCTCCGTTCATACAAACAGGAAGTTCCAATCCTCCATACCACTCTGGCCAAGTAGATCTCCTCACAGGAGTAGGCACATTAGGCATGCCACCTCACTATCCACAACAAACGCCAACAAGGCCCATCATCTCTAACACTATTCCTCCCGGTCTAGTGTCAAACAATCCATTCCTTGACAATACCCCGTCATACTTAAACATGTACTCCAAATCACCACAAGGAGATATTTTCTCCTCTCCCGGCATGTTTTCTCAAACGCAGGGACCTCCTTATGCCCCTGCCAACGCATACGCTGCACCGTATCAACAACCTATCCCACCATCACTCCCTCAGCAACCACCATCAATGGTCGAAAGCTATGCGATAGGGACTTATTCAGAATATCTAAAGGAACCCTTAGACTTCACCATACGAAGCGTCATGCTTCCAAGACCTCTTCCTGATTTACCCAAGTTCAAGGGTGAGGGAGATCCAAACGCACATATCAAAGCTTACGCTACAGCCATACGAGAATTACTCCCTTGGGATGGGGTTGTTGCTAAAATATTTCCCAAAACCTTGGAAGGCATTGCTCTCGACTGGTATTACAGGATACCTGAAGCCTCCATCCATTCATTTAAACAACTCGTGTCAGAGTTCATCAAAGCCTTCGACATGAACAAACTGTTGAGAACAGGAATCAGGGAATTCTTGCACATCAAACAAGAACACAACGAATCTGTCGCCCATTTCATCCAGAGGTGGCGTACAGTTCTTTATTCTTCAGCAAGTGCTCCAAACATGGATCAGATGGAACTATGTGATTTATTCCTTCATTCTCTCAGCAAGGAGGTGAAGGAAGAAGTCCAGAAGTTCCCACTAAGAACTTACGATGAAGTACTTGAGAGCGCTCTTCGAATAGACCAAGCAGCGATAGATAGTGGTCGTAAGACATATGGAACAAACGGGAGGTTAATCACCTCCACTCAAAACACTACAACTATCACAAATGTCAATCAAGGACCCAAAATCCTTAACAAAAATCGTGGGGTAACAACGGATGGGGTAACCGACCAGCCCAAGAGGGTAAATGTTGTTAATACTCCGTCACAAACAAACAACCAACGAAACAACAACTTTACCCCGACGATCAATACGGTGGATTTTAACCATCCACAACAACAACAACAACAACAGTGAAATCCCATACAAGGGCCAAGCCAAAACTCAGTTGGTTATCAAAACCAAAGTCAAAACCAGAAACAACATTTCCAAAACTTTAATCCTAATAGGCAACAGTTTGATCAGAATTTTAGGCCACAATACACACCTAACCAACAAAATAGGAATTACAATCCCAATTCTTATTGTGGTTTCCACAAAATTCGGGGTCACGATACTAGAACATGTCGTGACTACAATAAATTTATGCAACGCTTGCCAGAAGAACAAAGACAGTTCTTCACAGATTTGTTTTTGGCAGATCCCGTCTCATCATCACCAAATACGCTCGCAGGGGCAGTTTCCCCTCAGAATGCTCCCCTCAAGATCTTTAACGATCCGCTCCCAAATCATGATAGCAATAGGCTGAATCCAACTGGAACAAACAAAGGTGCAATGACGGGAAACAATGATCATGAAGCCTCGACTTCATTAAATCCATCAGTTGCGCCACAGTTAGGAGCTCAACCGAGACCCAAGATAGTCAGTTTGGTAGAATTAGACGCTGAACTACCTATCGAAGCTATAACAAGAACACGAGAGTATTTCTCTCAACCGAGCCCAAGTCCTCTGCCAGAAACAGATAAGAGTCAGCAAATAGTAGAAAAACCCGTAGGTGCCTATGATTTAATTAGCGACCTAACAAAGACCTTCTCACACATTTCATTTTTGGACTTACTAAAGAACTCTCCCCCTCACAGAGCTGCTCTTTTAGAAGCATTAGGTCTAGGCCATCTAATTAACATCACTCCACCTCCTGAAACACAAGTAAATCACGTAGATTTTGATATCCACCCTCCGGGGCAGCCGGACAAGGATGTCGAATTCATATTCGAAATAAGTAAAATGCCCACAGATGCTGAGATCGCACGCCGAGGTGATCCAGCCTTACACTTACAAGTATGGGTTTATAATAACTATGTAAAACGGGCAATGGTTGACGATGGGGCCGCAGTTAACATAGTCCCTTTCTCTTTCCTCCAAAAACTTGGATATGGGGAAACAAACTGTTCCACTACTCGAAATACATTGAGAGGCTATGATAGCCTTAAAGCCACTTCGATAGGAACTATAATACTGCCGGTCACCTTAGGGCCCAAAACAATCCTGACTGAGTTTTATATTATAGATCGGGAAACTAATTATAATATGATACTCGGCCGACCATGGACACACCGAATGAAGGCAATCCCTTCTACGCTATTTCAAGAAGTAAGATTCTTGCATCTAGGAAAGGTATTTGTAGCCAAAGGTGATCCAAAACCTTTCGATTTGCACCTAGCTGATTTAAAGAAAAGACCAGGGGTGCACTCAGAATTTGAACTGCCAACAAACCAACTTAATAAACCCACTGACCCAAAACCAGAGGAAAAGTTGGTACCTACGACGGATCTTGAAACTACCAGCATAGCCAAAACAATTCCAACCCCTAAAGATAAAACTAAAGAAACAGTATCATTAGGGACTACTGCGAAAATCGTTGAGTTGATAGAACAAGATTCACCAATGTTCTTACCATTTGATTCAGTAGGCATAGGATTTTCCCTAGGTGTTGGTTCCTTTCCAGCAGAGGACCTCTGTATGGTAGAAGTAGAGTGTGCAAACGTAGCAGATGCCCCAACATCTATACTCCCGGCTAAGTATTGGACTCTCCATTTCGATGGAGCTAAATGTCGTTATGGAGCGGGGGCAGGTATAATTCTTACTTCGCCCGAGGATAAAGTCCTCCCATTCACTTTTAAATTAAACTTTGAATGCACAAACAACGGCGCTGAGTACGAAGCCCTCCTCCTTGGCCTTACCTTAGCCAAAAGAATTGGTATTGATAACATCAGAGTCCTGGGAGACTCGCAATTAGTGACAAATCAAGTTTCTGAAGTATATGAAACTAAAGCCGAACATTTGCAACTCTACAAAAACGCTGTATTAGATTTAAGCAAGGCGTTCAACTTCATATCCATTGAAGCAATCCCGCGAGAGAAAAATCTTCTCGCCGATTCAATAGCAACCTCAGCATCACGTTTTACTCCAAGCAATGAGTTAGAAGATACCCAGTTCACGGTGTCCATTCGTGATGAACCATTGATAAAAATAATGACAAATCCTCTTTCAAGCGGAAGTGAATCTACCGTCCTAGACCATGTTGATAGTGATGCTGCTACTTTGGATTACTTAAATGCCTATGCAGCACTACATCTCTCCTATCACATGCTAGATTTATCCTTGATTCCACATTCGTCTTCCTACTTCGGAAATCCCGTAACGGATCTTCCCTCACAAATGGAACCTAGCATATACGCAGTAGAAAATGGGGATGATTTAGATTTACCTCCAGCACCACCTGAGTTCGAAGAGGGTAACGCCTCTTTGATCGAAGAAACAATCGATGTCAACATCGGGACAGAAGATGAACCAAGAATATTGAAACTAGGCTCTTCGTTAACCCCAGAAGAAGTGGAAATACATACTCAGATTCTCAAAGAACATCAGAAGGCGTTTGCATTTAATTACAAGGAGATGACAGGAGTCGCACCCCATATTGCGGTGCACAACCTCGTCACTAGATCAGACGCAAAGCCAATTAAACAAAAATCAAGACCCATGAAGCCCAAAGTAGCTCTCATGGTAAAAGAGGAGGTAATAAAACTCCTTCAGGTAGGATTCATCAAGCCAGTTGACTACTCCCAATGGGTATCTAACATCGTTCCCGTTCTCAAGAAGAATGGAAAGATACGCATCTGCATAGATTTTCGAGATATCAACAAAGCGTGTCCTAAGGACGACTTCCCATTACCATCCATAGATGTTATTGTTGATGCAACAGCTGGTTTTGAACTCTTGTCTCTCATGGATGGATTCTCGGGATACAATCAAATCAGAATATCTGAGCAAGATCAAGCTAAAACCACGTTTATAACTCCTTGGGGAACCTATTGCTACGCTGTTATGCCATTCGGTCTCAAGAACGCCGGTGCTACGTACCAGCGGGCCATGACATACATATTTCACGATCTAATTCATAAAATCATGGAATCTTACGTAGATGACTTATTGGCTAAAGCCAAGAAGCGTTGTGACCATCCCGAAGTACTCCGCGTCATTCTTTCACGTCTAATAGAATACGGAGTCACGCTAAATCCAGAGAAATGCGTCTTTGGTGTAACAGGAGGAAAGCTCCTAGGTTACATCATATCGTCACGAGGAATTGATGTTGATCCAACCAAAATTCGGGCTGTCCTCGAAATGGTCCCACCTTCGAGTGAATCTGGAATCAGATCATTTCTCGGAAAGCTGGGTGCAATCCGGAGATTTATCCCGGACTTAAGCTTCGCCGTTCATCCAATCAACAATTTACTCAAGAAAGACTATAGCCTTGATTGGACCGAAGATTGCAATGAAGCTTTTGATGCAGTTAAGCGTTTCCTTTTATCACCACCTACGCTAATGCCACCTAAGCTAGATCACCCGTTAATTCTATATTCACGAGCTACCAATGTCTCGCTGGCCTGTATGTTGGCCCAAGAAGACGATAACAAGAGAGAACGTGTGATTTATTTCATTAGCCGAACGCTGCTCGACTATGAAACACGCTATACACAGGCAGAACGAGAATGCCTTGCCATAGTCTTTGCTACTAAATGCCTAAGACATTATATGCTGAATCAAGAAACGAAGGTCATGGTAAAAACGGACCATTTACGGACTTTTCTCACACAAGGGTCCTTGTCTAAAAAGGCTGGACGTTTTATAACCTTAATGGGAGAGTTCGAATTAACATTTGTAAATCAGAAGTCGGTTAAAGGACAAATCATCGCGGATTGGTTAGCTGACAACCCATTAGACGGAGGTGATTTAGTAGATTTAGACTTTCCAGATGAATGCGTATACTACATCGAAACTCGACCCGCTATCTCTGAGTGTCCTTGGTACACTGATATCATTAATTATATCATAGACCATACGTACCCGGAGGCAGTTACACCGCAACAAAGAAGGCGGTTACGCATAATCGTAGCTAAATATGTCATTATAGAGCAGGTGCTCTATCGAAAAGCATTCGATGGAATGCTCTTAAGGTGTGTTGACACAGAAGAGTCCAAGAGGATTCTCCATGAATCCCACAGCGGTATATGTGGAGGCCACTTCGGTGGCCATGCCACCGCTCGAAAAATACATCGAATGGGCTATTTCTGGCCCACTCTAGAACATGACGCGATAGAGTTTGCACGCAGGTGTCATAAGTGCCAAGAATTCTCCCACGAGATCCACATGCCAGCACAAGCTCTACAACCAATCGCAACTCCATGGCCCTTTTCTACATGGGGTCTAGACTTAATAGGGAAATTCTCTCCCTCATCCACAGACGGCCATAATTTTATAATCACGGCCACTGAATATTTTACCAAATGGGTGGAGGCCATGCCTCTTACTACTGTACCTGGTTCTGTGATTGCCAAGTTCATTTTGAACCAAATCATTTGCAGGTACGGTATTCCGCAAATCATTATCTCCAATAATGGAACTTCTTTTAAAAATGAAGAATTTCGTGAACTATGCAGTAAATTTAAAATAGGCCATCATACGGCTTCCTTGTATTATCCCCAAGCCAACGAACAGGCTGAAGCAACAAACAAAACGCTGAAAGCCATTCTCCTTAAAACGGTGAAAGAAAACAAACGAGATTGGCATTTGAAGTTATATCCGGCCTTGTGGGCCCACCGAACCTCAATAAGAACACCAACGGGAGCAACTCCTTTCTCGCTAGTATTTGGGGCAGAAGCAGTTCTCCCGCTTGAGGTCGAAATACCCAGTCTCCGCATTTCACTACAAGGGATTCTGGATGAAGACGCTTACAGAGAAGCACGTCTTTCCCAACTAGAAAGCCTAGATGAAACTAGGTTAGATGATGAACAACGACATAGAGCTTATGCTGACCGAATGTGCCGGCAGTATAACAAGAAGGTCTATGAACGCGATATATACGAAGGTGATCTAGTTCTAAGGCTAGATAGCCAGATCGACAAGAAGACCGGCGAAGGAAGGAAATTCCGGCCCAAATGGTTGGGCCCATACTGAGTCATGAAGGACTATGGAAATGGTGCATACCTCTTATTCACGCTAGAAGGTGAGGAGTTTGGCGAAACAGTCAATTCCCTGCACCTCAAGTGTTTCTACGCATAAGCAGCTAACGCTACCTATATAACTATCTACATTGCATCTTCATATAGATTAGGATCATTTTGTCCACTTGTTTCTTACATAAATTGTGATCAAGGAATCTATTCTCAAAGCAATTCATTACAAACTCATGATGTTTTGGCATAAAACTTTCTAATCATATCTCTCCATTTTCATGTATCATCAATCATCTCAGAATCTTTTATCAAATAAAATCAGACATGACGAAGTCTTAACGGTAACCATACCAAGATCTGCAAGTTTGTTCTCGCTTTGATTTCTTCTTAGGATAGGTGTCTTGCCTATGGTCTGTTCTAGAAGCTTCATGGTGTCACATCTATCCCATATATACATCTCTTTGGAAATAAGCATATACTGACATTTTACTCAAATAACAAGTCAAAAAGTGATTAAACAGAAAATTTTATTTTTACACATTTCCTTGCCCCACCAACCTTCGGTGATGAGCTTGCGTCTCTTACTAGTGACGTAGGGTTGGGAAAGGATGGAAATGCCCTTACTCGCCTATGCCTTGCCCACGGTGATAAACCCACGCTTCTTACTAGTAGCATGGGGCAAAGTGTAGGGGGTCCTCTTGACAAAGCAAACGTTAAAAGGTCATAAACAAACAATTCAAACTTTGAGTCAAAAACGAATGAATCAGATGTTCAAAATCCCAAGAGAGTTAAAATCCTAAAAACCCAGATTTTGTCTACTATGTGGCCATCTACGGGTCTAAGTCTAGATAAACCGCAAAGCAAGTTGCATCCAAAACTATGAAGTCATTCAGGTAGAGTAAGCTTGTAGTTTCCAATTTGGTTCCGCCAAAGCTTTGTCTGTCTTTCATCACTATCATTTCACCATATTTCATAACTTGCGCCCTTCTTGGCTCTTGGTGATAAGCCCTCGCATCTTACTAGTTGCGTGGAGTTAGGAGTGGGGCAAGTTAATCTGTTCATCATACTGGTTATTTTCATCACTTTGCCAAAACAAACATGAGGTATCCAAATTGCTCACAGAAGCTAAGATTCAAGATCACAATATATCTACAATATCATGTATCAGCATCATGAAACACAAAAAGAAAGCAAACATTTGCATCATTTGTTTTCCATTGCATACATTCTAGAAAGCATATAAACCATACATCGTAGTATACACGAGGAAGCTGGAAACAGAAAGGGAAAACATGAGTGACAAGCTTTTGATCCAAAAACGAATGCATATATATAAATAATCAATGTTTATATACAATGCCATCATGCACTAGGCATGGTCAAAACGCTCAAAGAGCCCGTGATATACAAAAGAATCTATAGTACAAAATACATAGGAGCCAAGTGGTCTCTCAACCCCTACACGACCCCTCTAAAGGTGCGCGCCCTCGCCTAGGACTCCGGCTACGCCGACGCTCTGAATGAACGGAGGGCTCAGGGTCCCGAGGAGCAGCCACGGTCTCACCACGAGAATGGCTCCTCATAAGACGCTCAGCCATCCTATAGCCCGCCAACTCTGTACGGAGAGTCGACACCATCCTGGCCACGTGCCAAACGGGAGCGAAGACGTCGGTATGCCTGCCGGCTGCTGAGGGCTCCCCGGCATCTACGGATAGCTCCGCACGGGTCTTATCCATGGGGATCATCAGGGAATCAGTGCATACCCTGCGGATCAGATCCCGCCACTCGTCGACAGTCTCTGTAAACAAAGGAGAAAAATGAATTAGAAACTAAGCAAGAGGCTAAAATATACAAGATACAAACACAAGGAGAGATAAAAAATCCTAAATTAAACAAACATTGAAAGGAAGAAAGGATAACTTACTCGGATCACCTGGCCTCCAAGATGGGTCACTAGGGCCAGCACCCGCCGCGGATGCCGCTGCCGACTGAGGGGCTGCTCCTGTAGCAGGGGCAACATGTCACCCCACAACTGACTCATCCTCTCCACCATGGCCCTGAGAGAGTGGCTCCTCTGAAACTAGAGTGTCCCTCTCTGCGCTCTCCTCGGCCCTCTCTGCCTGCATAATATCCTGAGTGTCATGCCACTCAGGATCGCTATCATCAGTCTGCTCCTCCGACCCTCCCTCTGTAAGCTCCTCAGAATCGGAGTCAATGTCTATAGGGTCATCGCTGCTATGAGCAGGACCCGCAGCAATCTGAAGCAAAGGTGCCCGAGGCGCACCGGCTCTCCCTCTGGCCCGAACTATCCTCCTGGCTGCAATGGGAATGCCAGGAGTGACCACTGTCCAACCTCGGCCTCTAGGCCCCCCTCTGGCCTCGCGAACTGATCTGTAAACTGGTGCCACTGGGGGAAGCATGCCCGCATATGGAAGGCCAAACTGCTGAGGAACTCTGCCAAAAGGATGTACCTCCACCCGTCCCACGCGGTCGATGAGCTGCCCTGTGGTGGAGCAAGAGATCAATGTAAGGGTCTCCTCGCCCCATATGCCGGCCATAAGCCGGTACGGTGTCGCCTCCATATCTGCTGTGGTAAGGGAGGCAACTGGCTGGTGAGGTGCTCTAAGCACCGACATATCTGACCATCTGGCTGCCCTCACAGCCCCAGGATCTGCCACCTCTACGCCTCTGCCATAGGGAATAAAATGCTCATACACCCAACTCATGACTAGAGTTGGGTGGCTCAATGACTGTCCCTGTAAACGGACCACCCTATATAAATCATGGTAGGTGGTCCCCAGAATGTCTGCACCCCAGGCGTATATCCGGCCATGCCCCTCTATCTGTGCAATGATGGGGGCCCAGCAGTATAACAAAGTGTCCCCTCCCTTGTCCCCGATCAATCTCGAGGCAAGGATCCCCATGATGGCCTGTCGAAATATGGGGATAGGCAAAGAAGGGATGGATCGAACTCTCACTCCCTTCTTCGACCCCGTGGAGATAGCTGCATCTCCCATGTAACCTGCCCACTGTGCAATCTGTGCCCGTGAGCCTGCCGTCTCTAATGTGAGTCTCCTCCCGATGATCGGGACCCCCAAAATACGGTAGACATCCTCCAACGTGATAGTCCACTCACCGCGGACCCCTGGCAGTCGGAAAGTGTTCCGATCTGCGTCCCAATATGAAAATAAGTCACAAAGGATGTGACTAGATGGTGTGACATGTGGGACGCGCGATATGCGCAGTATACCGGCCCTCTGTAGTGTGTCCTCCTCGTCTGGTGAGAGGGCATCCAGTACCCCTGACAGCCAATCACACTCTCTCTCTCGGCTCCATCTGATGTATTCCTCCCTCGCCTGCATACACCCAAAAACACACAAAACAGAGCAAGTTAGTATCTGAACAATACCAAGAGAGGTCATAAAAACGTATAGAAGTGCAAGAAAATACAAGTGCAATCTCAAAAATTAAGTTCTTTTGCATTCTGTGCAGAACCGCCGCCCTGAGCAGGGAGGCGGTTTTGTAACCGCCGCCTTAAGGGCGGCGGTCGTGTAACCGCCGCCCTGAACAGGGCGGCGGTCATGTAACCGCCGCCCTGGCCAGGGCGGCGGTCGCGGTCCGAAAACCCACGCGGGTTTCTAATCCCAAAAAGCCCAAAATAAGTAAAAAAAGACCATTTAACCTAAAAATGGAGCCTACCCAGTAGGCGCCCCCCCTAGGTGGACCTTTTGAACCTAACATTTTCAAAAATAACCCCCCCATTACGACAAATTTAACATTTCAAATTTAAAGGGGGAAAAACACAAAATTGAAGAAAACCAACCTGTGATCTAGCAGGGCGGTGTTCCGCACGTGGAGGCATGATCACGATCTCGCTGCGGATGTTTTGACTCTACTCACGCAAGAAACCGTCACCGTGGGTCCCAGAGCTCAAAATCAATCAAATCAACTCGCGCAAATGAATAGGAAAATGGGCCCACTTTCATATATATAGCACCCTATTTCATTTTAAAATGACTTTTTCACAGGTTTGGAGCGCTGATGGAGGTAAGTTTCTATCCCCGCACGAATGGTACGTTCTCATTCCCTTGATCCCTATTATTTTAGCGTTTATTTTCTAAATTATTGTATCTATCTGCACTTGAGTTCTCTTTTCATTTTGCAGGTAGCGGGAATTTTGGATGGCGTCGTTTCAACACACGGACGTGTAAGGTATAGCTTCTAACTCCCCATTTCGGGACTGCCATACTCGGACCCACCGTTTTATGCCTCTTCATGGCTAAAACGCTTCTCCGAGGGGGCAATATGTACGTACCCAAAATTGTAAGGTACTGTACTGCGGAACAGTGTAATAAGTGCCCCAATGATGATACAGGTCTCCTCGCAAGGTGTTCGGGATCCAGAAAAAGCCCTCGGAGTATGCGTTAACATCCCGCATGCCCCGCTTAGCCCCCGCGCCCTTTGTTTTCCCCTTTTTCCCTCTTTCCTTGGCCCCTTTCTTGTGATCCGCCGCCCTGCAGGGCGGCGGTCTCGTGACCGCCGCCCTGATCAGGGCGGCGGTCCTGTAACCGCCGCCCTGCTCAGAGCGGCGGTCCTGTGCACGTTTTCCAGAACGTTCTTTTGACGCGACTCACGTGAAATATCACGATTCACCAGCTTTCTTTGCCGACTTGAGCATGCATTTATGTTTTTGGTCCCCTGGAATAGTGTTTTTCCTTTGTTTATTGTTTAGGAGTTCAATTTGGTTTTGGTCTTTGGGTGATTGAATTCCTATAAATGCATGGTTTGTGCACAAGCAAATGGTCTGAAAGTTTGGCTGGATTTTGAAGACTGATCTTTGCTCTCCTCATTTTAGTATTTTAGTTGTTATCTTGTTTAGAAGCCATAGCTTGAATTCACTTGCATCTTTAGTTAGATTGCTCAGCTGTTGGTAAGCCACATACCCATCTTGTGCAGGCAGTGCTGTCATTTCATCCAATCCAGTTAGAAGCTTGCCTCTGAATTTCTCTTTGCTGTAGATTTAATTTCATTGTTGCTTAGAGTTCTTAGTTCAATTCATTATATGCTTGGTTAGCTTTATTCAGCTGTTGGTAAGCCACATATCCAGCTTGTGCAAACAGTGTTGTTGTTTTATCTAATCCATTGGAGTAGAATAGCTTAGGAAGCCATTAAAGTTGCAGGTTTTGCTCTTCAAATAGGATAGTTTCAGGTTCTGGACGCATTATGTTGCATGATTCGCAGTATAGATCCCGCTAGGAATTGCATAAGCCAAGCTCTGTACTCTTGCGCTATCCCTCTCCTACTCGCATTCTATTCTGGTCTGCATTCTGAGGTTGTCCTTGTCCCAAAATCTACTCCTATTAATGCAAGCATTACATGCTTTTTTGGATCCACGTGAACACAAAGAACGAAGAGATCATACTGAGGGGACAAGATCACACACACCATCGGATTCGCCACTTTTCTGCGGAATCCAGGTTTTAACTTTCAAATTTCTAGTTAGAATCATATCAGAGTAGTTAATCGCTTTATTTCAGTAAATTCTATTCTCGATATTGCCAGGGAAGCTGTGGGGATTGATAGTTTCTGAGAAACTATGATTCACTCCTCACTTCTGAGGTAGGATCGAGAATCTTGCAAATAGATTAGACGAGCTATTTCATTGTTTAGAATAGATCTACAAATTGCACAGGCAAATAGCTACACTCGGTTATTTTGTTTGTTTTAAATTATTAGTTTAGTTGTCATTTCTAGATATTTTAAAATAGTTTGCTTTCTTAAATTCATATAATATTTCATCAGAAAATACAAAAAGAAGTCATATATGCTAGATTTATTTCACGTAGTTAGAGTTTGCTTTATTACAGTTAGATTTATATTTTGCTTTCGTATGACAATCACGGGACCTAGGGAGCCCAGAGAATATATATTTGAGCCAATCGTGCCTCAACCAAATCTCACAACAGCAATAGTTGACATAGACCAAAATCTCAGAATACAAGTATTCCAAACAACAGCAGATTTACAACTGATCAGATCTCAGTTAAGAGGATTACACATAGAAGACGACCAAGCACATAAATTTTGGTCAAATCAGCCAAACTACAGATTACTCTAGAAAAATATCCACATGACTGTAGAAGGGTTTGAAAGAGAACAGACATTTGGGTGTGATCCTTTAGTTCCACAGCCAGACGCAGGAGACACCCTCACAGATATAGATACCAGCTTAAGAATCCAGGTTGCAAGAACGCCTGTGAGGTATTCTGAGAAGATCACAACTGTTGGTTCTAAACATAGAAGCTGAGAAAGCATATGATTACTGGATACTAGGGATTAGAACTTGATTCTACGTATGACCATAGCAGGACCACAACAACCAAGAACCTACGGTTGTGATCCACAAATCCCACAGCCCAACGAATCCATAAGTCAATTAGATATAGACACTGGCCTACGCACACTAGTATTTCAGTCCACTCCACTTCCACCTATCATCATCGAACAATTGTCCTTACTAGATATAGCAGCTAACAAAGCTAGAGAATTCTGGACTAGGCCAGAGAATCGTCCATAGAGTCAATTATTTCACCATCCACCATATGACCTTATCAGGAGAAATACACGAAACTATCCCAGGTCATTTTCCACGTATTCCACAACCCATAGATCGAATCACGCCAGAGCTCGATATTGATTGGAGCCTTCGAGCAGTCATCCTTGCCGATCGATCTATCACACCAGTCCAGGTTAGAAGGGCCTTCTTTGCCTTAGATTCACAAATTCCATTAGTGCATGTCGAAGACATTAGACTGCCTAACTAGTTTGTCTGAATATACCACGCATATTCCATCCCCACCGGCTGTCTCGGCACGACCTCGGGAGGTCGGGTACGCGGAAGAGTTACTTGTAGATTCTCACGCTCGCTTGTCGCTTTTCCGGCGTACAGAGTCCTCTTTAGTAGTCATCTAAATTAAACAGATTTTGGATCACTTGAATTGTAACTTTGATCCAATGGTTGATTCATTTTCTACTACAAAACAAACCTTCTCCATCCATGTGGCAGGCAACTCTTCTGTCACAAGAAGTGCCAAAAAGGGTTGAAAATCTTTTTCCATTAAATGTGCAAGAACTTGACTACGTCTCCTTCAGAAGCTAAATATTGATAGTGATAGACTATCCTGCATATTGTAGTTTGTATATATAAATCTTTGTAACTCACTTAGACAATGTTAACAAGAGGTCATCAACAAGAGTGTTGCTACATGTAATAAGTCCCTTAGATTGAATTATGAGTTGGCATGGTTTAGCTCCAACCTTTACGATCGCAAAATTGGTAAGCCTTAACTGAAACCATCCGCAAATTCACTATAATAGCACATGAGCTAAGGGACAACCTTCTGAATTCCTATGATTGCTCAAACATGTCAATTTAGAATACATGAATGGTATATTTATGCATTCATGCCTATGGAAGAGAATATTAGACTCTAGAAGTACATTGATTTTAGACTAATGGGATGCTTATTGATAAAAGTTAATTGTTAGAGTCCATTTGATCATGTGTGTATGTTTTTATTGAACCTGAATGATGAATAGAATTTTAATTAGAAGGATCCCATTGATTGCAAGTGAATTAGGCTTTGGAAGACATCCATTTCTTTTCAAAATATACAATCATGCAAATCCTAGAATGAATCTATCTTGATATTGAAAATTGATCTTGGAAATTATATATAATTGTGTGTAAATATTTGTTCAAATGTGTGTGTGTTTGTGTGGGAATAGTTAATTGAATTGATAATTCTCATATATATATTATGAGCAAGGCGATGATGTGTTTCTTGAGTGTGCAGATGATGAACAATTTCATGATATTTAAGAGATTTATGCACAAAATAAACAAAAATAAAACAATGCAGCTTTGAGGATGAAGGGGGAACTAACTCACAATATCGGCTTATTGGCTAACAATGGGTCCTCATGACTCAGAAATTTGGTTGGGGAATGTTCATTGTGTACCTGTCCCTTAGTTTTAATGTTGTCTTTGTATTCCTCTGATCTATAAATTCTTAAAAGGAACTTTTCAATTTAACCTTTATATTAAATAGATTTGTTTGGGTCTTTGATAAGGTTGATTGCAACAGATTTACACCATGGTATTGTCAAATTTAATCCTGCATTTATATTTTTGAGCAGATGTTAGACCCATATTTTGGGGATTGAAAAGTTTCCCATTTGAACTGGAAAAATCGAATTTGGCCTTTAAGGGAAATTTTGGAAGGTGTGTTAGACAAGTAAACCTTGTCCCACACTCCAAAAACTTGAGCCATATACCTACCCATTGGGTATCTTGAGTTTGTGATACCTTTTTCATGACTTAGCTTTGGCCACTTTATAGGCTCTTTTGTAGCATCATTTATTACTTGTGATCTTTCTCTCTTATTCTCAAGAAGAATCTTATGTGTAATTACCTCTTACCTTTTTTTCCACTTTGAGGAACACCATTGGTACATTGGAACTCTATTTATGGATGTTTTGATGAAATGAAGATTTTGGGATTACTTGACGATAGAAATTTTGTGGATGTGCACTAATTTAAATTATTTTCAATTTTATTGATTATTTTGTCTGAGGATTTTTGGGATAGGGTTGTAGTGTAAGTCAAATTAAGATGTTAAAGGTTTGAAGTGATGTGTATTTATAAGGAAAACCCATGTGAAATTTGTATAGGGCCTTCTTCATGCTTGGGGATTGGAGTTATTTGTGAGAAGATGCAACATACCACATGGCATTTCATGTAAAGGAAAAATCCTCCACTTGATTTTGTTTTTGGTCTCATAAATTGGAGTCTATGTGCACTTGAACTTTTGGGGAGTTCATTTGGTCTTCGGGAAGTGCCATGACCATTTTTGGATTTGTTTAAAAGGATTATGTAATTGTTTAACTTCTTGTGCCATTCCCCCACAATCATCGTTAAGGACAACTTTATTAGGTATGCCTCCACTAAGTATTTATTTACCTATGTGATAATGTACATTTTATAGCTCATTGAACTAATTTTGGAGCCATTGTAATTTTTCATTGCCAACACATTGGGTATAAATAGTTAGTTTAAATGCCACGAAGTTCTTGATGTTTGATGCTTAACATGATTCCATTGTGGGCATGCAAGTGGTGTTGTGTGTAGGGGAATTGAACCCCAACATCATTAGAGAATGGATTAGTAACATTCAAAGTGAAGGATATGTTCCCTCTTTAATGTCATTTTTAGGCAGAACTAAGTCTATGGAGGGGATTAGCTAGTCCTAGACTGGAGCGATAAGTAACATTTTAACCATGGGAGGTATAAATGTGGATTCAAATTCTTGGATTGACTTATGTTATTTTGAGGAACCAAGGGATCAACCTATCCTCTCCTAGTGGAGTGACTAAGTGGTACATTGGTGGTTTATTATTTCCCCATTTCAAACAATAGATCATTGTGAAACATGTGTATTCCTATTTCCTTTTCATGCGGTTGGCATAAATTGTTATTTGGAATCCTTTTGAACCAATTATTGTTGAAAAATAAATTTGCTTACATATATGTTGTGTGTATTTATGGTGTTGAGTTCATTATTCATAGCTTGGAAGATTTTAATGTTCTTGAGAACCTTGATGTGAGTTATGGAACTTGTGTGGCTAATAAATGAGATTTCATCACTTTTCATTGCATGGCCTTGAGGCATGTGAGCATCATCAGATTCCTCATTTTGTTTGACTATGGGAGTGTCTTGATGAAAAGTGCGTTGAAGTAGAATGAAGTTTGGATTAGAAGTGGATTAATGAGATCTGAAGTGTAACTTACACCCTTAAGCCATTTGGAAATCTTGTATATGTTTTGTTCAAGTTTGTTATGAGTGAATACTTGCAAACCCTTGTAAAGCAAATGGGGAAATTATGTTTTGTAGTATGTTGCAATCCAGATCTATGGTGATCAAATTTGTGAGGCCATGAAGCTGGATTGGTGTATGTTGCATGGTTAACGGAACAAATATGAAGTTTCGTTTTATCAAATCTTTGTTTTCTTGTAAGAGAACTTATGTTACACAAGGTATTTAATGTTGCATTGAAAAGGAAATCTGGCTAGGGCTTATTATTGTATTAAACTTGATGTTGCAAAGTTGTACTTGGATAAATAGTTATTTGAATCAAGTAAAATTTCAATGATTTCATTCCAATTTTGGATCTCTTCCAAATCTTATGTTGCACATGGGTAGTGCACTATTGATTAAAAGAATGAATTTCACATGTTGTCCAATGGAGCCATTTGGGAAGTTGTCTTGGCATCTCTTAAAGCTAAAAGTCACTCTTGGTGGAAAAGAATACCAGAATCAGGTAGTTTTCGAATGAACCATCCATGATTTTCTCAATCATTTAGTGCAAAAAAAAAAGAAATAGCAAGCCCTTTGGTAAGGTTGAATTGTTTTGACCAACTTACATTGGTTTGAAATGTGTTTCAAAGTACTCTCATAAGGTTCCGCATTTAGTTAAACTTGCATGAGTATATTTGTGTAAGAGTGATTTGTTCTTTAAAAATATTAAATATCAAGTTGGAAAAATGGGTCATTTTCTTTCGTGTTACCAAGGTTTTCGAGATTTAAACCAATATGTGAGATAATTTTGGTTAGGAGCTACAAGGAATAACTATTGGAAATTCTTTGCACCAAAAGAAACTCAGTTGATGTAGGAATATGTGATGTTAGTTGCCTATTAAGTCAATTCTAGTATGGATTCATAAATTTAGTGTAAAATCTCATGTCAACCTTTTGCAAACTTGATAAACAACTAATAAAATTGACTTATTGAAGGCGTTTAAAAAAGGTTGTGTGATCATATGCTTTGAACTATTTGTAAATTAATATTGTCAAGCTCAAATTTATAATTTATGTTGTTACCTAAAATAATAAATACAATTTATACATCTTATATATACTTAGCATTCTTGACGATTATCAAAGTATTCTAAACTGATGGTATTTCCATAAAATTGGTTGGCATAGACTTTTGTTACAAACTAAGTCTAACTAATATATAAATGTATAATATGATATAAAATGTTATACATATATATATATATATAACAATATAATTGATATAAATTGACAATATAATATATGTATAAAGCTGAATAGAAAAAAAATATTATATATACATATAACTATTTCATTAATCATTATAATATCATTATTTTGATATTATACATATACATATAGAAATACTATTACTCATAAAATGAAATTTGTATAGTTTAAAAATATACATATACCATACAAATAGAATTAGATAATTATATTTCAAAAATATTATAAATGGAATATATAACATATTTATTTTTAGAATTTTATATATAGATTATAAAGCATAAAGAGAACATTTTCATTTATAAAAGGGTATAACTATTGTAATACTAACCTAAAATATAGACTCTAGGTTTTTTCATCCAAGGGGATATGTTAGTACAGTAACAAAAAGAAAACAAAGATGATAGTAGTAATTAGTCCATTGAATCCCACCCCCAAAGCCTATATATGAGGGGATATATACATGATAGTGATATATATATATATCTCACATAGATAGCTATGAGGACCTCATACATGTCCATATTATATTATATAGTGTAAAGAATATATAGACATGTAAATAAAATTTAAATAGTCACTTAGACACTGATATAAATACAAATACTCATTTTTGCTTACCAATTCAATATAGACCATATAACACTCTCCATAACATAATCGCAGTCACAAATAAACTTGCATAAAGGCCAGAATGCTAATGAAATGGAATAGGAAAAAACAAAAGAGATGAAATGAAAATGAGAAAGGAAGAATGGATGAAAGAAAATGTATGAAATTTAGGGTTTTTCCACCTATCCTAGATCATAGGGTGAGGATTAGCCCAATCTAAGGGCTCAAGATAAATCCTCCTCCTCCACTTGGTCAAGTTGACCAAGTGATATGATAGATACCTTTACTTATAATTAGGCTTAAATATTGTATATATAACTATGGTTCTAAAATTGAATTAAACTTCATTATGACTTAAAGTATAATAGTATTATTTGATTTAGCAAAGTGAGTAATTTTGAGATAAGTGACTCTCCTAAAATATACATGTGATCTTTTAATTAATAAGATTTTAACTATTTTAATCTAAGGTTTTAATTGTTAAGTAGACCCCATTCAATATAATGTGAAATAAACCATACATTATAATGCAAGGTCAAGGTATCGAGGGCCTCCTGAAATAATTAACCCATTTAAAATTTAATAAATCATCGTAACCCTTCAGAGATATAACAGAATGAGAGATAAACATACGTTTGACCATGTAGCCGAAAAATAGTTAAAGTTATGGCAAGAAACTAATGCATCAAACGATGTTGCTCTCTTGTTATGGGCTTAAGTGTCTTAAATAAGAACAAAATTAATTATCCATATAAGTAAATATAATGGATTATTCAGCTCATAGTTAGTGTCGTTGTGGAACCTTCCTTATGGTTGTTCTTAGCCTACCATGTGTGTTGGTGTATTTGCACGGTTATTGGATTTGCCAATTTAACTGTCAATCACTTAAACACACAATGTGGCTAACTCACAAGTGTGAAAAACCCATTTGAATCACGCAGTAACACTTATCTCATAACTAATAATGTAAACTTAAATCTCACTTCCCATTAATCCTTTCTAAATTTAACAAAAAAAATTATTTCAGAATTTTTCCACCTCTAACTTCGTTGTTTTGCAGATGAAATTTTGGGGTGCCACATATAAACTTGACATTTTTACAAAATTTGGCCCCATTCTCATGAAACAAACACCCATGGAACACTTTTGAGGGGGTGATGTCCCTTTGTCTCCTATTTTTATGGTGCAACCACACCTCTAACGTACACTAGATCCAGGTTGAGATTATTTGGGTTTTAATATGAGTTAAAGTGTGCAAATGAGAGAGAAAACACATTTGAAAGAGGGAAATCATTCAAATACAACACTTAACCAATTTTTAGCCTCATTTGTATTATTTTCTCTCCTCCACTACTATTGGTATGTTTTTATGTTGCCAAAATTTCTTCAGACATCCTCCATGTCAAAACCCTTTTTCTCATATCTCCCAAACCCCATGTTCATTTTCCATGAAACTTGGATTGTAGATTCCTTGCAAAAATTCCTTTAAGAAGATTATTTACATGCCTCCATTTATGTTGTATATTATTTTATATAACCATTTTAAATATTTATCCAAAAAAACTTAGTTTTCAAATCTACAAAACCCAGTGATTGAAATCCTTTGAAATTTGGAGTAAAGCCTCCTTGTGAAATAACAAAACTTTTGAGACCACTTTTGTTCCATTCTGACACCAAGAATACCCATTTCTAAATATAGTAATCCTTCTTAAGCATCACTGTCTATACATACTAAGTGCTACAAACAGTACATTATCAGAGTTGTCATTGTCCATTGCATGTCAAGGAAACTCAAAAGTACCAAATTAAGAAACTGGAAATTAAAATGGACTTCTCAAAATAAGGCTTACTAAAAATAGTAAATGTCGGGATATTGGTCAAGAAACAAGGATGTTTATCATCTCATGTTGAAGAAAGAGCACATGGATAAATTGGAAATAGTGTTGAACACCTGAGTGACCTGATAGATTAATTGTTTCATACTATGCATTTTCAGTTGAATGAAGGAGTAATTATTATGTTTGGAGAAGAGGACATTTTCCAATGAGTAACAGATGAGAAACAAAGTGTTTGATAATTATAGGGTTGATTCCATTCAAAAAAGAAACATTTGCATCATGGAGTTGAATTTTGAAGTCAAGAAAAGAAAGGTGATGTTCTCCATGTTCTAACTCCAACCTTTTGTTCGAAAAGGATCATCATATTTCCATATCAGTACAAGTATCATAACAGTGTTTCTAAACACTCATTTAATGCCTAGAAGTGTTTTTGCATCTAATACAAGGAGGAATTTGTAATCACAATGTTCCAAATCAATAGGATGTCAAATGTATGTAACTTCATTCATGGAGAATTCACTCATTATCCTTCGAAAGAAGGTTCTTCATCAACAAGATGCTTTCTTTTCTCTTGAATTTCACTTCTCTCTCTTCTTTTCTCCTTCCTCCCTCTCTCTACATTCTATTTATTCATTGAGAATGTACTATTTCACTCTTTCATCTTATTAACTTAAGTGACTTAATGTTACATTGTAAAATTCCACTTTCCACTAATAGGAATGGGGCTTATTTTTCATTCCTAGAGGAATGTGAAAAGTCACAAGTGGTGGGATTATGAAAGGTCATGTGGGGGGTAGATGAAGAGACGCATTGTAAAGCTATAAATTGGAATGGCTTCTCCATTCCAAAGGGTTATATTTTCTTTGTTTATAGCTCCCATTATCTTACTACAAGAAATAAAATACAATTTTTTAGATCTCTTTGTCTTATGTTTTCCTCTCCATCTCAACTTTACTCCATGAGCATGGTTACTTGTGCAATATTATGCAAATAAACTTTGATTTACTTGTGTTTTGTTCCTCTTTCCTTGACAATGTGTATTCTCATTTTTAACTTATAAATATTCAGGTTGAATGTCAATAAACTCATATTTCTATTTATTGAGTAAAAACCCCTTCTCACTTTCTCCCCTCTCCATACACACACTTTCTTTCACCTCCTTTTTGTACACAGGTTTAGTGGAGTATTCATGTATGATCTCTAGTCGAAAGGTCACCCACTAGGGTTAGAGTAGTGTATATATTTCTTGGATTTAATAAATGGATCTGCCCCATTCCTAAGCATAGGGACCTGGTCCTAGAGCATTGGTGAAAGCCCCATAATTTTCCCTTGTGACAAGTTATTTCACCAACTGTGTGTTTTTCTTTGCACTTTTAAACTCTACAAGCTTTGCTTAGAGTCAACTTGACCCTTTTTCATTTTTGATTCATGGTAAATTTTCATCTATTTACATTTGTACCCTTTTCAATCTCAAAAATCATGTGATCTCTAATATTTTCCAACATAAATCTCAATCTCCTCTCCTTATATTGGAATTTTTCAAACATATCCAAATATATCTCAGTAGGATCGTGTGAATTTCTTCTTGGCATTACATTGAGGATTCCTCTTGGTAGGTGACTCCACCATTGTTGTCCCTACCCCAATTTTCATCTCATATATATGTATTTGACCCTATAAAAAATCCTTGATTCATTTGAGTTATGAGTCCCATGGTGACTTATGATCCAACTTAAAGATACCTTAGATTGAACACTCCAAAAATGACCCAAGTACATATTAAGAACAAAAAACTCAAACCTTTTACATGGTTTGTGTCAACATTTGAGATAAAAACACATCTTGGTGGGTGAATCATGATTGACTCCTTGACATGGTGAAATACTATAACAACAAGTTCATCTTTGAAACATGGGTGGATATCCTACATAGTTTTAAATATTTCTTATAGTTAGATGACTCTTTTATCCAATCTAATCTCTCTCCAACATATTCAATTAAATCCCTAGTGGATCATACCTTTGTGTCGTGAGTTCTCCCTATGGATTTAGCATCCCTTCACACCCAAACAATTGTAAGCAGTAAAAAAAATTGTTATAACAATTCACAAAATTTAAACATCCCAATCTAACAATCACCTTGATACCAACATCACCTCAACTCCCTTAACATGAAAAATTGTTAGGAAATAAGGGATAAAATATATGGAACAATCCCACACAGGATCACAATGGTAGAAACTAATATGTAGAAAAATATCACAGATCTGAAATAAGAGTTCAAAAAATAAAAGAACACAACGCAAAGATAGCATTTAATGTGATTCACCCAATTTGGGCTATGTCCACTAAGAGTCACTTTCTTAGATTTTATCATAGGCCACCTCTTTCTCTCAATACAATACCCAGATCTATTTGGAGATGTGCTCAACAAACTCTCCTGAATTCACACTTGAAATCAGACACGCATAGCATGTTATGTCTCCCTAAATCAATAGGCAACTACTTAAGCAGTTTTACAATATTGTGAGTACCAAAACCATGGGCGAAAACCACCCCATAAACCTATGGGTCAAAATACCACCCATATGAGAAGAGCATGTTTCTCGAGATATTTGGCACATTTTCTGAGGTAGACAAAATTTCTCGGGGGTTGCGCCCATGAAACCCTGCTGGCAGGGGCTGCTGCCCCCATACCCCCGCTCGGGGCCCCTCCCAGCCCCAAACCCCAGTTATAAAATTATGGAGAGTGTACAGTATTTTTAGTGTACAGTATTCAACACTTCCACACATAAAAACAAGTTCCACAACATAACATCTTACCAAGTGTTCACTCAACCTAGACAATAATGAATACACTAACTTAATTAATTTGGTCATTTTATTTTCTTTAACATTTCCAAAGTTTTTAAAACAATAAAATTAAATTTGGTCATATAAATGTTTAATCAACTTGATATCCAGATTGGTAGGAAATGCTTTCATAGGGCATTGGAACGTTGTGGAAATCATGGGTTGAACCCCCAACATATTTTTTACCTAAAATATCCTTTGAAAAGTGGGAAAATATTTGTAAAGGGTCACTTGAGGGTGATTTATTTTTTAGTAATAGAGAATATTTTCCTTGAAAGGGAATTTTTGTAGAGTGGGGAAATTGTTATTTTTTTTAAATGCAGGAAGTATACATAAGTATTTTCAAAAAAAATATTGTAAAGGGAAGAAGATTTATTTTTTCATAAAAAAATGTAAAAGGGGGACCAATTTGTAATTGGATGCATTATCGGTGGAAACTAACATCCAATGATATTTAACATTGAAGGGGGGAATGTGAATTAGGAGAACCATAAATGTGAAGCAATCCAAGAAAAATAAGAAATCCAATCATCATTATAGCTCTAGAATAAAGTCCAATGCTCCATATGGGTGAAAATAATATCTTGTGGATATTGTTACATGAGTAACAATCTTATTAGTGAGTGATTATAGGTAATATTAGAGATATTAGTTGGATATACACACACAGATATGTGTGTGTGTGTGTGTGTGTGTGTGTGTTGTGTGTGTGTGTGTGTGTGTGTGTGTGTGTGTGGTGTGTGTGTGTGTGTGTGTGTAATATATATGTATAGATATATATATGTATGTTCTATATATGTGTGTATAGACATATATATATATATCGCTATATAGATATCTTCTATCTCTAGAAAGATTCTAGAGAGATATAAGATATCTAGATCTCTATAGAGATATACATACGATATATAGAGAGACATACTACATTATATCACAGATCTCATAGACATACATACATACACACACACACACACACACACACACACACACACACACACAACACACACCACCACACACACACACAATATATATATATATATATATATAGATATATATATATATCATATATATATATATGTGGTGTGTGTGTGTGGTGTGTGTGTGTGTGTGTGTGGTGTGTGTATGTATGTATGTATGTATGGTATGTATACATATAGATATTATATAGATATATATATATATAGATATATATATATATAGATATATATATATATATATATATATATATATATATAATATATATATATATATATATATGTATGTATACATATGTGTGTGTGTGTGTGTGTGTACATATATACTTTATCCAATATGTAAGTGATTTGTTAGGAGGTTGAAGCAACTCACATAAATATGAGAGTAAAAGATATTTTAAGAGATCAAGTAGTGAGGATAATCTCCCTAAATATAGGAGATACAACTCGTATATATTTGCATTATATTTAAAGTGATATATGTTGAATTAGATCTTTATTGAGCTTATGCTTGTTCTTGATTTGAGGTGAAACTTATAAACCCTAATCTCGACAAGTGACATTGTGTCACTTGCCACTGTGAGGAGTGCACTAAACACAAATTATCTCTTTAAAATTAATCAATTTAGCAACAACACAAAATTGCATGAAGTAACAAGTTTATTAACACCATATTGAATGACACTTTGAAGTTGGAGAATTTTTTGTGTGATTGCAGTCATAGAAGTAGTTTTCCTTAAAATAACAAAATATGGGTAGAAAAATTTCAACTAAATACTATGGACCTTATCAAATGTTTCAAAAATGGTAGCGTGGAATACAAATTGTAGCTCTCTCAGTCAGGAAAAATACATCCAATCTTCCATGTTTCTTTCTTGAAGAGGTTAATTGGACATAAAGTGGTAGTCCATTCAATGTTACATAAACTTGATGAGGAGGGCTGAATCATCTTCGATCATGAAGGCATACTTCAAACACACACTAAAAGGGTGAGGACAAGGATCATTACCAAATATCTAAACAAGTGGATGAATTTAGATGGTGAAGATGCAACATGGGAAGATAAAGCAATCCTGCAGCAACATCTAAAGATTGCAAACATTGGAGATGATGTAGATTTGAAGGGGCCATGCTACACCCTTAATCCTATATCATATATGAGGATATGTATGGATGACTTTTGGCTAATATAATCTCTTAACATATCACATATCATTTATTTATGCTTTCATGTACTTGTTAGGTCGTCCTCGGTGGTTTATATAACATAAGCTAGGTATATATATGAGGTAGTAACCAATATATGGGTATCATATTGAGCACTTGAGTCTTATCATGTGATTTTGCGATTTCCCCTTAAAGTGGCTAAGTCGTTCTACTTGCATATTGTGATCTTGTCTCTATATTTTGATGTTCTTTGGTGTTCAATTACTACTGATATTTAGATCTATCTAAGTAATTTCCTCACAGTTTTACTAACTTTGAGAACTGTTAACAAATGGCTAGGAAACTATAATAAAAATGTATATCATCTAAGCACTTTTTTTTTTTAATTTGACATGAAAAAATGCACTTAAATCAAAGTGGGGAATTACATAGAATCTTAATTTTGGTAGTGATTAGTTATTTGCTATGGTGCTAGTGTTCTTATGTGTGTAATAGGTCATTTAGAACAATGAAGACATGTTGTCATGAAAAATGTTTAGCATAAAAAAACTCAACAATTTTGACATGACAACCTAAGTCACTCTTGAAAATCCTTCTCTCGGTCAATGTGAACCTACCCTCCGGCCAACTCAATCAATGTATCACCCTTATTATGGCTTGGAGGGATGTGCTAATAATATTTTTAGGTTTTTTTATGTGCAAGGGATGTTATTCAATTTGATTCATGAAGATATTTGGATCCAAACAAAGACAAGTGCTTCTGGAGGCCCCGAAAGGCCTATTTTTAGTTTTTTACACTCGATGAGCACCCCCCGGGAACATAAAAGGAAAAATAAATTATCCAGGAAGTGTGCAGTATAGCTATGTGATCATTCATGGCAGTTTAGGAAATTTATGCAAGAAAAATTAGGTTTAGGAACAATTCTTGTAACACCGGGCTACTTGTGGCATAATGTGAAGAAATGAAAGTAGTGAAAAAGCTAGTTAGCTTGTTCTTGATGGTTCAGGATCCTAGGGATGAATTGGAAAAGAAAACAGATACTTGTCGTAAAATATAAGGAGGTATAAATCACATTTAAAAAGGTTTCGGGATATTCTATGGTGCATATTTTGAGATGTGGGCCCAACAACATAGATGAAGATCCTTGATCCTAGTTAAGAATCAACGGAAGGTTTTGGGAGTTATATGAAGATTTAGGACGTGATTCAAAATCCAAAATTACATATGGTACATCCTATTCACGCCCAATGGGTTTTTTTTCATTTTTATAATCATAAAAATTTAGGACATCTTCTTTCACTGGCGTATAGGTTTGAGCAAAATTGAAAATGGGGTGAATTTCATATTTAAGGCATAATTGGCTCCTTAAGATGGTGGTAATGTTATCATCAGCCCTTTTAGAGTCATAAAAATATAATGGTTTCCTATGAAACTAATGTAGGGATTATCAACAATTCAACATTCAAGAACCATGAGTTAGCAATCACAATCAATCCAAGACTTATTGTCTTAAGGAGCCTTGAAATTTACCAAAAGCTAAAAATGTATCAAACATAGGAATCAAGGTCAAAATAACTTCACACATGCTTAAAAAAATCAAGGAGACTTGTTCATGCCCTTAAAATAGTTACATACCTTCATTTTCAAACCTTCTACTATTAGACCTCCACCTAGGCTTGTAGCCCTGTTTTTTATGAAATGGAAAAAATATGAGGAATTTTACCTTAATGTTAAGGTTTTATAATACCCATTTTTATTCCCAAGAATACTACAAATTTTTATGATCCATCTCTGAGCTAATCATCTTTTATTCTCAAAATATTGTTTTAGGCTAAACCTTTCAATTAGGTAGCCAAATGGACAAAGCTCAGTGTTTAGAACAATTTTCAAACTTTCAAAAAAATATAATTACCTTTAGAAGTACCCATTTGGGGACTTCTAACTTCATACAAAGTTTAATTTTTCAAATCTTTACCCATTCTCCCCAAGTCACTCCTTCACCTTTCTTAGCTAAACAAATTAGGCCTACTTAGGGTTTGATGGCTTGCCTCTATTTCTATCAACACTTGGAACACATTTACCCACTCAAATTAATATTTTTTTCATTCCTTTCACAAAAACCAATAACCTTCATAACTTCATTCAATCCATTTTACTTGATTTGGGCTTCTTAGTATGCTTTCTTGTTCTTGATGCACTAATAATCCTCAACCGTTCGGTCATTTATCTATCCTTGGATTTTTTAGTATATTCTTAAAATATTCCTAATTTTTGGAAACCTTTTATCCTTCTTACCACACCCTTCTCATCATAGCCTCATCCTTCATCTTTGTGCTCTCCTAACTTGTTCATAGTTCTCTAAACTAGCTCTGAGTATGTACAACCCACTTAACGTTGTTCCATAATTTTTATTATCCTTCCTTGAGTTTATTTACCCCTCCACAGTGTCAATAATACATTTTTTATCCCTTTTATATACCTTATCCTCCTTACTTAGAATATTCCATTTCTTTCTCAAACTCTCTCTCTTCATTCAATCTAAAATTGTGTCTCTAAATTTTGACTGCCCTTCTCTTGTTTGATCGTATACCTTCCTTAGAAATCTCTTTAATGATTTTCTCAACATTTAAATAGGTTTTGGATCCTTATATTATCATTATTCATAGGATTCTTGGATATTATTAGGGTTTCCTTGGTATATGATTCTTAGTTTGCTTGTATGGTAATAATCTAGACTTTACTCCCCTTTATTGTGTCCTAAGAAGTTTTTGCTAGTGGATATTATTGTAAGACCTTAATCCTCTTCCATTTAAAACTAATAACATTATTAAAATCTTTCATAGGACTTAACTTTTCTTGATAAAATTTTTATACTTCTTACTTCTTCCAATATTCTCTTCTTTCCATGTTATACATGGTCTCCCCTAGTCAGGACAAAGTTGCATAGGTATTAAGAGAAAATATTATTTCACAAGGTTTTCATAAACTTAAATCCTTAAAATTATTAAAAAATCACCTTTCAATAGCTACCCATCCTTATATGCATATCATTTCACCTTCATCTTGTACTATACAATAATTATTTTTCTAAAACTATGATAAATTGAGACAGAGTAGATGAGTAGGTTTTAAATATTAATTCATTTCCTCCTTAGTTATTATATAGATTTCTAACTCTCTTGATGCCTTATACAATTTTACCTCCTCTACTATGTCAACATGTTTACATTATATAGAATGAATTTTAACCTATGGCCAATTTGGACATAAAACCCTCAAAATAGGGTATCTATACTGAGATAAATGTGATTTTTTCTCGTAGACTTATCAAAACTTATCCAGAAGACCACAAACTTGGAAATTGATTCCATCACACCTATACCAAAATTTTCCCCAAATATTATTTGTTTTTAATGGTTAAAACTTGGAATATTCTCTTTCTCATCCTAACTAAACCCGAACTCTATCTTCATACCAAGAGCTTATGAATTACATAAAATTTTCACTTCCTTCCTTCACCAGATTTGTCACTATTCATAGGCCATCTAGAGGAATTATTTTTTGATTATATACCTTCTTCTATTTAAGAAAAATCCATTGAATTATGAATCAAGTCTTAAAACCTCTCAAACTGCCCTGAGTACTATCAAGACATTGTGCAAGTAGACTTACTTAGAAAACCTTCACCATAACAACATTATCACCCTTGTCACTCACTTTAACATTAAAATAATCATTCATTCATATAATCCATCATTGATCAAATACAAAGAACAAGAACCACATTCATCAACTTCAGAACAAGTAAGAAACTTACACATCATAAAGTGTTCATGAAGGAAATATGATTTGTATTCTTCTTGCAAACAACTTACAGAACTCTTTGAGTAGTCTAGGGTTCTTCCTCACATATCTTCCACCCCAATATACCTTCTTCAAATCATAACTACTTCCTCCAATTCGAATTCCACCTCATATTTTCTTAACCCAAGGTGGTTTCATTAAGCCTTTCTTAACTCATTGAAGTTAAATATTGATTTTTACATATAAACCTTATCACAAAGGGTGAAATCAATTTACTTACCTCTTATAAGGTCTCAAATGACCTCTTACATTACAAATAGTTCTAACACTTATATTAAACATATCTTATGAATTCAACTTTGCATTTAAGGGGTTTTGGAGTGAAAATGTGAAACTATCAACTTATACACATGAATGTTATAACAAGGTGGAGAAATTAATCAAACTAGCTAGGAATGACCTCTAAGACCTTATTCATCCCATAATTATACAAGATACAAATTTTTTTACTTCCTCAGTGATGCTCCTGCATCATTCTCCCCCTGGTGAGAGAATTTGAACTCCCATTGAGTTTTCTATCTTTTCCTTTCCAAATATCTCTTTCTTACTTAAAATGGTCTTGTTTCTTGATTTTCTTGAGTTCATATTTCATCTCTCTTACCCTTCTCATTTGTTTGAATTGTCTCTTTCTTACCTTGAAATTTCTCTCTGTCTTATTTTTCTTCAAGCCTTCTTCATTATCTTCATTTTCTTTCCTTCATGACTTAGTTGTACCTTTTCTTCTTTTTCTTATTTTTTTTCCACCTTCCTTGTTCTTCATTTGGAGTATTTCCTACAAAAACACAACTAGAATAAACATTATATGAAAAAGAATGAGAATTTTTTTTCTCAATTTGGTCTTCCTTCTTCCATTCCTTGAATTATTCATGCCCTTTTTGATTTTTTAACCTTATTGTTTTTGACTTATTTTCATCATATTTTATGTTCTTGTTCTTGCTCTTGAACCTGTAGCTTTACTTTATTCTCATTATATATCTTATTTTCCAAATATTTCCAATGGTTTTTCTTACATTTTCTCTTCATTTTTTTTTCTTGTTAGTGTAGTTCCTTCAGCCTATTTGAAAATGTACTTATCATAAATAGCTCTTCTAATCATCCACATTTCCTCATACAACATAATATCACTTTCCTCTTCACTTGCCTCATCAAATTTAGGACCTAATTGTTATTTTCCTTCTTTTAAATCATATGCTAGAATACTAAATCTCATCTTTCACTTCCTCTTTCTTTAACTTTATCTTCATCTTATTTTAGTTTTTTTGACCTCTTCCTCTTGGTTTTCATTCACAAGTTCCTCACAATGCATACTAGTTCTCAAAATCGTCTCATTATCACTTTCAATAGTCTTATTTCATGTATGCTTATTCAAGATATTAAAAACAACTTTACTTACCTTGTTCCTCTCTTTTATTATTCTCTTTACCAAGCTCTTGTTAGGATTCCTATACTCTTCTCTCTTCTCCTTTGACTTTCCATACTTTATTTATCATATCTTTGTGTTGATATACACCTGTAATTTTCATTCTTTCCTCTTGATTCATAAGATAGTTTGTACCTTAAACTCTTATTTCATTTATTCATTCCTTGATCACCTTCAATGTATGCTTGTTTCATAAGCAAATATGCTCTTTCTCTTATCATTTCCTCTTGTTTTTTTCATTGCATGTTATAAACTCATTAGCTTCTTTGCTTAAATTTTGTTTCTTGTCAACAAACAACTAATTTTTTGAGCCATTTTGGCATGATATACCCATGATTCAACTCATATTTTTGAAGATTTAATTTCACCTTTCATTTTTACTTTCTTATATATCAAAATATTCATTCTCATATGCATGAATAAATCATGATTCATACCTACATACCTAATTATAAACCATCTTTATGATCATGTCTCTTTCCTTTTCTTCTTTTTATCAATATCTTCTCGTTTTTGTTCTCTTTCTTGTCTTATTTTACTAGAATGCTTTCCAAAGCATCATAGAACTCTGTATTTTATTTTTCCTCTTCATTAGCATGTTGGTAGGGTTTCAATCTCTTCCTCATGAGCTTCCATAACCTGCTCTTTTCTTCTCATCACTTGCATTTGACTCTAAAGGAGGCTCTTCTTAGTTCTTTTCTTGCAATTTTCAATGTACTTCTTCTTGATCTTATTCAAAAAATTCTTCATACTGTAAACATACATGTAAACAAAAACATTAGTCAATAAAATTAGAGACCATATTGTCTCCACAAGTGTCTCTTTCTTGGACACTTTTCTCCTTTTCCACTCCTTCTTCACTAAGTGCTTCTTTTGCACCTTTTCACTCCTTCATTATTATTCATCTTTCACAATGTTCTCCACAATGATAAATATTTTCTCTTATTATTTTTCATGTTTCTCACATGGAAAATTCTCTTTTCCTCAAGCCTCTATAGGATTTTACCTCTTTACTTTATTCACTTCTTCTAGCATGCTTCTTTTGTCTTCTTCCATTCTTAACAAGTGACTTTATTAGGACACTTCACTCTCTTTTTCAAACCCCAAACAACATATTTGGTTCTTACCTATAAATAAAAATCTTTCCAAGGCTTCCAACTTCTCTCAAATCAACTCATCAAGTCTGATATCTCTTTTTCCAATTTTGGTCCTTTCTTTATACAAGTTTTGTCTTCATGGATTTAATCCTTCTCTTTAAGGATAACACTTAAATTAAGCAATATATCTTTACAAAAAACCTTGTTAAGTTATTATTCTTTCTAATAAGCTCACTCTAATACCAAAATGATGTAGAGAAGGATCATAAACAACTCAAACATTCAAGAACCATGAGTTAGCAACTCATAATCCATCCAAGACTTGTTTCTCAATGAGCCTTAAACTTGATCATAAACACTAACAATGTAGGTCAAAAATATTTCAAGGTCAAGATAAGTTCACATATGCTTAAATACATCAAGTAATCATGATCATATACTTCCCTAAGTTACAACCTTCATTTCTATCATTCACCCTTTAGAGCTCCTTATGGCTTGTAGCACTCCAAACTTTTATACCTTGACAATATATAAGGCTTACATCCCTACAGATTATCATTTTTTCCTTGCAATTGAAAAAATATGAGGAATTTTCCCTTACTATTAAGGTTTTTAATACCCAATTTATGCCTCCCAAGAAGACTACAAAATTTAGCTATCCAATTCTAAGCCAATTAGTTCGTTTATCCTCAAATTACTGTTTATACTAGACCTTGCAATTAGCCCCTTACAAAGCTTAGTGTTCAGAACAATCTGCAAACTTTCAGAAAAATATGATTACCTTTCCAAGTACCCATTTGGAAATTCTCACTTCATGAAAAGTTTAATTTCTCATTACTTTCCAGCTCACTCATTTACCTTTCCTTCACTAGACAACTAGGTCTTCTTCTAGAGTCTTGTAGTTGCTTGTTAGGGTTTAATGTTTTCCTCTATTTTTCAACAATTGGAAACACATTTTCCTACTCAATTACACATTTTTCATGATATCCCACATCTCCAAATCATCTTTCATCTCTAATTAAGTTATTTTCTCAAATTTGTTTCTTTGTAGCTTTCTCTTGTTTTTAAGCTTAACAGTCTCGTAGTGTTCTTGTTTTAATTTTTTTTACATTGACTTGTCTAGCTTCTACATATAATTCCTTATTCCACAATTCTCCTACTTTTTATCATCCTCTTTATACCAATATCTTTTTTCATTCAATGGTACCCCTATCTCATGTTTTCATTGTCCCTTCTTAGGCTTCTTACTAGTTCTTGACCCAATACAATCCTATAACTCTATTTTTCCCTTCCAAAATAGGTCTTACCAAGACTCTTATAGGCTTCACAAATATTTCTCGTAGCCTTATACACTTCCCCAACCTTCCAAACTTGTTTGCTCATTACCACTTGTAGGCTTAACCTTAAGAGGAGTGACTCATGAGAACAACTACAATTGTTAAAAACTTAGTGAATAAGTTCCTAACTTCATCACTATGAACATGATTACTTAGGTTCATCTTCACACTTTTCCTCACTTCCTATCATCCATTTTCAAATCCAATTCAAATTACTACTTGTCTCTTCCTTAAGACACTCCCTCTCACACCTTAGATACTCTTTTCTAGTTCTCCACAGTAATTGTATTGTATAGAAAGGTAAGGGAGTCCTTTTGTTCCTGCCATTGGTTGATCTTCCTTTCTCACTAAACTTCTCAAACCCATAACAACACTCCTCAACAAGATAAACAACAAATAATTTAGGTAGGGTATCTAAATGCATGGTCTTGTTTGTTTAAACATGATTTTCCTAGTTTTTTTAATCGTGAATGTACTAGTATACTTTCACTTAATATATATTATTCTAAGTTAAACCTTGGATCCTCTTCCCACTCTTCACCTATAACCTTCCCATGGATATTCAAAAATTTCACAAAATTCAATCATGTGGAATAAGGAATACCTTAACCAAAAATATTCTCTTCTAGACCTTCAAGTTGGGTATCTCCTCATCATGACTTGATTTCTTCATTTTTTATTCTAGAAACCATTCATTTTCATTGTTTATACACACCTCTATTTCTCTCATAATATTTAACCCCTATTCATTTTATTTTACTCAGATTTTGAGATTTTTTTGGAAATATATTAACAATGATGTTCCTCCATTCCAAACCCTTGTGACAAGGTATTCCTTAAATCAGGATTGTATTAAATGTTGGCTTATAGGTTGTAAATTACTAGCTTAACACCTCATGCACACATTTATACCTCTGAACTCCTTCAACCATTAAATTGGGGTCATATTTCATAGTTATTAATTAATAACTACATACATATCATTATTCTTGAATCCTGAAATAGAGTTCTTGAATAGTGAGAAGGATTTTCTAGATTGTTTTGCTTTATTTCAAATATCATAAGGTTCCTCCAAGGTTTGAACCTCTTCTAAGTATTTGATACCACCACTACAAATCCATTTTCATGATCTTACCCACAACTGTCAATGTTCATAATCAAAAACATTCATTGAAAGGACAAGTATTCTATATTTCTTGAGCTTACCTTATTTTTATAGTTTTCTCTAAATGGCCTTCACTGTCATTATGACACCTTTACACTTATTGCATGCCTTCCTTAAACCTACAAAGATATCCACATCTTGAAGATTCATTTAAAATCCCTTATCATTCACTTTCAATGCAATAAAATACACATGCACATTTTGTTTCAAGAATCCCTTATTGATAGCATCATGGATTGTAAGCTTCTCGAGCTATAGAGCTATGTTACACACTTATTGTCTCCTTTCCTGATTGTTCACCCTCTCTCTATTCGAATTTCCCTTATGTGATCATGGCTTCCAAGTAATTTCTTAAGTTAACAAACCTAAGATAAGGCTAGGTATGACTTATGAAACCCTAACATGGGTGTATACACTTCATTTCTCCTCTCATAAGCTCTTAACTGACCTATTACAACATATCATGAAATTATTTTCAGCATTACACCTTCCAAACTAAAATTTGAAATTCAATTTTCAAACACTCTCTTTTTGGAGGGAAACTCAAAAGAATTTATTTATCAAATAAGGAGGAATTCATAAATTGTTTTTATCAAAACCCTCTAACCTTAGTATTCACTCTCAACTATGTGTGCTCGCTATTTTACCCTCAAACTTGGCATCCTTTTCATTAGTTCCTTGGTAACCTTTCATTTAAGAGCATATCTTCAACCTTCTACAAGTCCACATGATTATAAAAGAAGGAATATTTCTAGTCTTTGATCTAATTGATCCCAAACCCTCAGAAACAAGGTGTTTAGACTATGAAACCACCAAGATTTACTTCCAAGTTAATTGAACTTCATTCAAATGACATAAATATACATCCAATACATTAAACATGGTCATCCTCAACTATGTTATAAATATTATTGAATTCTAGAGACTACCATTTGTAAAATACACATTTTCTATTAGATTAAACCCTAGCTCTATGTTGTAACCTAAGAGCAAAAAATTTATATTTAATATTAATTTCTCCTTTTACCAACTATGTAAAACAATAAAAAACATCTAATGGGTATATTAGAAATTTATTTATCACTCATAAATTTATGAAAAATCCCACAAATCATTAGAAGCATGGCTTATCAACTCACCCTCACCTCTAGTCCCTGTGTACTAGACAAATGACTCTATGTAAGTAGATTGTCTTTAAGAGGCTGATGTCACTTTGTAACTCATTTTTACCCATAAGGGACCTGGGGGACTTGAAAAATGCACCACCATCATTCATTCCATCCAATGTTTGTCACTTAGAACAAATATAAAAATGTATAAAAATCTAGGTTGTCATGTTCAACTTCTTAAACTTGATATGTGTTGGCCCCCTCTCTCATGAAACCTCCACCCTTGTGCATATTTTCACTCACATGATTGATCCCGTTTGTTCCTTAATAATTTTTTTAAGGGACATGGGAACATCTCAGACCCATTTGGAAATTTTTAATCCACCCTCACTTATCAGTTAACCTAAGTTAAGCTAGGATTGCAGTCAAGGGTGAGTTTAAAGGTGAGTTAACTAGGTTAGTGTTTATGAGGTGAGAGTATAATAAACACTTAGCAATTTTTAAATTTCATTTTTCAAATGTTTGTTCCCATCTATTTTTTTATGTACTATTATGCTACCTATTTTTCTTCAGGAACAACCACCATTGCCAAAACAATGGGTTTTTTCTCATATCTCCTTCATTTTGGCCTGGTTTTCCCCTGAAATTTTTTCCTAAGATTCTACTCATGAATGTCCTTGAAGATGATATAAAGCTCATTTCCATTGATGCTCTATGATTTTTTCACATCATATCCCATGTAAAATTTCAGAGAAAAAACTTTCCTTTTCAGATCATGGAAAATCTGAGGATCAAATAAGACCTAAAAAATTCGAGCATGGAATCACATACAACAAAAACTAATCTAATGAAACAATTTTCACCTCAATCGAGACACCAGAAGGAATACTTCTATTTTTATTAAGTTGGAATATGATCCTTACTAAAAATAGTAAGTTTTGAATATAAATAAGAAACAATTTTGGAACCTCTATGCAATTCTCTAGGTCCGGAACTCAAAAAAACTATAAATGTGAAAATTGGGAAAGTTGGCTAAAAATATAAATTAAGGGTGAGGTGTGAGTTACTAAAAATAGTAAGTTATCCAGAACAAGTTAAAATTTCACACACACCTTTAACCTCCTCATTTGGATCATGTGTTTGGAATGATGCAATCATCTTCTCTTTCCCTAATTTCATGGAATGATCAAGAAACATGTGACATCAAAATAAAGAACAATGGATGTTTTGGGAGAGAAAAAGAGGTATGATGGTAATAATGTTGAATTATATCCTTATGTGAAGGTATATAAGAGGTCTAAGGTTGGAGAAAATCCTCCTGAACAAATTGAACCAGGTGAAATTGATCGTTCCTTGGTCTCCTAATCATCTGGTGGATCCAGGTGTTCCTGTTGAAAGCAATTGAATCAAACTCATCTCAGTCATGCTTTGGTCTCCCACCAAGCACTTGAGATGCCTAGTTTCATTTCCACACCTGCTGAGGATTTTCTCATGGGTAAAGGAATTACTTAGAGATGAATCTAAGACAATGCAAGAAACAGTGACACCTAACTTTGAGGCCATCTCGAAGTACATAAAGAATAAGAAGGGAAAGAGAGCACACACAACTTCTCATTTCTACACCAGGGCTTCCGTAGCTCAATATGTGGAGGTGAAACATCTGAAGGTAAATAATCCCATGGGAGAAATGACACACAATGATTATGCAATGATGAAGGTCTCTTTGGGTCAAGATACTCATGAAGGTGTTGCTCACCTATTTAAAGAGTCTTCAACTTGGGCCCTTGCACGGAATGAACAGTACAAGTAGATCATCAATCAATTAGAGGAGCATGTGAAGATCTTGTCTTCATATGTACTATCCTTTCTTGAACCAAGTTCATCATCCTTGCCTCCAACTGAAGTAATCTCTCCTATTTGTAGCTTTGATTCCCAGAAAATCAAAAGAGCTCAGGTGTTCATCATGTAGGGAAGAGCCAATGATAAATGGGTAAACATGATTATTGAAAATGGGAAGAATTTTGTTCTGAGGTGGTCTCATTGTTCTAATATGTCTTGGCTACTATGTCAAAGATAAGATATACTAGGAGGGATATTGAGAAACAAAGGGTTACTTTGGAAAATCATCTCCCCTTAGTCTCTGAGATGACTTATTTGGACTCTTCCTTCTTAGTGAATCATAATGTGTTTTCATCCATTTTTGAGAACTTTTCCCCCCTTTGGTCCCACACCATGATTCCAAGGTGTGATGTGTTGAATGAGGAAATTTCCAAGCTTGAGGCCTATGAAGAACATGTATCTAGGATTTTTAATAAGATTATCAAAGTTGTGAGAGATTGGGAACACCTTCACTCGATGAGAACACATCCGCATAAAGACTCTTGACTTCCTTTTCAAGAGTTGGTCTAGATAGTTGCACAGGAGAGCCCTCTTCATTCAATGAGAATACTTTGGAATCTCTCACAAAGATTAGGGTGCTCTATTTCCAATCTTGTAAAAGATCATGAGAATTTGTTCATATGTGTAGAAAGATTGTAATTCCTCCGAGACTTGGATCAGTACTTTGGAACATGTGTGCATCCCAGCATTATGAGAAGGTAGCAGTTGCAGTGGCTCAATTTAGCAAGGAGGTCAAAGGCACAAAGTTCATCATCCAAGATCTTTTGTGGGAGCCTACAAGAGTTGATTCTTCATTGGAGGATACTTCTTCATCAAAGTAGTTAGTCAACTCCTTTCTTCCTTTCTCTCTTTCTCCCTCTTTCTTCTCTCCCCTTTCTAATTCTTCATTGTAAGCAATCATTGTATTTTGTCTTATTCACTTAAGTGACTTCCTTATGTTGCATTGTAAAAGTCCCTTTTGATTTATAAAAAGGGGACTTATTTTCTCACTTCCTAGGAATATGGAAAGTCACAAGTGTAATAAGAACATGAAAAGGTCATGTGGGGGGTAGATGAAGAGACAATTCACAGTGTTATAAATTGGAATTGTTTCTCCATTCCAAGGGATCCTGAAAGTTTAATTTTCTGTAGAAATTAACTGTGGTTTGGATGTTGAGCTTTGTATCACCAACACAAGAAATAAAAGCTACATTTCTTCCATTTCCCTTTCTCATGTTTTCCTCTATTCTCTTTCTTTTTTACACTTTGTAAGCACAATGATCAAGATGGAACTTTGCATCCTTGTTTGATGAATCTAAAGAACTGCGTGTCTTTAGTTTGTTAGTCTTACTAATGGCTTACATTGTAGCTTTCCTTTAATTAAATGTTGAACTACTTTGGTTACTATGTGTAAAATCTACTAATTCCTACTCACAATGATAACCTTCCCTTTCCTAATTTCTCTCATTTATCCCTCACTACTACAAATTCCTCCCTTGTACCCTGTACAAGCACTTTTCCGCAGGTTTCAACGAAGTTTTCATGTGTGAGCCTTGGACCTATTTGGCCACCCCACATAATTTAAATAGAATTAGGATAGTTTACATTCAATAACGAGATCCTCCCCATACACAAGAAGGAGTAAAATATAGTCAAGAATAAGGAGAAATAACTAAACATAGTAATATTGAAGTTTGTAAGATTAATATTTTTATTTTCCAAGAGAATTTCCATGCCAAAATTAGAATTTGAGCATTTAGAGAGCATTTTTAGCATATTGTAGGCACTCATTTTAGTCATTCATGTCTTACAACAACAAAAATTGTACAACACCTTTGCACTAGTCCACACTTTTCCAACTTGTTCAATCATATTATCTATAGACATGAAATCATGCACTTGTTATTTACATCATGCCTCTAAGTATGTCATTATATGCATTATTGCCAAGAAAAAACTAGACATTAACGACACTTGTTTGTTTTTTACATTGTTGTTATCCATCTTATATTTATATCATTTGCTTATCAGGAATGGACACTTTACTTTTGAACATTGGAAAACATGTGACCCAGCTATGTATCTTCCATTTTATCCTCTGATCGTCATGTACACTATCACCCATTAGGTACGAGAGTGCCCAAGCACTATTATCCCCTTTGGCCACTTCTATCCTTTTCCCTCCTTTTCTGAAATTTGACATGCCACATCAAGTATTATCTTTTCTAAAACCTTTCTTATCACTTTGTGTCAACCTTTTTATTTTTAATGATGAAATTAAAACAGGGAATCATATATATATATATATATATATATATATATATATATATATATATATATATATATATATGACTTACTCACTATTATCAGGGGCTAGGCAATTTGGGGCTATTATTTCCTATCTACTACTTGGGAAGAGAGCAATATTCAAGGGCTACATTATTCATTTCATAGAAGGGGATATTTCTGAATTCCATCTCACTCATTCATCTTGGGGGGAAAGTATTTTTAGTCTACTATCTTCATGTGACTGAAAAAAGTGCAACCTAGCTTCAAAGGTATTCTATAACACACACTAGAACCACATTGATTCTAAAATGTAGTGCAATGCTCGATGATAATCCCATTGGGGTGACTTTCGAGGTCACTCCAACTCAAGAATATTTCTTATTTGTTTCATCTAATGTTTTATTGAGCCGTGTGTAGGTAGTTAGGGTTCTTTATAAGGTTCAAGTGTGACAGTGAAATCCTATAATGAATTAGATATGATAAGGAGAGAAAGGAAGAAGAAATAATTAGACCCTGAAAAGATCAAATTTGGAGTTGTTTCTAGGACAATACCACCCAGGTAGTCTTTTCCTCCTTTGGGATGTTCTATCTGAAAAAATTTCAAATCTTTATTCTCTAGACAAAGCTTACTCAATTCAAATCCAGCTTGCTCCACCCACTTCCCAGTCCAAAATCACCCAGATCTCCAGATACAAGCTAATTCATTTTTATCTCACTATTGTTTACATTTGCTTGTCTCTTACATGATAGATATTGCTTATTATTATTATAAAAAAATTTGATCTCAATCCTCTGATAAGATTTAATTATTTTAAATCATTATCCTTAGCTATATCTCATTCATTCTTGATTACACACATAACTCATTTATTCACACAACAATCATATTAGTCCATAGAATCAAGCTAAACCCTTGCACAATACAATTCCAGTTTTCAAAGCACTCACACATGTATCTCAAATCAAAGCACCCAAAATTTTCCATAACATTCATATGTTATGTCCCTTCCCATTTGCTTTGGTACCTTTCCCTCCAACGACACGTTTCTTAATCAAATTCCTTTGGGACACTTTTATTCAGCCTTATCCAAGATTTCCATATCCAAAACACATACATAATCTAGTCATTCATTCATTAGCGAGGGGGAGATCAGGCACATTTGACACCCAAAGATCCAATGAGCATACATTAAGAGAAATCATAGGTTGTAGAAACCCCAACATAACCACTACGCATTATAAACATTCAAAATCTTATTAATCCCATTGTCCTTCTCTAGACTTAATTTAATTAATTCTATTGCACCCTATCACCCCCCTTAGTTAATTTTATTTGTTAATTTAATATCAAATTAATTAAATAAATCCTCATGTTTCCACTTTCATATTCAAATAAATTAAATATTCTCATTTATTATCCACATCCTATCCACCTCCTCAACTTAAGTTGACTAAAGTCATGACTAAAGCTCAAAATCATTATTAAAATCAAGAGGATATGTCTAAATTAAATCAAATCATGCATTTCAATTAACTAAAGATATCTCCCAAATCATGGCAATCCAAAATTAATTCACATCCTTCCAAAAAATAAATCATCAGGTCACAACCCTTTAAGCCCCTTCCAATTAATTAATTCACCACATACCCCCTACAATGACCCCTCCACACATTATTATTAATTTAATTACTCATATTACATTAATAATTCTCTCACCCCTCCACCTCACCATGGACCCATTCTAATCCTATTTATTAACCTAAACTAAGTCACCACTCCCCTTAACTAACTAGGACTCATTCTAACCCTAACATTCATTACCTATTATCCCTCCTACCAATTTCCCACTTCATTTAGTGCCAACCTAGACTCCTAGTCCATAACAAACCTTGACCAATGCCGAAAATGGAGAGAAAAGTTTTTATTTGTAAAATACGACCTTTTCTCCATAACCGATGTCGGTTATTCCTTGGCTAACACCGGTCACCTAGCCGTCATCAATTTCCTAGAATAGGAAACTCCAACCCTTTTCCTGAGTTCTTGGATCTTGGATTTTTAAGTTCTGGCATTTTTAGCTCTTACATCCAGGCATTCAAAACAAGATTCCAATGACCAACACAGTACCTGAACACTCACATTCTTCATCAGTAATCAATTTATTTCTCCAAAGCTGCAAATCATTCACATAGGGTGGCACTGAGCCTTCATTACTACTACAGTGGATCTGGACATGTTTCTTCTCAAAGCACCTATTAACAACCATCGTCTATCAACCTCTAGTTTCCAAGTAAGTACTTTAATATGCTTGCTAATTTTCATTGGCTTCTGGTATTAAATCATTTATTTTCTATATTTTTTCTCTTATGGATACCTCCTACTCCCACCTACCTGACAACCTGCCCATTTGAACCTCTCTATCCTACTAACCATGTACTTTATCATCTCTGAGTCTTCACATAAATCCTCACACCTAGCTTAAGTCTTCCCAACTCTCAGTGTAATCACAGATATCTCCCTAACCAACCCATTTTAATCTTTTTATCTAATTTCCCCTACCGGGGTTGGCCGCCCAACTAGCATCAGCTATTACCAAGTACCAGTATCGGTCACCTAATCGATACTAGTCACTATGTCTGGTAATTTCCTCAGACCATCAAGCTCGTAACTCACTATGTTTGGTAATTGGCTTTCTAGGGTATCCATGCCTTCTACATATCCTTCTACCTCACACACACACACCCCTCTTACACCTTTACCCAAGAAGGTGCAACATAAACCGAAACAAAAACCTTCACTACCTACTAAAAAGGTAGTCACACCTAAACTACCTCCAACAACACCTCTCCCACAAACCAAGGTAACCATCAATGGGCTGAATTATCCTATTTCTGATGGAGTCGTACATCACTATATGATTAAACAACTTCATCAATCTCCTCTGAAGATGTCCTTGTATGACCTAATTCAAACCTCCAAGTCTCATCGTCAGGCCCTCATTGAGGTCATGTAATCTATCGAGGTTCCACCAAATGATCCTTCACCCGTGGTCACCATATTTACCCCTCATCATGTGGCACCTCACTTTCCACCTCAAAAATTTTCCCCATTACCTCTCCTTAGGTTTCCACTATTAGTTTCGATGATTCAGAGATTTCCCCTCTACAATCAGATGATCTTGATCCTTCCCTCTTCATCACCACCTACATCAATGATACTCACATTTGATGTGTTATGATTGATGGAGGTGCTAACATTAATATCATTTCTTCCCATGTGTATGAAAAATTGTGCATACCCACCAACTGCATGCATAATAACCCTGTTATGTTGTGTTCTTTCAATGATGCCATGACTTCTACCCTTGGCACCATCATCCTCCACATCCGCGTGGGTCCCCACACCAGTCCCAAACTATTCTATGTTCTTGAGGGGGAATTTCAATATAACATGCTACTTGGCCAACCTTGGATTCATGCCATGGGGTGTGTACCTTCAACCCTTCACCGTTGCCTAAAATTTGAATATGAAGGGCACCCCTACACCATTCAGGTGGATCCTTCACCTTTTAAAACCTACAACATGCTTTACCAACCAAATGATGTCCTTGTTCCAGTCAAGGTATCTACCACCCCTACCACTTCATCTTCTTCCGCTGCCTCATCTACCACTTCTAGCCACTATACCTTCCACAAACATCTACCATTTCCCCTTCCACAACCAACCCATCTATCCAGCTTTCCATAGCTAGCCCATCTACCAACCCACCTATTTCACCAGTAATTGATGCCCCACCTTCTCAGGCTTCGAGTAGCTCATCCATCCCCACTACCCAAGTACCGACCTCTGACCCCTTGGTAGGTGTTTTTCAATGCCTTTCCCTGGGGGAGTACCACCTATACAACATAGACACTTTCCTTACTCCTCAGGAGTATGGAAGCCTTCACCAACACCCATGTTATGACCATCATGTAGGAGAGGTTTTTCCATATGGTCCTCCCCACCTTTGCACCAACCTGACATATGGGGGACTCGATACTTCTTCTTATTCTCCTGAACCACCTACCCAAACCTGAACCTTTCTCATCTGACTTCCAATACCTCACCAACCACCGCTTCACCCACACTTTTCTTCATCGATGTGCCTAGAAGGGCTTTGGCTTTGGTCTTTATGAGCAAGGTCATCACATAGTCATACCTTGCACCACCCAAAAACACAAAGACCATTGTGGTATTGGATTTTCTTCCACCTCCTCCTAAGAAGGCTAGAATCACCCTTGTAGAGGAAGATAAGCCTTCCCCACCTAACTCACCTACCACACCACCTTCACCCATGGAGTCCATGGATCTAGAATCCATCCCTCCTAACTTTTTTTTTTGAACACCATTTCTTTGGGACCTCTGACCTATCATCATGATGGCGAGGCACCCTCTTCCCTTCCTCTTCTTTATCCTGACATGTTAGATGATGACACACCTTCTATCAATGTCATTCAATGTCAGGATGATGATTCTATTCTCACCTATTTAGGTGCAGATGATTCTTACATTCACTAGTCGTTACCTTCTGAGACACAAACCATGTTGAATGAATCAACCATAGAGATCAACATTCACACTCAGGATGACCCTCAAATTCTAAAGATAGGCCAATCTTTAGATTCTACCAAACATAGGAAGCCTTCACCTCTTTCCTTCGAGATCATAACAATGTTTTTTCGTGGTCTTATGCCGATATGCCTGGTATTGACCCTAATATCATGGTCCACAATATCATGACTATCCCTGATGCCAAACCTGTGAAATAAAAGCTATGAAAAATGCATCCACACATTTCCCTTCTTGTGAAAGAAGAACTCCAATGCCTTCTTTCTGTTTCCTTCATTCTACCCATTGACTATCCACAATGGATTTCTAACATTGTTCCTATCACCAAAGTGACAGGGGGACTCCACATCTGCATGGACTTCCATGACCTTAACCTTGCCTACCCTAAGGATGACTTTCCTCTACCTAGCATCACCAACTCATTGATCTTACAGCCGGCCATGAGATGTTATCTCTTATGGATGGATTCTTGGGTTATAATCAAATATTACTCACTCCAGAAGATCAACACAAAACCACCTTCATCACCCCTTGGGGGACCTTCTATTATCACATCATGCCCTTTGGCTTGAAAAATGTTGGTGCCACCTATCAGCGCACTATGACCTATATCTTCCATGATATCATGCATGACATATTGGAAGATTATGTCGATGACCTTCTCGGTAAGTCCAAAAGTCATGTCGAACACCTCATAGTTCTTAAAGTCATCTTTGATCATCTCATCCAATACTGCATTCACCTTCAACCAAAGAAGTGTGTCTTTTCCATTCTCTCTGAAAAAATCCTTGGTTTCATCATCTCTTTGTGGGGCATTGAAGTTGATCCCACCAAAATCAAGGCTATTCTCAAGATGCCTCCACCTACTAACCTTCGACAACTTCATAGTTTGCAAGGAAAATTACAATCCATTCGATGCTTTATTTCCCAAATTTCTGACCGATGTCACCCTTTTCATCATCTCCTTAAAAAGGATGTCTCCTTCAATTGGAATGATGAGTGCCATAAATCCTTTGAAGCATTGAAGAAATACCTTCTTCAGCCACCTGTGCTCATCCCACCTAAAGATGAAAAACCTTTTTACCTCTACATTTCTACCACTGACCATTCCTTGGGTGCCATGCTCACTCATCATGATGAGAAACATAGGGAGAAAGTGGTTTATTACATAAGTCATACTCTTTTAGACTATGAGACTAGGTATACTCATGCTAAAAATATTTTCCTAGCCTTGGTCTTCATGGCCACCAAACTTCACCACTACCTACTTAACCACAAAACCTTCATCATCACCAACACCGACCCTCTACATTACATGTATGCTAAACCTTACCAACACCAATGCATCGGGCACATTGGCTCATGCTCCTTGCAGACCTAGACCTGGAATTCATTCATCAAAAGTCTGTCAAGGGACAAACCATTGCAGATCAGCTTGCAGATGCTCCTCTTCCTAGAAATCAATCTTCTAACTTTGATTTTCCTGACGAATCCATTGCCACCCTTTCCCTTGATGACATTGTTTACCAAATGACCTTATTCTTCGATGGTTCTAAATGTCAATGTGGGGGTGGTGCAGGGGTCATCCTCATTCCTCTTGATGGTGAGCCTATGCCTTTATCCTTCAAACTTGACTTTGACTGCACCAATAACATGCCCGAGTATGAAGCACTTGTCTTAGGTCTTCAAACTGCCATAGCCCTAGATGTTAAATTCATTAATATCTTTGGTGACTCTCAACTGGTGGTGAGCCAAGTCAATGGTTTGTACCAGTTTCATAATGAGGTCTTCAAAATTATAAACATCATGTCGACATACTTCTGACCACGTTTGACACTACCTCATTCAAACCACTCCATGATCCACTAACAAATTCATGAATACCATGGCTTGTCTTGCACCTCAAATACCTACCTCACCTTCAGACTCCAAAATATTTGTCACAGTACAATGGTTGCAGTCACCCTCTTATATTATCCATGGCATAAATTTTGTGGGAAGAATCAAAACTGACCCACGTGATATTTGGTATAAGCAGTTCATTGACTACCTCTCCCTTTCAATTCTACCTCCAGATCTCACTCACAATGGATGATGAGCCTTCCTAAAAAGTGTCTCTCATTACATCATCATGGGGGGTCTTCTCTACAAATGTGGCTTTGATGGTATCCTCCTACGGTGCCTCACCAGTTCTGAAATCCCATACACCATCAAAGAAATCCATGATGGGATTTGTGGGGGACATTTTAGTGGCCTCGTTGTTACTAAACGTATCCTTCACCTTGGCTATTACTGGCCAACCCTTAACCAAGACTGTTGTGACTATGTAAACATTTGTGTGAAGTGTTAGCAAGATCCTAACCTTCACCACACCCCTAGTCATGCCTTACAAGTCACCAGAGACTTTTGGCCCTTCTCTCAATGGGGTTTGGATCTCATTGGAGAGATTAACCCTCATTCCTCTCAACGTCATCAATGGATCATCACAACAACTGAATATTACACTAAATGGGTGGAATCCATCCCTCTCATTTCTACCAAAGCTGAAAAAAATGTTGAATTCATCAACCACCATATCATTTTTCATTTTGTGTTCCTCATCACCTCATCACTGACAATGGAAAAAAAATTCAAAAACAAAACCCTACAAAACTATGTGACAAATTTTGCATTTAACTCAGTTTCTCTTCACCCTATTACCCACAATAAAATGGCAAAGCTAAATCTTCTAGCAAAACCCTCAAAAAAATTCTTATGAAGGTCATTGATGACACTGGTAAGGATTGGCACATGCACATTCCTTTCACTTTATGGGCTTATCATACCAGTATTTCACCCTCTACCAGTGCCACACCTTTCTCTTTGGTCTATGGTATAGAGGTTGTCCTACCTCTCAAAGTCCAAATTCCATCTCTTCATATATCACTTAAAGATATGCTCTCTGATGATGATTTTTTCACCAAGAACATTTGGCACAACTTGAGCTATTGGATGAACACCATTTAAATGCTCTAGACCATCTCCAAATCTACCAAAAATGCATCAAGCATGCCTATGAAAAATGTGTTCATGAATGAAACCTTCAAGATTGGTGACCTTGTCCTGAAGGAAAACCAACATGTAACCAAAGTGGAGAAAAGTAAATGAGGAAAGTTTTCTCCTAATTGGCTTGGACCCTATATTGTCACCCATACCTATGGATCAGGAGCTTAAGGTTTATCTTCCCTTGAGGGTAAACCTAAACTTGAGCCCCTTAATGCCTTGTATCTTTGACCATTCTACTTGTTGAATAAAGTAATACATCACTTTATGTCACTTATATGCTCATCCCTTGAGTGAACCTTTCCTTCCACCTACCTCTTTTAAGGACCAATGACTAAACTAGAATTGTGTGATTATCCATCACCATTCAGCCTTGTCTTAAATATGAGTACCATGGCTCTACTCATGGCATGATTCTCATGGATACTTTTCATCCTTTTCAGGATGGAATCCCATGGTCATTCATCACTTGAAACCCCTCTTTCATAGCTAACCTTTTCATGTTATGGTTTTTCCTTCATAAAAGAGGCCTATACTCCTTTATAGTCTTGTCCATGACTTCAAGTACAAAAATAAAAGCAAAAAAATATATGAGATAACCAAAAAAATTCTACTCCTTGAGTCAAACTTCTTGTAAATAGATGATTCCCTTAAAAGGACATCTATGTCTCTCTCTCTCTCTTGCTTCTATAAGTAGATTTCTCCCTTGAAGGACAACTATAAAAAGGGTAGCCACTTATTGCACTTAGTCTATCCCCAAAAGAAGACTAATCTGTATCTCTCAAATAAAATAATTTTGGAGCTTCCCGCATCGATCAACTTCATGAAGACCTCAAGGAGAACCTATTTATCCCAATATAGACTTCCCACATCGATCAGTCTATACATGCAAAAAGAAAAAACACAAAATAAAAAAGTCAAGAAAAATACAAACTTTTGGTCATGGACTTGCCTATTCTAGTTTTGGGTATCTTGCAGAAGGGGCATGTTGTCCCACAACAAGGTTACACTAAACAAACCACTCCACCCTACCTTCTATTTATTATCTTCTAAATCAACTCAAGGGACATGGCATGTATTATACACATTGTGATCACACAACTTCTTTCAACTCTAGACCCATCACTCATGCAGTGTATCTAGGGACTTATGTTCAATAAGTCTAGGGGTATGACAATTATGGTCCTTGCCAAATATGGGCATGCCACTTCTTTTGGTTTCTTATTTGTTTACTTGTTGTTTCTTCAACAGGACAAGACCATCAAAATTGAATCAACCATAACACCTTCATCTATGCCTATGCCTAATTCACCTTGCCTATTACCTATTCAACATTCAACCTTGCATATTTTCAAACATGCCTTACCCAACCAACTTACCTATCCAACCTACCTACCCAACCTACCTACTCAACTTACCTAACCCAATCTCATTCTTCCCTGGTTTAAGGGAGAACTACATCGGCCTGAGGCCCCTTTTGCAAGGGCTATGTAGGCAGCACTCTGAGGGCATGGGGCCCTCAGAGGTTAGCTCAACCACTCTTTTCCCCCACTCTTTTCCCCCACCATTTCCCCCCATAAACAAACCTAGTTAGTTAGTTTCCATAAAAACAATAACTTGGAAATTAACCAAAAACAAACCATACATCACCCATATACATCATCATTTACTTTCCATAATACCAATAACTTGGAAATTAAATCAAAACAAACACAACCAAACCATGCCTACATCTAATTTCCATAACATCAATACATTGGAAATCCAAATCAACACTCAACCATGCCTACATAGCTAGTTTCCATAAAATAAACTTGGAAATAACATTGGAAATAACCAAAACCATGCCTAATCATCTAGTTTCCATAAATACATCAAAACCATGCCTAATAATCTAGTTTCCATAAAATCAATAACATTAAAATCATTGGAAATTAAACCATTCAATCAAACATACATTAACCAAACCATGCCTAAATCATCTAGTTTCCATGACATCAATATAATGGAAATTAAACCATTCAATCAAATCATACAACTATAACCAAACCATGCCTACATCTAGTTTCCATGACATCAATATAATGGAAATAAAATCAATCATTCACAACATACATCACCAAAACCATGCCTACACATCTAGTTTCCATGATAACAATACAGTGGAAATGAAATCCAAACACAACATATATAAATACCATCACTCATCTATATACTAGAAAGTTTGTATGTCAATACAATGTATATACAAATATAAATAAAGTATCTCAAAAAATCTCATGTACATCTCACCTCTTCGCACACAGGCCGGTATATATAAGTCAAAAATAAAAAATAACAACATCTCTCCATCATCTCTCATCTCTAGGAGGGCCCGACACCTCTGCTACTCTCTCATGTCCCCTCACTGGCCTCGGTCTCCATGAACTGGTCACCTCTCGATGGCCCTGCCCATGAGACCAGTGGCTCCCTGAACTACTGGTACTATGGGTCCATGAACTGGACCTCTCACTGGCTTCCTGTTGGGCTCTATAAGTGGCATATGAAACAAAAGGGATACCACTCTCTATAAGATGATCCTCATAATACCTAGCCTCCACCAAGACCTCCCTGTACCTATCCATAGATATCACTTGTGGAGGTGCCATCACTCTAACACCTACCTGTGGACCCTGTGTCCTAGTAATAATAGTGGTCCCCCTATATACCTGTACCTATGGTATCTGATGGACCCTGTCCCTGTACCATGTGCTCCATCATGTGTCCTAGGAGGTGAAGGAGGGGAAGCCATGTGTCCCCCATGTTGGTCCTATACATGTTGTGCTGCCAACTACATCTGTAAAGTGGCCACCTATTTGTAATGCAATAACCTGGGCCTGTAATCCTTGTAACCTACCCCCCATCTCCATTGGCCTGTGCCTATGTGCACCTCTAACTATCCCTGTAAGGTAGTCACCTATGCCTGAGCTTGCTACTAGCTGCCACTGTAATGTCATGACCTGGCCTATAATGTAGTCACCTGTCCCTATAATCTATCCCTCTCAATAGTAACAGTAGCCAAATCAGGTTGTCCTGGCCTCAGAGGTGCTGCCTATAGTTGGGCTATCCACCACTACCTATATCCATCTGTATAGCCTGCATCATCAATCCTCCTATCGGTAACCTACTCCTCATGTCCTACTGGATCTTCCAGATGTGGTGGAGATAATGGTCTCTCCACATCATCCCTGTGGTACTATGGGAAGGGTGGAGGCACATCCTGTCATAGCCCAAACTGACATCTGACCCAGTCAACCAGTATTATCTCATGCTCTCTAGGTCTACATCCCTGTATCCATCACACCAGCTGTAAACCTGCCAACTCCTCCTCCATACCTCCAAATGAAGGGTAACCAAGATATGGCCTCCACAAGATATGAACTATTGATATGCCATCTAACACACGCATGTAATATGTCACATCTCGTGATGTCACTTCCACCCTCGCATGTTCCCCTATCTGAATCCACCTCCTTAAGCCAACTTTATAGACCCCTCTATACCAATCCTGTCATGGAAGGCCTGGTGGACACAGACATACTATATGCTCATAGGCCCAACAATGAAGAAGATAGGTGCAACACAAACCAAACCACCGAATCCTCCTATATGCCCACAACTCCTTGTATAACTATATTAGGTAAGTTAGCGCCCATGCAAAGAAGACCCTATCCTCAATCATATCCTTCAATACTCCCATCAATTCCCATGGAAACCTCCCACCCTCTGAGTCTGGGAGTGCATAACAACCAATCCCCACCATCATCAACACTACTAATCTAGTCTCCTATGGATGTGTGGCATACATATCACCATAGCTAATGCTCACACTGTGATAAGACAAATCTCCCATGGCCTCTCCAAAAACTGTAACCATAGGATCAAATGACTCATCTGAAGAGATCTGATACAATGGCTCCCCAACAATAGGTAGCCTCAAGATCCTGTAGACATCCTCCAAGGTGATAGTCATCTCCCCAGTAGGTAGGTGGAATGTGTTGGTCATCGAGTCCCATCTATCGATGAGGGAAACCATCATGTTATGATCTCAAACTATCCACCTATACCATCTAACAACGCCCAACCCAACATCCCTCATGTGATCCCACTCATCCTCTATGACACTAGGTCTCATCTGCACTAATAGGGGTGGTAGTCTATCTCTCATCATCAGCTTTTGTCATGCCTACATCATCAACATTCACACCAGTTAATCATTTACCCTTGCCTACCTGGATCTACATTCTACCTTGCCTTACTATTTATTCGACCCCTAGCCCAATACCTACCTATACCTTTCCTAGCCTACCCACCTTTACCCAACCTACTTTCTAAATCCATTCTACCTAGCCTAAACATCTACACTTTCTCTATTTCATCTATTTCCCCCCTTCACCTATTGACCTAACTTACCTCATCCATCTTGCGCCCATCCTCAACTGTTGACCTATACCTTTGATCTATCCCTACACCTTCTCATTTCTTCCTACCCACCCTTACCTAGCCTAAACCCATTCCTACCTTCCTACCTTGGACACCCCTACCCACCCTTCCCTTACCTTTCAAACTCCCCAATTTACCTTTTTTCAAACACTTGGTCACTTTTCACAGTGATCGGTATAGGTCACCCCAACTGATACCAGTCCCCCTTTTACCCACCGATGTTGGTAGCCTACCAATGTCAACTGATAGCCTGACCGGCGTCGGTTACTAATTCGGCCCTGGGGCCGAACCCCCACGTCCCCAATTTCCAAAAAATTGAAAAACAACCTAATCTACCCACCCAAACAACCCCAAACTTCCCCCACATTCATTTTCACCCCTAATTAGACTAATTTCACCCTCCCTATACCCAGTTTCACCCGATTTTAACCAAATTTCAAGTCAAATTTCAGAAACCAAATTATTAATTTATTCTACCTTATTTTACACCAAAAACAACAATGGAGCTCAAATCCTACCTCTACTCGATGTCACCTCCATGGTGGGATCTCTGGAATAGGAATATGACCTCCACCTATGCCCTCTCCTGCCTCTTCCATGTCTAAATCAACCTCTCATCTCTCAACCAATCAAATCACTCAGGTAGATCTCGTGGGCCCGTAAAATCCACTCCTCAACCACTAACTTCTTGCCAAATCACCTCTCTCAATAACTCTATCATTTTCTTCATGAATATGCTCTCTCACAGTCATTTTCACCAAGTCAAACGGTTCAAATGAACCTTTTCCATGTGGATTTTACATTTTAACCCAAAATTAGGATGACCGACGTCGGTCTGGTCATGCCCTAGGTGACCGACATCGGTCACCCTTACCGGCATCGGTTACCTCTCAACTGGTATCAGTCACCCTACATAAACCATTTTTCCTAATTTGACCAAATTTTTGCTGTAGGATGCCATTTTCTTGCTGCCACAAGCCTTACCACTACCCTACAAGCTCACTTCATAGCCCTACCAGCCTAGTCACCTCCCTAATTATACTTAGGGGCACGTTTTTTCCTACACCTCGGCCTTACCCATGGCCTTACCTATACACCCACACCAACCTCACCCATTTGAAACTCGAATTCACTTACTCGTTGTACCTTGTGATGACACTACTCATGTTGTTTAGCCTACCAACCTTTCCTTGCCTTATGTCATGATGTTTATCTTGACCAGACCAAACCTTTTGGTGCTTTGGAACACACCTATGCCCATTCCTGCACCTAGCCTCATTATGTTTCCAGGAGCACTTCCTATACCTTGGATACCTGGACCATATCAACCTTGTTTGGATAAACTATCAACCTTTGACGATGTAGAGTTTGTGAGCTCTTCAGCCTAGTGCCTTGTCACATTCTAGACATGTGCATGCATTTGAATTCCCCCACCTATTACCCACACCGATATCACCATTTCCTATACCCACACCTTACCTCATTTTTCATCACCTACCACTTTATCAAACCCATCACCAATTTTTCCTGCTCCTTCATCAGTTCCTGGTTTGAGGGGGATCACCTCCACCCATACCTGGGGCAACCTAACCTTCACCCATACCTGGGGAAACCACTTCCTATTTTTTCATCATCACTTATCAATACAAGCTACATGACAAAAAGGGGAAAATGTAGACACCCAAAATTGGGTCACAACCCTCTAGGCCCCCATTACTAACATACCCCTTACCATGACCCCTCCACACATTATTATTAATTTAATTACCCATATTAAGTTAATAATTCCCTCACCCCTCCACCTCACCTCTCCACCTCACCATGGACCCATTCCAAGCCTATTTATTAACCTAGACTAAGTCACCACTCCCCTTAACTAACTAAGACTCATTCTAACCCTAACATTCATTACCTATTATCCCTCCTACCTATTTCCCGCTTCATTTAGCAACAACCCACACTCCTAGTCCATAAAAAACCTTGACCAATGCCAAAAATGGAGAGAAAAGGATATTTTTGGAAAATATGACCTTTTCTCCCTAACTGACGTCGGTTATTCCTCGGCCGGTGCCAGTCACCTAACCACCATCGGTTCCTTAAATAAGGAATTCCAACCCTTTACCCAGGTTCCTCCATCTTGGATTTTTGAGTTCTGGGCATTCTTAGCTCTTGCATCTCAGGCATTCAAAACAAGATTCTGATGATCAACACAGTACCAAAGCACTTCACATTCTTCATCAGTAATCAACCTCTCATTGCTCCAGAGCTTCAGATCATTCACACAGGGAAGCATACAGCCTTCATTGTCCACTACACTGGATCTGATCCATTTCTTCTCCAAGCACCTATCAACCACCACCATCATCTATCAACCTGTAATCTCCAGTAAGTATATTAATCTGGTTGTTAAGTTTCATTAGCTTCTGGTATTAAATCATTTATTTTCTAGATTACTTCCCCATCGGATACCTCCTACACCCACCTACTCAACAACCTTCCCATTTGAACCTCTCTATCCCCCTAACCACCTATTTTACCATCTCTGAGTCTTCAAATAAATCCTAGCACCTAGCCTAAGCCTTCCCAACTCTCAGTGTAATCACAGAGAGCTCCCAACCAGCCCATTTTAACCCTTTTATCTAATTTCCCCTACCATCATCGGTCACCCAACCAACATCAAATATTACCAGGTACCAACATCGGTCACCCAACCAATACCAGGTCATTGTGTCTAGTAATTTCCCCAGACCAACAAGCCCATAACTCACTCAAAATCACCTCAAAACCTTACCAAATCTCACCCATACCTCTTTAACAGCCATCTGCCACACTTGTTTGCCTTGACCACCCCTGGTCTTATTCTAGATTTAAATACATATTCAATATTTAGCTTAAATCTAGTTTATTGTTAGTATATGAGATACCTAAATCATGTTACTACAATAGGACCTTTCACTTCTTGTTATTTCTTTGCATTAAATTGTATATTGAAAGTGGATTGACAACCTTTCGAGGAAGCACTCAACTTCCCCAGATCTAGCTTGCACTAGGCAGTCCACTAACCTATATTATTGACTCTATTTGGTGGTATTATTTTTTATTGCAGGTAGTCCTTCCTAGCCAAAAAGGATCTCTTCATGATCAGCCTGGTCTTCTACAATGCACACAACCTTCTTCAACTTCATAGGTATTCCTCCTCACCTCACCTTACCTTATCTGTTTTATATGCAACATTGTGGTGAGCTTGAGAGTTCAGACTGTTATTCTGTCTAATTGCTTGGTGAATCAATCAATCATACCATTACTCTATCAAATATCAAATCAAGTCAAATCAATCATATCCATACTCATAGCTTGATCAATATTACATTCGAAATACTTCTTGGAGCATCCACAAATCTAAAAAAGTATTCAAATCCATTAAATCCAACAAGAGCAGTACTCAACCCTGCTTCTACATTCAAATCCAATATGAGGTGGCTTTGGAACTTATCAAGGGAATATTTGTTTTTTTTTGTTAATTTTCTCTATTCATGTAATTTCCTTGGTTTACATAGGAAAATCCATTCTAAGAATCCCTTGGGCTTCATATACTTCGCATATTCATTTTAGGTCAATCATCCACTCAAATCTACAAATATAAAGAACATATCATCATTCCAAGTCAATCTAGGGCAAAAGGTGCAAGTACAATCTCATTATTGTAAGATCATGGTTATATATTTGGTTGCATACATTTTAGAGATCACATACTATGTGAGGATGACGCGAGGTTTGGGTCCTCTTTGGAGTAGTGGCAACGTCGACAGTGCACGGGGGTGCCCATAACCCACCTAATATATTTTTTTGCAAGACTTTAGTTGCACAACGACCACCAAATGTCTTGATTCCAGATAGGAGAAAATCATAAGACAATGCACAAACCCATAAACTAATAGGAGAAGAGGATTTGGAGGAACATGGGTGTACAAAAAAGACCATATCAAGGGTACGCTTTGGCCCATGCCATCCGTTTTGGTCTGTGAAGCAGTTCACGATACATTTTCAACAATGAGGCTCTATCAGATCATTTCCAACCATTTCCAGTCATTAGAACACCATAGATTAGCACAGCAATTAGGATATCAGCTAAGTCTTATTTTCCCTCTCATTGTTAATACTTGATTACATTGTTTATCATTGTTTAGCTTTGTTCATATGATTATTCCTGGTATTGTTACAATTAGCCTTAGAAACTAATTGATTAGGATAATCTACCATCAGTTGCTACCCCTTATAAGATATTAACCATTTAGGTTAAATCATGTATACTGTAATTGTGTAGCATCCATTAAATGACAAAGGTTAGGATACTTGTATATGTCAGACTTCCTAATTATTTGCATCAAGTGTTGACTGCTAAATTGTTGATCAAGACATGAGGGACATGATGGAGGATAATACAAGCCCCCATTAACACCCTCAATTTTTTATAGGTCTTGAAAGTTATTGATGTTGGATTAAGGTTTGGGGAAAGGAGAACAATTTTCCACCAATCCACAATGAAACTAATAAGAGGATTTTGAAGTTTAGAAGTAATTAATCTTATTCATGAGACCAACTTTGTATTTGACAGAGTGTGCCATTTCTATATTGTACAATTTTGGTACACCCATTTCTATACTTATATGAAACTGGTCAGGGTGATCACACAACTTTTGTTTTTTGAGTTTCGTGCATCTTACAGTCTGGTTTTATTTCCCGTTATCTAGAGCTAATGATTATCTCCATATTCACATGAAATCGAATATTATATTAAAACCCGTAATCACCTCTACCTAAATGAAAATGAGATTGTTTTTATGAGTTATGGAGTAACAATGTTGGTATTGTTTCTTAGTGTTTGTGTTATTCTAAGATGAAACATAAATAGTATAAAATAGTAGAATTCAAAATAAAACATCTAAATTAATGACAATTTTTAAAACACAACAAATTTATAAATAAAGATAGATCTTTGGTATTACAAGAATAAAATTTGTGTTTGAACTTAGCTCTAAAGCTTGCTATGAGATAGCAAACTAAAGATGTGATTTATTGACAAAAAAATGATCATAAAGATTTAACAAGTTGGATTGGGACACAAAATTAAGGTGACAAGTTTTTGTGATTTTGGTTTCGTTGCATATACAAGAGTAAATTAGATTTTATAAGTAAATGATATTTTGTTGTTTGTTATAATGATCAAGTTAAGGCTTATATATGCATTGATATTTCCACTAACAAGATAATCGTTACTAGAGATGTTGATATGGTCAATAAGATACATAATCCTCCTTTGGTTGTAACCAAGTAATCACTAAGGTACATGAATCTAGTGTTGTGATTCCTTTGGAAGATGAAGAATCTTCTTCGTGTAGTATTTCATTGAAGACCCTAATATTTCTAATACTTTGTTGGTTTAACATTCGCTTCAAGGTTCGATAGTCATCTTTATCCATTGCATCTATTCATCATCTACTTCAAACATATTTACGTCTTGAAATCATTTATTATCAATCAATAAAAAATTACGAAAATTTAATAATGACATGTGAAAAATCTAAAATGCATATCGTAAAATAAGATCTTTATAACATTATTTTAATATATATTTAAGACTGTACTAATGAAAGCCAAGGGCAATAACAAGTCATCCCAGCCAATCTTATTTGTTAATAAATATCATCCATGAGATCAACCCATGCTTATCCCCTTGGGTCATCCCGAGAATATTTCCTCTTACAAAGTGCCAAAACTTGCAAAAATTCTCAAACCAAGTCGCCTTGACCAAAAAGCCAAAACAAGAGACTCTTGGCATCTCTCATTTGAACACCGAAAACACGAGAGAAATCACAAAGCAACTTCCTCGAAGTGGATTGCTCGAGATTTAACTCGTGCCTTAGTCAAAATCCAACCATGGACGGTTGTCCAATAATTATCGAAAAACTAGTTATATATCATATAACTAAGGTTCAATGGTAATATGATTTATCAACTTTGACTGTGGCTCGACCTTTTTGTCGCTAGGAAATACAGGGAGATTCCTCGCTACAATCCAAATAATCGAATCTTATGCCAAAAGTTAGACGCCCCAATAAATACTTCCGATCCTGCTCCTTGGTCTACAGCGTAAGAATTCCTTCCGAGTTCTGAATCAGAATTGCCTCAAGAAGTTTTTGGAAACAGTTTTCCTGCAAACCAAAAAAAATTACAATCGACGAGTACAGATTAAAGTGTTTGTGGGAGAGCTGCATATTCAGTCCTTTTCCTGGTTGCATTATTGAAAGGAGCGAGGTTGGGATAAGAATTGGTGTTGCTGGTGTCTACCATTTTTGACAATCTGAAGTTTTGTGAGTTGTCCATAGCAGTTCTATGCCATTTTCATTAAAACAAAAAAATTGGGCATTGATTTGTATTAGATTCTAGGCGTTGATCCAAGAAAGCACTGTTTGTTTCTTCTTAGTGTAGTTATATAGATTTCAGCATCAGCTGAATCTAATTTGTCGACAATACTTTTATGGTTTGAAGCTTCACAGACCATCATCAGTTGTTATAGCTAGTTTTGGGTACTGGGTATTGTTGTTCCAATCACAGTCCGCTAAAGCTATTTCTTGGGCATCCTTAGTTGTTTCAATTACAACATTGCAGTTTTCCTTAGTTTCTGCTAGTGATTTTTTATAGGTGCCTTCAGTCACAACCAGTACCAATACCCAAGTGCTAGTATTTACAGTTTCTTAATATTCCAGTTAGCCGTTTGCACAAAAGTGGGATTAAAAGATGGCAGCAGCAATGGGAATGGGTTCCATGGTAGCATCATCGTCTTCACTGTTCAAAAATGGAGGCAACAGTAGAACAGAGTCGGGAACTTCATTATGCAGCAAAAAGGGATTCATGGTGTCTCAGAAGAAAAAGTATACAGCACTTCAAAGGGCTGGAGCATCCCAGCGAAAGGTACCCACTTGAAACATTTATGGCACCCAAATCTGTGTTTTTTTCGTAATGATTTTGTCGAGGAACATTTCTTTGAATTTAAAAGTTTTTGGCTATGTAATACAGATCTTGGGAATTAACTTTGTATTTGAATGGAATTTGTACTGTTTTTTGTGAAATTGAATGGATGTTTTTGTTTCTTTGTTTTGCAGCATGGGATTGTGTCTGCAAATTCAAACAATGCTGATGGAGAAAGCATCATTAAGGACATTGTCAGGAGAGAAGATGCTCCTCTGAAGATCGAATACACTGGCGAGAAGCCTCCCACACCATTGCTGGACACTATAAACTATCCAAAACATATGAAGAACCTAAACGTTCAAGTAAGTCATTCCCGAGCCTTTTTATTTTTATTTTTTTTTTTTATCAACTTAAGATACAATCATTTTACTAGATTTAGATTTCCTGGGTTGTATGTGAGTTTTGTAACTTGATGTCCTGGGTTGTTCCTTCTCAACGCATAATCAGAGTTGTGAGTTAGGATTAGGTGTCTACATGTTTTCAACAAGTGAATTTCAGGTTTCCTTTGCCATTCCTGCACTTTCTATTACAACTTATATCCAAGTTTTCTGCACCCTAGCTGCCCCTAGCTTATTTTCTCTGGGATAATCAATTGTGTTTTTTGTTTTATTAATTTGCAGAATGAGGAAGGAGTTTAGGCTTTTTTATTCTATAATTAAATTCTGGTTCTATTTAAAGCCTTCAGAAAATTTGGATTTGGGGGTTTTGATGTTTTTTTTGTCTGGAAGAAAGTGTTGACTTTTAAACAGATCTTCAATATTGATAGGAGCTTTGGGGATTTTGCCTGAGAAGCAGGGAGCAAGGTTGAATGAGGATTTGTGCAATTGTGCCTGCATACTTGTAATATGTTTTGACTCATTTTTTATTGTACTGCAGGATTTGAAGCAGCTTGCAAAGGAGCTTAGAGAAGAAATTATATTTGGTGTTTCCAAGACAGGAGGCCATCTTAGTGCAAGCCTTGGTGTGGTGGATCTTACAGTTGCTCTGCATTATGTGTTTAACACTCCCCAGGATAAAATTGTCTGGGATGTGGGCCACCAGTCATATCCTCACAAAATATTAACAGGAAGGAGGTCAAACATGTCCTCCATTAGACAAACCTCGGGTATAGCTGGTTTCCCCAAGCGCGCTGAGAGCGAGCACGATGCATTTGGTGCTGGACATAGCTCCACCAGTATTTCTGCTGCCCTTGGTATGTCAATCACACCTAGTCAATTGAGATCCGAATCTGTAGTTTTCTATTTTAATGGTGAAGTGCTGAGAAGCAAAGTTGTTACCAAATTATGTGATCTTCTTGTTGTGTTTGTGATGGACATTTTTTGGATCATATTAATGATTACTTTAAGTTTGTGGGTGGTTATGGAAACTATCTGTTGTTTAGTGGTTCATTCTCTTTTTTGGTTGGGATTTTTGTGGCCTTATGAAATCCTTTTTGCTCATTCTGATGGATACCTGGCAAGATTTTGGTCTATTTGGAATTTTACATGCTTTCTTGTTCATTATGATGAGCATTCGTTCATTCAAATATGTAGCTATTCAGGGTTTTTGTGTTTATCGGCGCTGTTCATTCTGATAGGTTTTTACAATGATTGATTGGTTATGCAGGTATGGCAGCAGGAAGAGATCTTTGGTCTTCCTAACCATTGCATAGCTGTTATTGGGGATGGTGCAATGACTGCTGGACAAGCTTACGAAGCTATGAACAATGCAGGCTTTCTTGATTCAAACCTGATCATTATTTTGAATGATAATAAGCAGGTTTCCTTGCCTACTGCTACTGTCGATGGCCCTGCACCCCTGTGGGTGCTCTTAGCAAAGCTCTTTCTAAGATTCAGGCCAGCAAAAAGTTCCGACTATTGAGAGAAGCAGCCAAGGTTCAGCCCTAGTCTCCCATAAAGCTCATAGTTCTTCACTAGATTTATTTTATTGATTTCTGTGTTTTTTCTTTCATTCTGCAAAATCTCGAAAAGCTAGTTTATGTGCAGGATATTACACAACAAATTGGAGGTCCAACACATGAAATTGCAGCCAAAGTAGATGAATATGCTAGAGGAATGATAAGTGCTCCTCGTTCTACACTCTTTGAAGAACTTGGACTCTATTACATTGGCCCTGTTGATGGCCATAGCATCCAGGATTTGGTAGCCATCCTTGAGAATGTTAAAGCCATGCCTGCTCCAGGGCCTGTGTTGATTCATGTAGTCACAGAAAAAGGAAAGGGCTATCCACCTGCAGAAAAAGCAGCTGATAGACTACATGGTAAACTAAAATGTTCCAAGCTTGAGTTGATTTCATGTGTACTCAATACGAAATTACATTCATATGTTTCCTCTATGAGATGGCTTGCAATATGGTTTCAATTATCTCGTACCCAGTGACATTCCCAAACTGCAAGACATCTGTGCTTGTCTTGTAATTTCCATGGATTAGCCGAAACTGCCTACTCTTAAGATTTTCCATCGGTATGACCTTGGTTTATATCTCTCTAACGATTAGAAATTGAATGTTATGCTGCAGGTGTAGTGAAATTTGATCCATCTACTGGCAAGCAATTCAAGGCTAAGAGCCCAACACTTAGCTACACCCAATACTTTGCAGAAGGATTGATTGCAGAAGCAGAGAAGGATGACAAAATTGTGGGTATCCATGCTGCAATGGGTGGTGGCACGGGCCTTAATATCTTCCAAAAGAGATTCCCAGAACGCTGCTTTGATGTGGGCATTGCAGAGCAGCATGCGGTTACCTTTGCAGCAGGGCTTGCCACAGAAGGATTGAAACCATTTTGTGCAATTTATTCATCATTCTTACAAAGAGGCTATGATCAGGTAATGTATTTTCATACAAATAGAAACAAATTGAATTGAAGAATGTGTTCAGGGAAACCATTTGGACTATCAATCAATCATGTCACTTTTATAAGAATTTAAGAGAGTAAATTGTGAAGCCTAAGACTTTATGTTTGGGGATGTCTGCAGGTCGTTCATGATGTTGATCTGCAGAAGCTCCCTGTGAGATTTGCCATGGATAGAGCAGGGCTTGTGGGAGCAGATGGTCCAACACATTGCGGTGCTTTTGATATCACCTATATGGCTTGTTTGCCCAACATGATTGTGATGGCTCCTTGTGATGAGGCCGAGCTCATTCACATGGTTGCAACTGCTGCAGCAATTGATGATCGTCCAAGTTGCTTCAGATTTCCTAGAGGAAATGGAATTGGTGTTCCCCTGCCTCCAAATAACAAAGGAACCCCTGTAGAGGTTGTTATTTAAAAGCTCTCTTCCTAGAAATTGTAGTTTTTGAATCTTTTTTCTGCTTCAGACATTGACATGTTTTGATTTGTATATTGCAGATTGGAAAAGGAAGGATTCTTGCGGAAGGGACTCGAGTTGCCATCCTTGGATTTGGCTCAATAATTCAGAACTGCCTTGGAGCTAGAGAGATGCTAGAAAAACAAGGCATATCTGTTACTGTTGCAGATGCTCGTTTTTGTAAGCCTCTAGATGGGGACTTGCTTAGGAGGTTGGTGAAAGAACATGAAATCCTTATCACTGTGGAAGAAGGTTCCGTTGGAGGATTTGGATCTCATGTTTCACACTTCCTTGCATTGAACGGACTCTTGGATGGAAAGCTCAAGGTTTGGCTCTCCCACCTTAGTTTGACTTTCTCACTCTACTCTACTTCTTTGTTCTTTGCTTTGGAAAGTAGGCTTATTAATTACCAAGTGGCATATCCGTTCTGGATTTTATTGTGTGTTAATACCTCCCCATCTCTCGGCTCTCTCCTTGAGTGGATTTACCCATAGTTTTTTAAGGAGAAACAGGCAACCCGCAACAAAAATATGTTCAATTGCCCACAAAAATAGCAGCAGTTGTTAAAGTGAGGAGGATAGTAATTTTTCAAAATGTTTTTTAAGCACCATAAGGAATATGACAACAAGGCAAGGAGATCTATAAAACTTGGAAAACCAGATACTTTGAATTTGAGTCCACACCCCAAAAAACCAAACTGAGTCCTTTAGTGAGGGACTCATTTTGTAAGGACTTGGCACCACACCGGATGAGTAAGACATGTGAAACACATATGTGCCAGACCCACATGGTGTATCCCTTATAGGAGTTTACAATTGTTAAGTCAAAGGAGGTTTATGAGGTCCTCGTAAGCCAAGTGCTATCATGCAAGTCCCTAGGTTGTGTTAGTCATCTAGGGTTGATGCCACAATAGAAGTGGCCTTCTTATTTACACAATATTTGATTAGCTGTGCGATGAGTATATTTTCTTTCATAAGTACAATAAATTATGTTCAAATGTTTTTAAATATATGTCTTATTACCCCAAGTCGAATATGCTTCTTTAGTGGACCTTGAAATTATTTCTATAACTCTAAAATCCGCATTCATTCTTCTCTTGTATTGAAACTGCTTTATGGTGCTTTTGCATGCTTTGTGGATTCCGTCATTTTAAAGTTTTTGTTTTTGTGACGTCTTCTCGATCAAAATTTTCTTAGAGAGATTTTATTATTCCAATAATACAATATGTGTGGTAAAAATAATTGTATGCTACAAAAGTGTCTTTCTTTTGGTTGACTTAAGAAAGTTTGAGTTTCTCATGTTAATTCTTTCATTTCTTAACTTTTGCAGTGGAGGCCAATGGTGTTGCCAGATAGATATATAGAGCATGGCGCTCCTAAAGACCAGATGGATGAAGCAGGACTATCATCAAGGCATATTGCAGCCACTGTCATGTCACTCATGGGCAAGCCTCAAGCTGCTTTTGATCTCCAATAACTTTGCAACAATATTCCTTATATTTAAAGGTTACTGTATCAAGATTTAGCAAAAGCAAACATTTATAAGGTTTTTGTTCTACCAGTCCATGAAAAAGGCTCTAAACAACAATGGTTGTGGAGTATCATTGTGTAGTATTTCATTATTTATGCCACACTCTTCCTTGGAGGTAATGCCTTATTTATAGGCCCAGCTCCTATGGAGGACCTTTTAAACTTGAGTTTATGGCCAAGGAGCAATAATGCAAGCTTATTTTGTTGTAGTTAAGTTTGAAACATCAATTCTTTGGTCTAAGATCAAAGTGATTGTCTCACTAGTCTATGGCTGTGTTTGTAAATAGTCTTCAGAAGTTTTTTTATTATGACAATTGGATTGAAATTATTTCTTTTAATTTTAAAACTGGCACACCAAACTCGATTTCCAAAAGTGCAAGATCAAGCTTACTAATTTATTTTGTTTTAAGACGATTTACACTTCCAAATAAGCTACCTATTTCTAAGGCAACACAACTTGAATTGATTTAAACATATAATTCATATATATATAAAGTATTTGTATGTAGTTTTATCTCCTCCAACTTTCATCACCTTGATGGTGAAGGTGAGGGTATCTTATAGAGGAGGCACAAGTTCAGATCCGGAGGGGATTGGATTCTAAATATCATTGAACAATATATAAAATAAAAAAAAAAAACAATTCCCTTGTGAACTTTCACAATGGGATCTTATACACGTTATAAATAGCCACATTGCTCCCATCAAATGAAATTAAACCAAACAATTAATGCCAAATGAACTTACTTTGAAGATACAAAAAGAAGAGTGTATACCTTACACTAAAGCATATTGTTTCCAACGATATTGTTAACACCTTTGGGATCCATGAAGATATGCCAAATTCATCCCTTTTTGACTCCTTTCGTATAAGGGAAAGACATCAATTCGAATCCTTAAAACAACACGGATCTACCTAAAACAAGTTCAAATATTGTTACACCATAAGGAGGAAGTAGTTACAATTTGTTTCTTGGTTGAAAATTGAAGATAAAAGAGTGGTGTCAATTAAAGGATTAAAAACATGCAAAAATATTGCACAAATTTTGGGAGTTATTTCTAAATTCCCGTTATGGATAATCAAGAGTACAAATTAAACTTTCCTCCAGCAAATTTTTGACCTCCAATTCAATTAAGGTCCAAAAATAATCAAGATTTTTCTAACAATGTGTTGGAATAGCATGCATACATTTTGAATTCCATCACAATTGCTCATATTTAGTGACTTTGTTGCATGCACCATTTGTGTCCTAGAGTCTTCCCTCATGGTCCTAGCAACAACTTCCTCTCCTCTTCTTGCCATTCCTTCCAGCAATGTTTTACAAGAAGGGAAGAGGATACTATGATTAGGAACTAATGGAAGACTCCCAGACACAAGTGTCAATGCTTGTAGCATAGTCGCTAAATATGAAGACTTATCGTAGGATACATGCAAATCCCAAACATATTTGTGCTAGTCCAATATACAATGTTATAGGTTGAAGGTATATTCATGTGAAAACTTACTTCTACAAACATAGGTTCATTACCATCAAGTCAATCGGGAAATACTGCATACTTATGACTTATCACATAGTGAGGAGGTAAATCTTCTTCCTATACTACAAAGAATTACAAGATAACTTCTTCATCTTCGAAGTAGTTAAGATGGAGCCTTGTGTGAATTAACTTCATCATCTTCAAAGTAATTAAGATGGAGCCCTATGTGATGTTAGGACACTTGGAGAAGACACAAAGAAGGTATTGATCATATGCATACACGAGCAAAAAAAAACACTCTACGCAAGAAAGAAAAGAAAAAGTACTCCAAGTGCCTACAAAATGCATTCATGCTCTGTTACCAGGAAACACCTATCTCCCCCCCCCCCCCCCCCCCCAACCCCCAAACCAGCCCACCCCCCCCCCCACCCCCCAACCAAGTCACACCCCCCCCCCCCCCCCCCCCCCCCCCCCCCCCCCCCCCCCCCCGTTTCGTTTCCGAAACGGAAACTCCTTCGAAACATCCTAGAGATAAGCATACATGGTAATAGTGTATTATTTCAATGAATACAAAATATTTAATTTTTTATCAGTTATACTTATCTCTTGTGGTTTATGGAGTACAATTCTAAAATGAGTATTATATATATATATATATATATATATATTGTACAGACGTTTCCCGTAATGTTTCGTACCCAAGGTTTTTTGAAAATTGGTGTTTCCGTGTTTCGTACCAATACCCATTTCCATTTATTGGCAACATAGCATTCATGTAAAATCGCCCTAAAGGTACCAAGAAAGAGTCTTCAAAATGATGTAACAAAGTTCACATTCTTTCTCCCTGTAAAGAACACATGGTCTCTAGTCATGGAAAAAGCTTTTACTTCATCCATAATGTTAAGAATTATTTTTAATTTTCCAAACAAAGGGTTTTTTGTGCAATATTACCTGTTGTGTGGACCCTAAAGGATAAGAGATCGAAATAGTTTATGTCAATGGGGTTTGAAGTCTATGGAAAGACTCCTTGAAGAAATATGTTGGTCACATGCGTATAGTAAGTGGTTGTTTGCTAACTACTAAGAACTTATTATAACCGCAAGTGGCGTGCACAGGACCTAAAATGAGAGGGAAAAGGTTGTTAATACGATTGGGAGAATAGTGATAAAATGTCACCAAATTATATTAGACATTGATAGTGACTTTCAAATTGGGTCAAGTTAGGCAATGCCACTAACTCAATGCATAGGCAAGTTGTGAGATAGTTAACTCACATAGTTACTAGGAGATGGGGACAAAGATAGGTATGTCAATTTGCAAGAAAAAATAATATATATATATATATATATATATATATATATATATATATATATATATATATATATATATATATATAGAGAGAGAGAGAGAGAGAGAGAGAGAGAGAATTGTGTGTAGATTTTAGAGAAAATAATATTATACATTCTAATATTAACTTTTTAAAATAAAAAATATTAGATGTCAACAAAAGCTAAGAGTAATTATACTAGCAATTGCACATGAGGTGCAAGATATGACAAATGAGATGCAAATCCAATGTCTCTACGGAAATACATTGTCATGTAATAGGCGATATGAAACTTTTTGGATAGGATCACCATCTATTTATGTGATGGGGTTGGATGAAGACTAATGAGAATGGAAGGATGCAACAAAGCTAAAAAAGATTAAGAGAAGGCAAACTCGATCTATGCATATCGTTACATGTTTTGGAGATGGGGAGGAAGGGCTTCCGAATGCAAGTGTCTCTCTTCGTGCTTTCTTGTCGATATATACAAAGCTTTGGCCATGTGTTTGTTCAATGAGCACACTCACAAGACTAATACAAATTCGATAACTTTAAATATTACTAATAAGATGTATATTGGATAGAATGGAACGTAGGGGACATTAACTCTTGACACAACCAATCAAAATAATTTCTTTAGTTTTTGCAAAAGTGAAAATACCAAACCAATATTTATAAAATTGTATCTTCAACGTTGCTCAAATATTCAAATGACCAGACAAGTGTAAACATATTCACTGCCCCAAGAACTTACATAACTATTCATCCTTATGAGGGGAACAACATGAAGCGGAGATGCCATCTCATAAGACTAAATATATCTTTACCCAACATTGTCCCCACAGCTTCGCACTTTGTGTTTCACCAGCACAATCCCCTAAGTGCATCAAACCCTTCCAGAAATAAAAGGAACGCGGAAAAAGCCCACCTTTTCCACTCTTTTTAGTTGTTGATTTCAGAAAAAACTTTGGCCTAACATGGGACCTCTACAATTGCACACATTTTCCAATACCTCCTATTACGTGCAAAAATCATCAACAAATGCCACTCAAAATGGCATGGGAAATTTTAATGCAAAAACCACAAGGTATGACACTAGATAAAGGCAACAATAGATATTGGCAACAGTAAACACCAAGGGTTAGCATTCGCTACAGTCTCACGAGTGCACTCATCAATAGAGTTACATGTCTCCCCCATATTTACATTCGAGTGCTACCAATGTATGTCCAAATCTTTTCTAGCAAGACTTTCCCAGTATTTTTTCATGTAGCTTTTCCGATGGCTGGATATGATAGAAGATATTTTATGGTCAAAGATATTTAATGACAAAGGATGCTTTAGGTAGGAGATATTTGATGGAAGAAGATAGTTTACTGTGGGTGACATCTATTAATACAACATTTATAGCCACAATTAACATTTTTTATAGGGACACAAGTGAAACCTAGTCATTGGTATTGAGTGTAATATTAATGGTAGGGCTTTTGCGATGCTTCTCCACAATTCTCTGCAAGTAAGGATTGAATTTTTGTTATACCTCCTTCATAGCCTTCTCATACCCTTGCAAATCAAGCCACTTTTATACGAGAATGTAACACGGGACATAATGAATGGTGTGGTTTCCTTCACGGACAAATCAAAATGATAAATCCATGGAATGGGTTACCACACAAGAGAATTATTTTGAACTCACAAATGAATGAATGAATTGCAGCTTTGTTGGGAGAAAGAAACACAGAGCAACACATATTAAATATGCCAAAAGTTCTTAATAATACACATGAAAGATAAATTTCATAGGTTATTTTTCCTTTCTTTCACATGTTTCTATTCAATAATGTAGTTGTATATTATTACATTTGATTAGTAAATTAAAATGATATTCTCACAATTAGTTTTGGGTAGGCTTTGAATGTTTGTGACAAGGCAATCAAATTCATATCCTCTCATGTAACTTCAAGTAGATGGATTCATCATGAATGAAATGAAATGAAATATTTGTAATTACTTCCCCAAGACCGAAAAGTCTATTGGACCACTAGTAAACCCAACTACTTAAAGACTTGTAGGCTTACTGGTATATTTTAAACGGTTGCTCCTCCTTTTGTTGATTTGAGTTAACATCTCCACCAAACATTTTATTTTACTTTCCTCAGATAGCTCTATCATGTAACCAAATCTTAAAATTTCCTCATACTTGGCTCTAATGTCCATGTACTTTGGAGTTGGACATTCAAGGATGAAATGCTCCTCCGTTTCGATTGCCCCTATATTGCTTAAAACACAAGTCCTCTCTTCCCACAGTTCCTTAGGTGTTGTCCATCTTCCTATCTCACATCAAAGCATGTGGAAGCTAGTCCTTAGCTAAGCGATGATGATCTTTTCCCTCCATTTAATTTCAGCCCCTATATATGCTTTTTCAAAATGTTCATACGTCGGGTTGAACTTTGTAATATAGTGTTGGCACTTCCTACTTGTTTTCTTTTTCTACAACATTGTTCTAAAGTTTTCATTCACTAAGTTTTTAATGTCTTTGTTAATATTAGAGCATTCGCTTTAAACTCTTCAACTTTGGAATTATCCACAGAATCACAATTAATCGTTGTTGTTCTACTTTCTATTAGAAAATAACAGAGATAGCTAGTGAATGAATTATACTTGTGCTTAGAATCAACAATTTGCAGAAAGGGAAAGAATATAGACTCATACACCAACAATTTTATCCTGGAAAACCTCCAGAGGAGGAAAAACCAGTTGGGAAGGGCAATTGCTCTTTCTTCCCACTTTTATTGGCCAATTCAATAATAAGTACAAAATTACAATAAGTATGAAAGAGAAGTAGATAACATCTCACACTTCCTCCAGTTACTTGCTTGCTCTGTCTCAATTACTCCTAGCTTCTACAAATCACAATTCCAACACTAAGAGCTTCTTACTCACTTGCTTCATGCTTCGATGCCTTTGTTCTCTTCCATAACATGCATTTATAGCCTTTCTCATGTTCTCTCGTGCATTGGAGAGGCATGGTCACCCTTTGGAATGTTGGGACTGTTCGCATCATATTTTATTTTCTGTCCGCAAGAGCCAGGACCACCACCCAATGCAGACCAGCATAGGTCCCAGGACCATAGGATGCCCTGGTGGGGCGGCGGTTCTGTAACCCTGCCCTCACAAGGCGGCGTCCTGTCAAAAACAGACAGAACCTCCGTGTATCATTTTTTTCTTCTTCGTGTTGGCTGATTTGATAAAGTAGAGTCATTTTGGATCCCTATGGATCACACCTCCCCTGCTTAGGAGGCTTTTGGTCCCACAAAAGCTTAGTGGGGGAGTAGATGAGGAAATAATTCCCTCACTTGCTCCTTCGAGTACCACCGGGCCTGCCTTGGTGTCTTTCCTTTCAGTCCAATCTGCCAAGACTCCTGCAGGACCTCTCCTAGTCTCTCTGACCTTTTGCTGCAAGTACTACATCCTCCTCCAATTCGCCTTGTGAGTCCAAGACGCAATCCTCAATGGAAGGTAGCAACTGTAGTTCTTCATCTTCATCTAGCATGGATGGCTCATATAGGTGCAAGTTCTCACAGTTTACTACAGAGTACATCCTCATGAATGACAGCAAATCAAGTCGAAAGGCATTTTCTCCAACCTGCTCCAATATGGTGAAGGGTCCATATCGTAATGGCTTGAGCTTCCGTGCTTGACCTTGTAGTCTCTCCTTGCTCAAGTAAAGCCAAACTCTATCTCCAACATGAAGCTTATGTTCCCTTCTATGTTGATCGTGCCTAGCTTTGTACTTGGCCTGAGATTTCTCTAGTTGTTCCTTGACTTTGAGATGGATTTGTCGGATCCTCTCAATGAATTTGTTTTCTCTAGTCACCTCTGTGTCTCATGTATCCTTCTCATCTTGTTGTCCAACTGCTATGTCCAGCAGATTTGTAGGTAGATATCCCAAGCATGCTTCAAACGGTGACTTCATAGTGGATGTGTGTACTGCCCGGTTATAGGAATGTTGAATGTAGGCTAAGGACTCATCCCAAGTCCTTGGGTATTTGTTGTTATACCCTCTGATCAACTGTACCAAAGTCTTGTTTACCACCTCTGTTTGTCCATCTGTCTGTGGATGGAAAGTTGTGCTCCTCTGTAACCTGGTATCCATCTTGTCCCACAAAGTAGTCCAAAACTTCCCCAAGAACCTGGAATCCCTGTCAGAAACAATAGACTTTGGCAAACCAAAATGCACCAATACATTAGCAAAGAAAAGATCTGCCGCCTCATGTGCTTTTACTATCTTTTTACATGCCATAAGAATACACATCTTACTAAATCTATCAACAACAACATAGAGATAGTCATGGCCATGTTTAGACATAGGTAATCCTCCTACAAAATCCATAGAAATGTCCTCCCACGGATGAGTAGGTACTGGCAAAGGCATATACAAACCTTCCTTCCTAGTCTTAGGCTTGCTAGTACAACAAAGTTTACATCCTCGTATAAATTTTGATACTTCTTCTTGCATATTGGGCCAATACACGTACCTTTGCAAGTGGGCTAGGGTCTTACCAACACCAAAATGTCCCGCTACTTTCGAGGTATGTGCTTCCCTCATCAATAGAATTCGCTCTTCTTTTGGCACGCAAAGCTTCCCCCATCGGTAGAGCAGCCCGTCTTTGAGATAACAATCTTCAATCCCTGTCCTTTCAGCCCCTTGGGACTGCAACTGCTGAAATGTCACCCCAAAGTCTTTGTCCTGGGCATATGCCTCTCCGTAAGCTTCCTTCGTGAAGGGCTCGATCTGAGAGATAGTGGCCAAACAGGAAAACTTCTCCTGTGTGGGTGGCCTAGACAACATGTCTGCCACCAAGTTTGTACTACCCTTCTTGTATTTAATCACCAGATGGAACTGCTGAAGGAACCCCATCCATTTGTAGTGCCTTGCCTGCTGTAATTTAGACTGTGCTTACAAATACTGGAGAGGTTTGTGGTCAGTGTGCACAATAGTTTCTTTACCCAACAAATAATGCTTCCATTTTTTAATTGCCTGAACTAGTGCATACATTTCCTTATCATATACTGAATATCCTTTAACTGCTGAAGTGAAAGTTTCAGAATGATAACATACGGGTTTACCTCCTTGAAGCAACACTTGTGCCCATGGCATAATCACTGGCATCTGTCTCTACTTCAAAAGGTTGCTGCAAATTAGGAAGAGCAAGTACTAGGAGCATGACTAATCTTGCATTTTAATAACTCAAAGGATTTGTCTTGTTCCTTACCCCAGTGAAAACTCTTACTCTTTGTGGCCACTGTGTGTAGAGGTGCTGCGATCACGGAGAAGCCTGGAATGAACTTCCGCATGTACTGTACTGCTCCCACAAAACTCCTAGTTTTGTGGCTCCTGTTGGTGTTGGCCAATTAGTGATGGCTTCCACCTTCTTTGGATCCACTCGTAGCTCTCCTCCTCCAACCACGTGCCCAAGATAGACAAGTGACTGTTTGGAAAATTCACATTTCTTCATATTACAAAGCAATTGTTTCTCCCTGAGAACTTGCAAGACTTGTTGCAAATGAGTTAGATGTTCTTCCCATGTGGCACTAAAAATCAAGATATCATCTAGATATACAATGACACATGAATCTATGAAATCCCGCAATACATCATTCATCAATCTCATAAATGTAGCGGGTGCATTGCATAACCCAAAAGGAAGTACTAACCATTCATACAAACCCTATGTTTTGTCTTGAAGGTAGTCTTCCATATATCCTCCTCCTTCATTTTGACTTGGTGATAACCTGACTTGAGATCCAACTTCATGAAAAATTTGGCATGCTTGAAGCTAGTCCAAGAGATCATCTATGCGGGGAAGTGGATATCTGTTCTTTATGGTGATCTTGTTCAAAGCACGGTAGTCGATGCACATTCTCCAAGAACCATCCTTCTTTGGCACCATCACAATAGGTGAACCACATGGTGAGGTGCTCAACGTATCACCCCTTGGTGTAGTAGTTCCTGGAGTTGTTTCTTTACTTCAGTACTCTCAAGCAAGGATTGCCTATACAACCCGATGTTCGGTAGAGGGGATTCTGGCAATAGCTGAATCTCATGCTCTACTTCCCATTTTGGTGGTAACCCACTAGGAGCCTGAAATACTTCCTGAAAAGACTGAATAATACTATCCAAATCATGCTTTCCCTAGTTAGAAATCTCTGCAACTTCTACCCCATCTTGTTTATCCTTTAATAAAAGTAAACAAAACTGATTATGATTTTCCTGAATAAGTCATTTTGCTTGGTTAGCACTTACCATAGTAACATGTGTCTTACGCTGGTGTGCCTGGATGTTGTAGCTGATCCCATCCTTGACCCATCTGTACCGGTTTTCCCTCCTCATAAATATAGCATCCCTAACATACAAGTAAGGACTCCAAATACAACGTCAAAAGCATCAAGTGGAATAACTTCAGCTTCAAAAAATCAATAAATTGGGAATTTATCCCAAACTTGACCTTACATCTTCTTGTTACCTGAATTTCAACACCCTTCTTCACCCAACCCAAAGGATAAGGGTGTGGATGCTCGTAAGTCTCAAGACCAAGCTTCTTTACAACTGCTTCAGAAATCAAGTTAGACTGAGAACCAGGTATCAACCAAAGCATTTACCTTAGTTCTCTTGATCTGGATTTTGATCTGGAATAGTCTACTCATCTCCTCTTCCTGGCTGTCCATGTTGGTGGCCATGCATCCAAGCCTTTCGTCTACATCAGATTCATCTTTGATTTCGACCTCCCCTTTTGTTTTATTTTAAGCTATCATGGACTTCTTCGAGTCCTTGGTTTGGTTCTTCAGATGCAACTCCGAATAACTTCCAACATGTAGCATCAGTATGACCATTGATATCACAATTCTTGAAAAATCCCTCTTGTGATCTATTACAAGTATGTCAAATTAGCTCAGAATCATTAAAATTTAATCTTGTGGCTTTAACACTCTAAACTCATTGTTCCTTATCTTGTTTTGAAACTCCTTTCCTCTCTATCATTCGCAGGTGTCTTCGTATGTCTCATTGCTATGCACCTAGGGAAGGATGTTATGATGTATATGTATTGATGGAGATGCCGACATGTGGCACACATCCCTTATCTTATTATATCATTCATTTATGATTTATTATGCTTAGGAGGTCGTCCTCAGTATTGGCCATAGGTTGAGAATGGTATTATATAGGGGTGTAGAAGGTTGTAGTTAATGTCATCATATTGAGTATTGGAGTGTTATTGTATGGTTTGGAGGTTACCCCCTCGAAGTGGTATTGGAGGTTGCCCCCTCAAAGTGGCAAAGCTATTATATGAGCATATTGTCATCATTTATCTATATTTTGGTGTTCTGTTGATTCTACATGTTCAGATTTATGACTGTATATCCTTGCAAGTTTTGATTCCAACTGTATACGCCCCCCCAATTTTTTGTAATATCCTTATGATAATATAATATCTATATGGGTATCAAATGCACATCCCCTTAGTTAGTTATATGGGCGATTTTGGCCAAAATTACCCATCCAAAAACATCCTAATGTATTTTGTTTCGAGATATAATGGTATTGGAGGTTGCTCGAAGTGAAGAGGATCGATTTTTGAGATTCCCCAATTTTTGCTGTAAATAATAATTTGGGTAAATTTTCTAAGTCAGAAATATTTGAAAATTTCAATTTTTATCTCCATTGGATATTGTTTTGCTGTTATTGGTGTTTTAGGTTTTTACATAAATTTGCTTTTCAGGAAGCAAATTGTGGTATTTTTTATTCAAAATTTATATTTTCAGAAAGCTCTTGAAATTTCAGTTAGGGTTTGTTCTTTGTGTTTTTATCCATCTACCGAAATATTTTTAGAATTCCTAAACCCTAATCATGATCACGGGGATAACCAAATTTTTATGGAAATGGTGAGATGGATGCTAAAGAATGGTGGATAGCCAATTTAAGAATATATATTTCTCATATTTTCATGACAAGGAATAGGTTTTCACATTATCTTGGTGGTCCTGCATGGATTTGGTTTTCTAAGTTAAAAAATGACAGCACTCAGGATTGGTCTTGGGAGGAAATGGAACAACTTTTTATGGATAGATGGGACCACAAAGAGGAAGAAACAGTCAAAGGAAGATGACAGGGAAGAATATATTGAAGAATCAAGAGAGAAAGAAGATGAAGAGGAAGGTGAAGAAGATTCAAGGGAAGAAACGATGGTGCAGCATATATTGAAGAATCAAACGGTGAAGAAGTTGAAGAAGACTACGAAGAAGAGGAAGAAAAACAAGATATTGATTCAGAAGAAGATATTATAGCTCCCAAGAAGGAAGATACCATATTTCAGTTTCATGGATGCATTCAAAGGAATAAGATAATTGTTTCCATAAACCCTAACAACAAGTATAACTTCATCAACAAGGATATGGCTCAACATCTACATATTCAAGAAAGTAATATCAAAGAAGCTCAAGTGAATGGTAAGAAAATTCAAGTTTTTGAAGATTTAAAACTTACTATGGACAAATATACTTTACATTCAGATTTTTTTGCCTTATATATGGATGGTTTGGATATTGTTCTTGGGTATCCTTGGTTAGAGACATTGGGGACAATTAATATTAATATGAAAAATAAGTTTATGAAGATTTGGTACAAAAAGAAGAAGGTCACTTTACAGGATATCAGGCTTAATGGAAATCAAAGAAATAGTCAATATAGATCCATGAGGATGATTTAGAATATGGAGAAGAAGGGAATAAGGATGATTCAAAAGAGGAACATGAAGAAAAATGAAGGAAATGATTGATTCATCTACTCAAGAGAAAAAGAAAATATCAAATGCAAAGGTGGAAGAAGAAAAGAAAGTTCAGAAACAAGGTTGATAAGGTTGAGGATACTACAACTGCAGCATATGGAAATCCATGTCAACATGAGAGAAAAAAATCATGGAGATATCCCAGGGCACATCATATTTCCAACCAATATAGATATACATGTAATTGGAGGAATAATCACTTTATTTATACAGGGGATCAATGGAGCAACAATTATGAAGCATGGAATCCTTATTATGGTTATACATGGAATCCTTATTATGGTTATGCATTGAATCCTTATGTTGGTTATGCATGGAATCCAAGGATGATAAACTATGGTCACGAATGGAATTAGAGTAGCGCAATGGAATATGGATATTAGTTCAGATATGCATCATCTACAGGATCACATATGGATGGATGATCGATCATGGCGCAAAGTGTGTAAAAATTTATCAACACAATCATTACATGGTTTCTTCTTATGTTTCGGGGACGAAACATGTCAAGGAGGGAAGGAATGCTATGCACCTAGGGAAAGGATGTTATGATGTATATGTATTGATGGAGATGCCGACATGTGGCACACATCCCCTTATCTTATGGACTCACATATCATTCATTTATGTATTTATTACTGCTTAGGAGGTCAGCCTCAGTATTGGCCATAGGTTAGAATGGTATATATAGGGGTTAGGAAGGTTGTAGTTAATGATCATATTGAGTATTGGAGTGTTATTGTATGGTTTGAGGAGGTTACCCCCTCGAAGTGGTATTTCGGAGGTTACCCCCTCGAAGTGGCAAAGCTATTATAACTGAGCATATTGTCATATTTATCTATATTTTGGTGTTCTCTCATGTCAAGCATTCTACTGTCTATGTTCTTATTTATACAAGTAATATCCTTACAAAGTTATCTCCATCAATGGATAACATTCCTATTGAACCCATTATAGAAAGGGGAGGTGCCACATTCTATTCTCTTTACCTATGTACCTATGAATCATGCTTCTGATCCCAAGCTACATAGCAATATTGGGATAGATATGTGGAATGACTTTATACTTCAACCTAGGTGCTAGTGATGTAAATTTCATTACGTGGTCAAAGATCATCCTGTCCCATCCATCCATGTGATCCGAAAATAATCAGATTATTACTACCTGATCTCGGACCCTTATAGGCTTTAATTATTTGCCGATAATTTACTCCTTTTAAGTAATCAATTTAAAATAAAATGCAAGACATTTAAGACAATTGCACAAAGATTGATTACGGAGTTCGGAAATTGCCTACGTCTCCGGGTTCGTGGTCGAACTGTTCCACTAGTCAAAACTTGTAAGTTACAATAGTACTTTCACAAGAAAACCTAATGGAATTTTACTTGCCTATCAGTACACCAGTTCTTCGAAAAAATTCCGATGATCAGTTGAATTGTTCTTCACCTTCCTGATGCACAATCTCCTTCGGCTTCAATCTGCCTTCCCAACGCTATCAATGCGACGCTAGCACTCCGGTCGACAATCTAGGATTTGCAAGTAATTGGTGTGGCTCAATGGGCCTATTGGGTAGTTTATAATTTACTCCCAATCACAAATATTTCATCTACTATTGCCTAAAATAATAGGCCAATAAACAATATTTGTTGACACATCCCACAAATAAGCTTAACAAATAATAAGCTCGGGTTGTTTTAACAAATAATAAGCTTGTGTTGTGTGTTTCACAATGCAAATGGGTTCCCTATTTATACAATATTAGGGCCCTTAAAAATAATGCATTTGCATATCATCCTTAGTGCTAAATGAATACCATATACCATAGGGCATAGTTGATGGGATTACATATAATCCTAAGGCTATTTTTAAACCTTATTAATGCATGAAAAAATGGGATCAAATACCCATATTGGCGGATGCATTTTTAATGGGATAAAATCCCATTGAGCGGCTTTGGGAAGTGGGTAATCCCATTTTGGTGTTATATGTTTAGGCTTTAAATAAGCCTTTCCACGCATATGTATAGTGGTCAATGGACCATTAGAGGCATAACCGCCCCCATCTCCACGTGGATTAATACCACGCATGGCTTAAGCCCCTACAACCGCTTCACCTCCTCCTACACCACCTAGCATGATGCATGGCCTATGTTGGGTTTAATTAATCCATTAATACATGGTATAAACATTAATATGTATGTGGTTTGGCATATATGCCATTTGGAAAGTGGACTTACCAAGCTAAATATAATTTCGACCCATACACATGGATAGAAATAATTAACTCCAGTATAGCATGTAGTCCACTTGTCGTCTCCTAATTGGAAAATCGAAATGAATTCGACGAGTGGTGGCAAGCCACGTGGTGGCTTGTGGACCCACCACGTATAATACCATAGTCCACACGGCGGCCGGGGCTCCCCTCCAATAAATTAACTCTTGTTCCAACGTCATCATTTAGTCCACTTGTCGTCTCCCGATAGGCAAATCGAGTGAATTCAACGAGTGTTGGCAACAAAAGTTGAATTTTTCCGATGCCTTTTCTAGCCACGTGTCACAGTGCCATTGGTCCAATATTGACTAGTTGACCAGAGTTGACTTTCCCGTTGACTGAACTTTGACCGAACATATCTAGAGCTCCCGATGTCCGTTTGTCGCGTTCTCACAGTCGTTGGAAAGCTCTCGAGATGATCTTCTGCACTGACACCATTTAGGGATGTTTAGGGAACTTTCAAAAATGATCCCCTGATCACACCTCCCCACTGAGAAAAGCTTTTTGTCCCAAAAAGCTTCCATACTGTCCTGAATCTGAAAAAACTCTGCTGCCACCTCGGAAGTGCTGTTGTAGTAGACCCTTGGGTCTTCTCCTCCAACCTTCTCACTTCGACAACTCTGCTCCGATCCTGGGACCTGTGGGTTATGGGCCCACCACGCTTCCGTTGCACCACTCTGATATCCAAAGAATACCTCCATGCCTCCGCTTTATGGTGCTAAGTTTCTGAATGAAACCTCAACGCTCCTTCTGTGCGGTGCTAAGCTTCTTGATATCTAACAACAAGGATCTTCTTTGACTCTATAACACAGCTCCTAGCTCTGAGTTGATTCCACAGAATCTGAACTGGTTTGAAGGAACTCCATGTTACATAGAGCTTTGATTGATCCGATGTCCAATGCATGTGATGGACAATGCCTTGTCCCTTTACAGACCTCAACGCCTCCGATGCATGATGCTAAGCCTCTTTCAAGACCTCAAGCCTCCGATGCACGATGCTAAGTCTGTTACAGACCTCAACGCCTCCGATGCATGATGCTAAGCCTCTTTCAAGACCTCAAGCCTCTAATGCATGATGCTAAGTCTCTGTTACAGACCTCAACGCCTCCGATACATGATGCTAAGCCTCTTTCAAGACCTCAAGCCTCCAATGCATGATGCTAAGTCTGTTGATCAGCTACCATTCGTATGTGTGGTCACAATGCCTTGACACCGAATGACGTTCCGAGCTAATCCTTTGAGAGCTCCTCTTGTTGACATACAATATCAGGTACCATTCTGCTGCACGGTCACAATGCCTCTACACAGAATGAAGTTCCAACCCGACGTCAATGCCAACGGTGATTCAGCTACCATTCTGCTGCACGGTCACAATGCCTCTACACAGAATGAAGTTCCGAGCTGATCTTTGTGAACTCTACTGTCTGCACAAATGGCAGATCAATCTCCAAGCTTTATATGAGTTAAATCCTGTATCCAAGCTGTAACAGGTACTCACAAGCTGATTAGGAGATAGGTGCCCCTAACAGGGTCTTTATACAACTTTCAAATACAAGTGTAAGGAAATTATATCCTAATACATCATGTAGAACTAGTTGTAAAAATGCTCCATTTTTGGAGTCTTGTACAATAAGCTTAAAATACCAATTCTATAGGAAAATAATTTTGCATGGTAAACCTGTCGCGAAATTTCTCCTACTTGGTGGCTTATGTACTTGGTCTTCTCCACTGCATCGCAATGTGGATTGACTTCATTTGTCTCCTCCCTGCCAAACCAATGACTAAACAAGGAAAATATACTGCATTTTATGGTGTTAGAAAAATCACCAAAATAATTGCCCTCTGGGGGTCTTACTAATGCAAGTATAACAGAGTACAAACATTTCCCAGAATTGGGTCTTTAACTAATGTGCCATGTCTGGTTAGATGTATACAAACATTGCCCTCAAAGGGGTCTTACCAATACATTCTACCCTACACAATAGTTTTCAGGTTTTATCTACATATGAGATATAATGGAATCATCCAAATAGAATTACGAGAAAATTACTGAGTATGTTAAACCTGTCTCTCAGTCTATCCCACCAATCTGGAAATCCAGAAGTACAAGCCAATGCCATCCCTATCAAAGCAACCTGTACTGATTAACCTGCTCGATACCAACTTGCTTCGGAGATTAGCAAGTTTGCAGGTGTCGATTACCAGCTCTGATACCAAACTTGATCCGAAAATAATCAGATTATTACTACCTGATCTCGGACCCTTGTAGGCTTTAATTATTTGCCGATAATTTACTCCTTTTAAGTAATCAATTTAAAATAAAATGCAAGACAATAATGACAATTGCACAAAGATTGATTACAGAGTTTGGAAATTGCCTACGTCTCCGGGTTCGTGGTCGAACCGTTCCACTAGTCAAAACTTGTAAGTTACAATAGTACTTTCACAAGAAAACCTAATGGAATTTTACTTGCCTATCAATACACCAGTTCTTCGAAAAACTTCCGATGATCAGTCGAATTTTTCTTCACCTTCCTGATGCACAATCTCCTTCGGCTTCGATCGGCCTTCCCGATGCTATCAATGCGACGCTAGCACTCCGGTCGACAATCCAGGATTTGCAAGTAATTGGTGTGGCTCAATGGGCCTATTGGGTAGTTTATAATTTACTCCCAATCACAAATATTTCATCTACTATTGCCTAAAATAATAGGCCAATAAACAATATCTGTTGACACATCCCACAAATAAGCTTAACAAATAATAAGCTTGGGTTGTGTGTGTCCCCCTTCACAATAAGCTTAACAAATTAATAAGCTTGGGTGTGTCCCTACAACAAGCTTATACAAATAATTTGAGGGCCCTTAAAATATGCATTAACATATAATCCTTAGGACTATTTATAATACCTTAGGGCCCTATAGCATAGGGCCCTTAAATGGGCATTACATATTATCCTAAGGCTATTTTTAAACCTTAGCCCATAGCATGAAAAATGGGATTAAATACCCATATTGGCGGATGCATTTTTAATGGGATAAAATCCCAATTGAGCGGCTAAGGTGGGATAATCCCAGTGGTTAGGATTGCTTAAGGCTTATAAATAGCCTTTCCACGCATATGTTTAAGTGGTCAATGGACCATTAGAGGTTTTATAACCGCCCCCATCTCCACGTGGATTAATACCACGCATGGCTTAAGCCCCTACAACCGCTTCACCTCCTCCACGTGGTCATAGCCTATGTTGGCATGGTTAATAATACTAATGTATAAACATTAATATGTAATAGCATGTGGTTTGGCATATATGTGGCATTTGGAAAGTGGACTTACCAAGTAATATAATTTCGACCCATATAATGTGGTATAGAAATAATTAACTCGGTAATAGCTGTAGTCCACTTGTTGTACTTACGATAGGAAAATAAAAATTCGACCCATGGTGGCAAGCCATGTGGTGGCTTGTGGACCCACCACGTTGGCGATAATAATAGTCCACACTCGGTCAATAGCATGTAGTCATCCCCTCTGTAATAAAAGTTGAGCCTCTTGTTGTCCACCGCGATATTTTACATCGATCGAAGACCGGTGATCGAAAACCAACAAACAACTCCCTTTTGCCTTTTCACCACGTGTCACAGTGCCATTGGTCCAATATTGACCAGTTGACCAGAGTTGACTTTCCCGTTGACTGAACTTTGACCAAACATATCTAGAGCTCCCGATGTCCGTTTGTCGCGTTCTCACAGTCGTTGGAAAGCTCTCAAGATGATCTTCTACACTGACACCATTTAGGGATGTTTAGGGAACTTTCAAAAATGATCCCCTGATCCCCTCCATCTTGAAACCTACAAATGTGATCCTCTGTGCCTCAGTGACATTATGGACATTAAAGTAGACTTCTAATTGTTTTAGTCATTTATCAAGCAACTTTGCATCTACTTGTCCTTCAAATCTTTTAATCTCAACTTTCGTTTCAACTTTAAAAGGATTATGACCGGATTTTACCTTTTCTCTTGTGTTAGAATTCTCTTCTTCATGCTCTTTCCCATAACTTTCCTCATGGTGGTTCCTTCCTATGCCAAACTTTTCAGCTAAGCCCTGAACCACTGAGTCCATGGAGTCTTGTTTGACAGAATTTATCTTCTGTAACTCAGCAAGCTCTTCTTGCCTTCCTATCCATCATGGTCTCCAGCATCTCGATTCTACGGGCCAAGTTCTCTTCCTCCATTTGTCCCCGAATTCTCTGTTTCCACTTTTTTGTAGAAATTTCTGGATCACAAGGTAAAGCCTCTTCGCCTTTAGATATCGTCACTGTCATACAAATCCAAGAACAAATACCACAATCCTGGATAATTGTTAGCTTTGATACCAAAATGATCTGTAAACTCTTCAACTTTGGAATTATCCACAGAATCACAATTAATCGTTGTTGTTCTACTTTCCATTAGAAAATAACAGAGATAGCTAGTGAATGAATTATACTTTTGCTTAGAATCAACAACTTGCAGAAAGGGAAAGAATATAGACTCATACACTAACAATTTTTATCATGGAAAACCTTCAGAGGAGAAAAACCAATCGAGAAGGGTAATTGCTCTTTCTTTTCACTTTTATTGGCCAATTCAATAAGAAGTACAAAAATTACAATAAGTATAAAAAAGAATTAGATAATATCTCACACTTCCTCCCAGTTACTTTCTTGCTCTGTCTTTATTACTCCTTGCCTCTACAAATCACAATTCCACAACTAAGAGCTTCTTACTCACTTGCTTCATGCTTCAATGCCTTTGTTCTCTTCCATAACATGCATGTATTGCCTTTCTCATGTTCTCCCATGCACTCGAGAATGGGAAAGGTCGTGCAGAAGAAGAGACATGGACACCCTTTGGAATTCTGGGATTGTTTGCGTCATATTTTATTTTCTGTTCGCAAGAGCCAGGACTGCCGCCCAATGCAGACCGATGGTCCCAAGACCGCCGCCCTGGTGTGGTGGCGGTTTTGTAACTGCCGCCCTGCACAGGGCGGCGGTCCTGTCACTAGACAGACAGAACCTCCGTGTATCATTTTTTTTCTTCTTCGTGTTGGTTGATTTGATAAAGTAGAGTCATTTTGGATCCCTATGGATCACCACCTGTCAGTCTTCATATTTTTTGTTTTTTCTAACTAACATATAAGCCTAGTCATAGCAATTGCCTCCAAAGAGAATGTACTTGTTTCGGCCAAGATGATTTCCTAGGGAATTGTGGTCTTGATTATGAAATTGTTTGTTATTATCCACTTCTAGATCCTTTCTATTTGTCTCCATTTCGAACTTCTCATTCCACTAGCCCATACCTCACAATTGTACGACACCAGTGGTGTGACAAGTAACCCAAATACGACCTTAGTGGTCTTCCAATCCCATAGCTCAACATTCTTGCACCTGTTTTGGAGTGCATAAAGAGCTCTCCATCCTCCTTGTATTCTCTTCATCCTACAAGTATCCCAGTTGAGCTTGTTGTGAAAATTGAGGCCAAGATATTTGTATTCTGACACCACTTCAAGAGACTCCAACAAACTGAAAGTTGAGATGTTGCTTCTTCCTTTTCACTAAGAAAATCATAATTTTGTCTTTTCTAATGTTTACCTCCATCCCCATTTCTATATAAAAGAGCTCTAAAGAACGAAGGTAATCTCTTAAATCTTGGATTATGTCTACCATTAGAACTAAGTCATTTGCATATAGTAGGAGTTTCACCACATATTTGGCCAAGTGGACCCCTTTCCCTCCAAATTTGTTTATCCACTCCTCTAACTTGTCAATGTATAAAGCCCAAATAAATTTGAGGAGGGGGGAAACCTTGTTTTATGCATATATCACTCCCAAAACACTCAGATAACATTGCCTACATTTTGATTTTAGCCTTGACTTACTCATATAATATGTGAATTATTAACATGTATTATGTTGGAACCCCTAGTTCTTCCATTTTGCTCCATAATTTGCTCCTTGGCACTGTGTCAAATGCCTTTTTGAAGTCTACAAAGCAACAATATGCATCCTCTTTTTTATCCCAAACCTTTTCAACTAGGTGTCTAAGCATGACACAATGATCGATGGTTGAGTGTTTGGGTCTAAAACTTGCTTGCCCCTTTACTCTCTTTCCTCTTTCCTCCACCCAATTGCTAATCTTGCACTCTATCATACTCCCAAACAACTTTGCAAAAAGAGGATTGACCATGATAGTTCAATAAATGGAGGGATTATTTACATCTCCGCGAGGTATGGTTAAGCTAGTTGTACATTTTTTCGGAAAGCCTTTTTGGATGACCTCATTGAAAGCTTCTTGGATTTGAGGTGCAATGATATCTCCTCCACTTGAAGGTTGTCTATGTCACGGGCTTTACCTATTGCTAGCTTTTTAATACCTTGTATGATGTCCTTAGTTGTGAAAAGTTCTTCATTAACAAAGATAATGGGAGGAGTATCTTGTTCATTTTTACGCTCGTACAATTGCTTTGAATATTCCATCCATTGGCTTGTTGTTATGTTGTTCTTTGTTTGTTTTTTCCCCTGTCAAAGCTCCCTCCAAAACCTCTTTGGTTCATGCTTTTCCCCAAATAAATCAACCTTCCTTCTAGTTCTAGTGTACTTTTTTCCTTTTTCTTCACCAATTGCTCATACATTTTTTGTTTGCCTTTGTTCTATTGGCAAGCTCCTTTAGTGGTCTTCGCACCGCCTTGCACTCTTCATCATACCATAGGGTTTTTTGGAAAGTTGTTTGTTTTCATTCTTTTTGGGTTTAGCTCTCTTGCACATTGTTTAGGGCTTCTTGAATGGTGTGCATTAGCCTCTCACTCTTACTATAATCTCTTCCAGTGACAGGTTTTTACTTTGCTTTTCTCTCTAATGCCACTCTGAAAGCTTGTTGATTTTCCTCTATCAAGAGGATGTTTCCTTTGATAAGTAGGCTTACTTTTGGTTGACCCCGATGTGATCATCATGTTGTTTGTCTTCTTGACATTGTAGTTCCATAAAAATTGGGTTGTGGTATGATTTAAGTTCCATTGAAGAATCTTCTTCTTCTAGCTCTTCTATTTTGGCCACACAATTTTGAGAGCAAATAACATAGTCGTTTACACTCTTCCCATTGTATGTCTTGCACGTAAACTTTCGTAATCGTTCCCATTTCTTGTACATTACATATAATCAAGTTGTGAATGCTACACAAGCCTAGAAGTTCTTCTCCAAAGTGCATGATACCCCATGTTCATCGTTTGAAACCTTGGACCATTGTTGATTTTTCTCCTTTGTCATCCAAGGTGGATTTATATCTAGATCCTCATTATTTCCTAGGGTGTCTGATTGCTTGTTTGTTGTCCTTGCATTAAAGTCTCCTCTTAACAAAATCTATGATCCTACTGTAGACTGAAATATCCCTCTTTAGATGAATATGGGTTTTCACTGTCTAGATTGTGCTTCTTATAAAACTTGGAATTCTAGGGTGCAAAATAACTTGCTGCTATGCTAATAATAGTATCATATTCTATTATTCATTTATAGATGTGTTGTTTATTTTCATCTTGTTTTGCTATGCCAACATTTCAACCCCATGCTTCCTTTATTAACACCATTATAACCCCTTACCCCTTAACATTCTCAGTTTCTTTATTCCAAATTGATGCCTTCTTGTATCCTTCAAAACCTTGTATTTTACGCTCATTGTGCTCATGTGTTTTAGTCAGAATAATTATATCTTTGTCTATGGCTATGGGCTGTAACCTTGGTCCTCTTCTCCAAGGGTGGCCTCTACACTTCTAGTTTACTATTACCGGACTTCCATTTGCAAGGTTGCTTTTATCCTCCCCTTCTCTATAATCTTTTGGCAGCTCTTTTGGTTTTCATCTCATATTGTGTCAAACCATTCATGATTGACAACTGAGCATCTTATTTACCAAAGAGGGCATTATTATCAAAATTATGTCACTGACACATTGATGGCTTATAAAGGAGATGCAAGAAGTGGAAGCATGCAGGATACACGTGAAATGTTTGACAAAAGGCTGTAATAAAACCTGTGCTCCAAAAAAAATCGATTCTTTGTTGTGCAGTGGCATCGATAATGCCAATTGACAGGTGTAAATACAAAGTCCAAAGCTTTTTCTACCACCCTACCGATCTGTGCTAATTATCATGTAAGTGACTAGAAACCCTTCAAGCCTTAGATCTTACCCACACACCAAAATAATGTTAATGGGGGAGGGCCTAATGCTCCTCCAAGTTTTTTTTACAAGGAAAGTTTTTCAAATATTTTCAGAATGGACAATTGTGAAACCGTTTGACAGGCTTGCAGAGTATTTTTGGACCAACATAGATTAGTCCAGACTTTATAGACAGGCTTCTAGAGTATCTGTGAAGGGCAGAGTCTTTTACTCATAGAGGCTATGTGCTGTTTCTGCACAGAATGCAATGGCTTGTACAGGAGTGGTGAACCCATGGTCCAGTGAATCATTTTGTCAAACATTTGGCGTGCGAATGCAATGGCTTGTACAGGAGTGGGTGAACGCGTGGTTCAGTGAATCATTTTGTCAAACATTTCGCGTACCTGTTCCCTAACCCATATATGCAATTTATGTCATAGAAAAAACAAAGGCTGACTAATCCCCAATACCGATACCCCGTGGAGTACGAAAACCTCTTCAGTCAGATGTAAAACTTCTGTAGAAATGAAAATTGTGCTTCCTCTCCAAAATATTTGACATCAGAATATTCAAACTCAATTGGGACGAACCATTTTTCATGTTTATAACTCTTTTTTTCATCTGCAACTGATAAAATAAAGAATTTAGAGCATTAAAAATCTCCCTCGTCCTGCTGGGTTGGAATGTTTGGTCAGATCAAATCCTTCCTCTATATCAAGCACTTTGCAATTTGGAACAAACCAGTCAAAGCTCTGCCAAAACCAGGGAAATACCAGGGCATCCTCGTCTGCCTACTCCAAACGGAATCATCTCAAATTCATTCCCTCTGTTTTGCATGACGTCGATCTCTGTATCTTTTTCAAAGAAACGCTCTAGCATTAATTCTAGAAGCTGATTCCAGACTCGAATTTCTTTGAATTGCCCATGAATTTACCATCAGTCTGGCCAACGACACCCCTGGAGCGATGCCGTCTTGGGACCTGCATTAATTCAAACCGCCAGTGGGATGTCGTCTTGGGATCTGCATAAGGGAGAGGAGCCAATCTTTATGAGTGCACATAGAAACCTAAACATCATATACCTGAAAACAAAAAATACCCTTTAATAGATCATGCTCTCTCCAATATAAATATTTCGTTTTTAAAAAAATAATTATTTGGAAGGGATTTTTTTTTAATATTTAAATTTGCTAATTTGAAATACAAAGAAATTTTGAGGTGCATCATTACTTGAGAGTTAAGTCATATAGTTTCGTTAACCTATTTGTCATCATTTGATTGGTTAATTGGTTTGATATGACTTGATGTGACATATTCTATATGGTGTAATTTTTAAAAAATTTAAGTGGGAAAGTGACATGTACTAGCTCCTTTATTTTCATCTACCCTAACATGTATTGGTTCATGCTCAAGGATTGGCTCCTCTCCCTTAAACTTCTGCGCTTTGAATAAACCATATTTCTGATTTTAATTTTGGTATTGGATAATTATCCTTAAACCTCAATTTTGGTATTGGATAATTATCCTTAATCGTCATCCTATCTATAGCTTGAAACAATAGCTGCGATTCTTGCCATCCAAGTTACATGTTGTAGAAGGGCTTGTTGGTTTCACGGTAAAGACATGAATTGAGAGCATTATATATGTTAATCTACTGCAAAAAAAAATGTTACAATGTCTAGACATTGAATATTTCCTATCCAAAGAAAATGCCACTATCCATATGCCCGCGAGTCACAAACAAAAGAAATAGATTAAGAAAGTTGAATTTTGTATTAAAAGTGTGCATAGAATTTAAGATGCAGTAATGGTTGTAGAGCAGAATTAAAAGGAAAGGTTCAAGATTATAAAGTAAAATTTTAATACATAAAATTTATCTCCATTGGTCCTGCATTGTTCCTTTCAAAAAAGAGAAGAAAATATGGAAATCTATGAATGCTAGAGAAAATATGGAAAACTACCCTCAACATATGGTGTGTCGTTCAGATTCATTTTACATTACGCAGAAAATACCAACCCTTTCTCACAAGGAAAAATTGAAGATGGGTCAGATGTATTTGCTTCTGCCCAGGCAATGCTTTCAACCCTCTTAAAGTTAACTCTATTGCTGACAATCAACAATAACGATTTTGCAAGTCTTTATTTTAATGTTAATATTAAAAGTTAACAAGATATATATGCAAATATATAAGGCCCCCCACAAATTTTGTACAAGCTAGTACTTTTAAACAATTATAGAAGCTTCACTTCATAAAATACATTTGAAAATACAAGAATATATACTCCAAAATTCTCATGGATAAGAGATGAGTGAGGTTAACCATTATAGGCATGAGAAAGCATATGCGCCAAATATGCGTTTAAGAATAACTTAATTGTTCAGAACAAAAGCAAGTATTGTAGTACTGGAAGAAGAAAAGCAAGTCGAACATGTTTTCTGTAGAATATAGTTTACTGTTTACATTACCATGAATGTTCTACAGTCTTTTAAGCAGTTTTAGTCTATGCTACCTTCAAAACCATCAATATCTGATTCTGTAAACCATTTCACGCCAGCACAAGTTAATACAAATGCTTAGCAACAACGCAAATAATTATGTGAAACTATTTATTGCAAAACTCTGCTAATCAAGACCAAAAAACTTCTCCATCATTTCTCACACAACAAGATATGTTTAATCTATACAATCTGAAAAGCGAGAGAAGTTTAACCAAAAGTATATACCAAATTTTTGTTTATTTCAACTTAGATTTAAATATAATAGCAAAAAATAGTCGTGATCAATACAATACAATACAATACAAAAAATTTCCTAGATACGTGAGTTCTTTACAGAGTCTATAATTTAATACAACAGTAGCAAGTTCTGTAATATGGGAAGTACAAAGGCAAATTAAATATGTAGGATGTAAACAATATACAACACTGTATGATTTCAAAATCTGACAACATGTGAAAGATGTACATGCAAAGTTCAAAATATTGTGGTTCTATACAATGGGTGGTTTGTTGGAGTAGTAAATTGTCTCTAATATGTCGGCTAGTTTGCTGTGTTTCTTGGAAAAACCAAGAAAATAGTATGAGTGTCAAGAATTTGAAATTGGAGAAAAATATAGGAAGCTAACATGTGACGGAAAGAGTAGTTGAAAGAGTTACCTTAGTTGTTGTCTTACAATTGAAGCCCCATAATGGCATTCATTTGGTTCATAGTGAATGTTCTTGTTACTTGAAATCCTCGCAGCAAGGAAATGACAGTAGTCTTACTCTTTAAGTATTCCTCATGTGAAACCTCTGTCAATGCAAGAAGTAACATTTGTAGTGGATCACCTGATAGTATGCATTGGATATTTTTGTTTTTGTTAGATTTGAGGTTGTAAATTAGTTGTCGTTTAAAGCTTTATGGACATTATTGCTGGCAAATGTGGCATTGTAGAAGTTGTTTGTTTGTTGTTTGGAAGGTTTCCAATGATGAGCCACATTTATTGCAAATGAGCTCAAATGGTATGGAGTAGATGTTGGTGATAGTCAATGTACCCTTGGAAATGAGCAATGTAGAGATGGAAGAGTTGAAAGAAAAGACCGAAAAAGAGAATTCGTTAAAATAGTTAGCCATACAAATGTTAACATGCTTAGCAGTGCAAGTATATGGAAACTCTTTTGCTATAACTATTGTTGAACAATCATGAAAAAGGATATATGCTTTCAATTCTTAAAATTGTTATTGAAGAATGATGAGAAGGATATAGCAATTCAATTGTTAAAACTGTTATTTATTGCTCATATAAAACTCACCTCATTTGTTGTGTTTAACATTTCTTTTAAGTCTTGCAGTGCTTTTTTCCATCCTCAAGGGCGTGATGAATGTCGATTGAGTAGTTTTCAAGGCTTTGTCATTGTCATTTCCGTTATGCCTTGCAACATTTTTGAACAGATAGAATGTGTGTTTGTGTCTTTGTAGTTGTTCCTCTGGTGCTGTAAATAGAGGTACAAAGGTTCCAAATAGGTAGAGCTACAATTAGAGAAGAAAATGTTTAGTATTATGTAGAGAAGAGCATGTGGAATATGAAGTTTGTGGAAAAGTAGAATTTTACCCTTATTGTGTCTTCTTTTTTTGGCCCGACTTTAATTTCTAGGATGAGTTGGAGGCCAATTTTTTAGCATTTGTATGGTTCAATATTGTTTAACACTTTCTTGAGATTCGTGTTTGGAATAAATTTATATTCTATTGGAAGGGGAGGAGTGCTTTCTATGGTGTTGGATTCATTGAGGAGTAAGATCACGTCACAGTCTCCACGATCATAGTTGGTTTTAGGCGCAATGTTGAAATTTGTGATTCATATTCCCTTTCCAGCCAAATTCTTTTCTTCATGCACGGGGATAAATTTATGGGCAACATTTAGATTAGTTGTCATTTCATCTTTCTCATCAGTCAGATTTGCACGTAGCAGTTGTTTTCCCCTGATCTTTTTGCACAGTTGTTTTATACACCACATGCACGTAACCTAGGAAAATGTTGCCAATTGTAAAACTATTAAGGTCATCAATGGATGTGAGGGATGGAGTTGATGTTGCTTTCCTACAAAGAATGTAGTATATTTCAACATATGTCAATGAGTTCATTTATAAAGTTGGCGTAGTTTGTTTTGTACATACCTTTTTGGTTGATTCTTGTCATCTTCTTGACCTTGTATGCTTTGAATGGCTCTTTTCATGGTTCCTGTGACAACAAAGTGTATAGTGTAAAATGAAAACAATTTTGTTAGTTGTTATAAATGAACAAAAAGTGTAGTTTTTTTACACAAGAAGCACTAGTATTGAATTGATTAGAAGTGCACTTTTGGATGTTATTATTGCATACCTTGTAATGGTGTTTAGTTTTGTTGGAGAGAAGCATATTGTAATTTAGGTATTATTTACATTGAGTAGTGTTTGCATTTTGATTTAATGGAAATTAGATAATGCAAAGTATATTATATCATGATCACTCCAATATGTGTTTGTTCTAACAATGAGATGCCTTTGAGGATTTGTTTTGGACCATATATGGTCGATAATTGGTTTAGAAGTTGAATCTTGGATTTGTATCATGAAGTTCATTTGGCGCGTTCACATATGATGTCTGAGCGTTGTTTTGTTTGTTGTTTTCTTGATGATGTCAATATTGAAATCACCTATTATGTGTACGTTGTTTCTTGTTTGTCGTGTCTTCTTTTGTCAGCAAATCTTTAATTTCTAGGATGAGTTGGATGCCAATTTTTTTAGTAGATGTCATAATTGCAACAATCGTTCCAGTTGCATATGGTTCAGTATTGTTCAATAGTTGCTTGATAGTCATGTTTGGAATAAATTTATATTCTATTGAAAGCATAGGAGTGCTTTCTATGGTGTTGGATTCATTAAGGAGTAATATCACGTCACAATCTCCACGATCATAGTTGGTTGTAGGCACAATATTGAAATTTGTGATTCATATTCCCTTTTCCAGCCAAAATTTCATCTTCATGCATGGGGATAAATTTATGGGCAACATTTAGAGTAACTGTCATTTCATCTTTCTCATCAGTCAGATCTGCACATAGTAGTTGTTTTCCCTAATCTTTTTACACATTTGTTTTATACGCCAAAAGTATGTCTCCTTGGAAAATGTTACCAATTGTAAAACTATTAAGGTCATCAATGGATGTGAGGGATGGAGTTGATGTTGCTTGCTTGCAAAGAATGTAGAATATTGAATCATATGTCAATGAATTCATTTATAAAGTTGACGTAGTTTTTTTTGTACATACCTTTTTGGTTGATTCTTGTCATCATCTTGACCTTGTATGCTTTGAATGGCTCTTTTCATGGTTCATGTGACAACAAAGTGTCTAGTGTAAAATGAAAACAATTTTTTTAGTTGTTATAAATGAACAAATGGTGTAAATTTGTTACATAAGAAGCACAAGAATAGAATTGATTACAAGTGTACTTTCTGATGTTATTATTGCATACCTCATAATGGTGTATAGTTTTGTTGGAGAGAAGCATATTGTAAAAGGTATTATTTACATTGAGTAGTTTTTGCATTTTGATTTAATGGAAATTAGATAATTCAAAGTATATTGTATCATGGTCACTCCAATATGTATATGTTCTAACAATGAGATGTCTTTGAGGATTTGTTTTGGACCATATGTGTTCGATAATTGGTTTAGAAGTTGAATCTTTGTTTTGTATCATGAAGTGGATTTGGTAGGTTCACATATGATGTCTGAGCATTGTCTCACTTTTTGTTTTCTTGTTGATGTCAATATAGAAATAACCTATTATGTGTATGTTGTTTCCTGTTTGTGTATTTGTCAAGGCCTTGTCAATTGTACAAATAATATTAGAAATAGATGCAGTTGATGTTGCATAAAATTTTACTATTGTTATTCCTTGGTTATGAATGCTAATGGTTACGAGCAATGCTTCTACCTTCTTTGTTATGTATTCAATTGTTCTTGGAGTTGAAATATGTTTTTTATGCAAACCATTATTCCATGTACTTGTTGCATCGAAGTACAGTTGAAATGTTGTTGTAGTATGTGTTTTTTTGTTGGAGGGATATGTGTTTCTTGCAAGCATAGTATGTCTACTTGCATTAATTCATAGTCATTGAGTATGTCTTCAGCATGTACTTCGAGGCTTCTTGTATTCAAATATGCAATAAGGAGATCACATTGGGATATAATTGTTTGTAAATCATTTCGCAATTTCCAACTTGAATTTACTGTGAGGCACATCATTTTTGTTGTTATCTCTTTTTCACCTTAAAATTATTTATTGTCAATGGCACTCATAAGTAAAAAGACTCAATATGTGTTTAACTTAGAACAGTGTTGTGTATGTTAGTCCATGTTGTGTTACATTAGTAGGATTAAATGCAAGTCCTTCCATTATAAGGCCTTGGGATCTATGGATTGTTTATGTGCATGCTAGTTGTATAGAAAATTATTTCCACATTGTTAGACATCTTTTAGCTTGGGAATTTGATGTTGGTCTAGTAATACGTAGGATTAGTATGACATTGTTGTCTATCAATTTGTCTTACATGGGAGTGAGTTTCTTTGTTTGTGTATGTCTGATTTAATAAAAATAGAATTAAATCTAATTGCAGGGTAAAGCACTCAAACAATACAAAAACATAAGTAAATAGGAGATATAAATGACTTAGTTGAATCCTGTGCAACCTGGAACTGATCTAGGCAGTGTAAAGTGCTGAACAAGATTGGAACAATGTCACAACTTCTCTATGAAAGATCCTAAGAATTCATGAGACACAAGTGATGTTGGACATGGGCACTAGGTGCTGATGACTGGGTTCCTAGGCACTGGTGACTATGCAGAAGCTCATAATCTACTTTCTTTTGTGTTGCTAGGGTTTTCCTATCATTTCCTGTCAGTCACCTGATATTCACTCTTTGATCACCAAGGGTACCTGTAACCTGCAAAACAAACCCTAGCTACCTGCACAAGCTCACAAACACATCAAATCGGAATGAAAAATGTAATATGTGAAGTCGGACTGACCCCAACGGTCACCCAAAGAGTGAACTTATGACCGAGCACTGCACTACATTCCAGACTCCATGTAGTTCTTTGTGTTCTTGTGTGTGAAATAGTGTCCCTATGTTTCCCTTGCGCCAATGACAACAAGATAGCGAGCTTATAGCTATATAGGATGTAAATGTGTGATATGGAATTGAGAACTTCCCCTTCCTATGTAGTGTATGCAGCCTAAAAATGTAGTCCCTTTGATGGTAGTGATAGTATGTAGATCTGATTGCCCCTTAGAATTTCTATCCAGAATAATAGAGTGTATGTTGTGTATATATATGGATCTCTTGTTTGAATTTTGACACTAGTGACCCAAAAGGCCGACTATGAGCTCAGGATAAGGATAAGAAAACTAGAAAGGCCAACCACAAATGTCAAAATAAGTAAAAAGAACAAAGAGGACAGAGCGCCCAGAATGGACATAGAGCGCCTGGGCACTAGTGTCTGGGACACTAGTGTCCTAGGATAAATGACAAAAATGTGAAAAATCCAATAGACAGGGATCCCTGTGACCTGACCAGAACTGGGTACAAAAATGACAAATGTGAGAGAGAAAGACAATATAAACAATCAAAACAAGTGGATGGAAAAGGATTGTGTCACCAGTGAATACTTTTCTTACTTAAGATCCATGCATATAACAACATACTTTACGACATAGTAAAATAGTAGTATGCGCGTGATTTTGTGTCTACATTTCCCCTACCCTTTATGTTATTTGAATGAAATTCAAGTAGTGTAAAGGAAGTAAGGAACATACCTGTATAGAGTTTAGAGAAGCCATGTTGCAAAGTGTATGTAGAATGTAGAAACTTGTAGCGTGGTGAACCATGGATCAATGTTTTGACCCATGTGGCATAAGTGGAGATAGAAACCTGTCGTAAGGAGAACTTGGAGAAATAGTTGAAATGATTTGGAGACTTTGGATATTTTGAATTGTTGTCAAAGGAGATTGAAGAGGTAGGGAGTGATCAATTCCCAACCCAATTTGTTTGTAAATGGGAGGATTTGGGCGTCCTTCCACTAGAGGAAGAGTGTTGGGGAGAGAGGTCTAGTTTTACTCTCCATCCATGACTACATCCCCAAAAGGTCCAACCACTGCAGACAGATAGAGACCAAATTTAGTTCCGTTTAGTTCCAATTAAAAAATTGTTTGTTCTGATTGAAGAACCCATATAGGAGCAGTATAGGAAAGGCAATGACATCTCATTACCCCCACTCCTACTCCTATAGTAATGGGTGTTTAGGTCATCTCGATTTGAATAATGCTAGATGGCTTCCAAGTTAGGTCATCTGGAAGTGATAGTAATGTAATGTAGCTCCCAAGTTAGGTCATCTGGGAGAGATAGTAAAGTATGCTTATTGAACTGATTGATTGATTTGCTTTGAATGATATAAGATTATTTTGAGATTGTGTACTTAGTAAATTACTCATGGAGAGGTTTTTTATTATTTTCCACCAGATTAGGTCATTTGGGGGAATAGATTTGAAATAGTAGAAAGTATTGATTGTAGTATAGAATGATTGTACCTTTGTTCGAATGAGATCAGAGCAAGTTGTAATAGTAATATGCTAGGAGTGTTGATTGACTGTATTGTAACCTGAGAGGGATTATGGGATGATCCCGATTGTATGCCCCCCTTTTGGTGAAAGGGTGAAGGGAGGAGAAATGAGCACTGAGCCGAAAGCAAGACATATAAGATGTTGTAATAGTAAATGAGAAATAGTATGGATAGTATAGTCACAGTGTGAATAGATATTGAATAGTACATGTGCTAGATGTGAATATGAGATGTTAAAATTTGTATGGTACAGTGCTAGAGGAAATTATGATCCATATGGCACAAACGGTGAGACAAACAGAGTTACGAGGCTCAAGATATGAGTGAAATTGTGCAACATGTATTAGTTGTAAAAGTGGTGGTAAATAGTAACTATAGTATATGAAAAATTGGAATTACTATATATAGTAATAGTGAAAAGTGAATAGTATTTCATTTATACTGAGATTGATTAAGATTTGGAGCTCTGAGCTGTGAGGATGCCACATGTTAGAGCAATGAGTTTGACTAGATTTGAGAGAGTAGCAGTAGTCGTGGCTTCACAGATGACCGATGAGTTGGTAAGTGTGATTATTTTTGGAAAATTTTGTCAAATATGTCTATTTTTTATCAATTTTAGAAAAATTTTCTTTTTTATATTTTTTTAGAGCATTTCTTGACCTGGGTGGAAGTGTCCAGGGCATTTCTACCCCTGAGGACACTATCGTCCAGTTCCAGGTGCTAGTGACCTATGTCTGGGTGCCCATGACCTGCTCCTAGGCGCTGACATCCCAGAGCAGGGATTGGGCACTGTATTGTGAACTGCTGATATTTTGATCAGTTTGATGCTATGATAAGTGATTTTTGCAATATGTATGGTGGAGTAATGGAGGAATTTTTGTGCTTTTTGTGTTGTGCAGAGGGATATGCACTCGAGACAGGTTTGAGTGGGCTGTCATTTGAGTACATTGCTTATGTTAAGCTTGTCAAATGTGGAGTGGGATATATTGGACCATGTCTTCCTTACGACACATTGCTAGATTGGGGGAAGTACCCCATAATATGCCTATGTTGACTGCTTTATGTGATAGATGGTGCATAGATACATGTACATTTTGGTTACCTACTGGTGAGATGACAGTGACCCTAGAGGATGTATACAGATATTACGGTTGCCTATTGTATGAGAGAGTACAGATGATGACTATAGTGGATTCCCATAGAGGTAGATGAGGGCAACGAGGTGGTATTTTATAGGGACATGAGTACAAGAAGAGACTCATATCAGTTTAGATGTGATATTGAGATCAAGTGTTTCAGTGGTTGGAAGTTTATTGCAGTGATTCTAGCGTCATCAGTGGCAGTGGAGGGTGGTGGAGTTGGGATATTGTACAAGATGCATGGTATTTATTAGTATAGAGGAGCATGGGACTAGGTATGCATGGGTGTGGTGTGTATTGGCCCACTTGTATAGAGATTTGTATAGATTTACTCAAGAGGATCATGGGGGTGGACTAGGAGCCACAAATTTGTTGCACGTATGGGCATATGAGCATATTGCGATATTGAGGCCACTCAGTGGGCCACGGGCCAATTGGGCTAGACCCAAGATATTTGCAGTGAGGTAGGTAGGCACTCGTAGTTGGAGGATGGATATGACCACCTAGAGGTCAATGTTAGATCAGATGGGCCCTTGGGGCCATTATATGGAGACCATATGGAGACTATGGTGGATGGGTAAAGGATGGTGTGGAGCTGAGGTGTATTCAGTGCACCATGTGGTTAGAGGATCACTTCCCAGGGGTGACAGAGTTGTTCCAGGGTGAGTGAGTATCTAGACAGTTTGGCATGGCCTAGGATGTGCCCCCAAAGCCATATATATGGTTGAGATCTACTAGAGTGGTGAGATGAGTAGGAGCGAGGCCTGGCCCGACAGGAGCACAACTAGTGCATCCTGGTCCAGATGAGGTAGATGTAGCTATAGAGCCTATATAGGTTGATGACGCGGGGTGCACCCAAGCCTATAATGAGTGGTGGGTGACACATCGATGGGTGTTGTTATTTCCAGTAGTGGTGGATGCGGCTGGTGGGCCGACAGTTGGAGGAGTAGAGGGGTAGGCACCTACCCCCGATGTAGATGGTGTAGTAGTGGCACGAGCTGAACGTAAGTATTGTGCATTGTTATTTGTTAGTTGTTGTTTATTTTATTAGATATTATGGTGTGTAGTGACTAATGGTGGTTTTTGTGAATGCAGGTGATGCTTATTGGTCATTGATTGTAGATTCATTGATACACACGTTGATGTGGAATGTGCCTCTAGATGTGCTCGTGGGAGGTGGTATGCTAGAGAGAGTTGATGTTATTGTGGGTGAGCATGCCCATTTGTTCGGGACAGTGGCTATAGAAGACAACCACGTGTACCATGTTATTGAGCGAGCATGATGAGGCTTGTGCAGAGACTGAGTGAGCTAGACAGGCTGTAGGAGGAGGGGCCCTAGCTCAGGATGTTTTTGCGAAGTATGGTGAGCTACAGGGCTGATTTTCAGAGAAGATAAATGAGATTGCTATATTACGGAGTTAGTTGGAGAGATATAGAGGCTGAGATCAGTGATGTAGAGTGAGCGGCGAAGCTTCTAGTTCTAGATCTCTCACTATTGTATATAGTGATAGTGAGGATGATGTATGATGTATTGTATATGTTGTATCGATGCATGGGGGCTTTCCCCCCAACGATTGTATTTTAAAACTTATGATTTTTGATGAGACATATATATATATATATATATATATATATATATATATTATATATATGAGAGAGATTGATAGAGAGAGAGAGAGAGAGAGAGAGAGAGAGAGAGAGAGAGAGAGAGAGAGAGAGATCATATGTGTTGTTGATGTGCATTGGTATATGATGTGATGATTGTTGTGCTGCACTTTGGGTTGATATGTACTTATTTGAAATGGTTGTTTTGATTTGAAATGCATGATGATGTGGAAAGAAATAGATAAGTAATGATTAGAATAGGATTTGTATTTGAATAAGAATGAAGAGAAAAATAAGTGATGAATAGAAATAGATGCATGTGATGTAATATAATATATAATAAGAGAAATGTTAAGAGAATAGAATAATGATTCTAGACACTAAATCATGCACTTGGTTACATTTCTAGGTCCTAATCACATAACACTGTTGATATGATTCATAAGTGAGAAAACTAAGTAATTGACATCTTGATCTTTGGACTCTTTTTCTATATCTTTCTGGTTTCCTCTTTGGTCTTACACACCCTACAACCCAGTTCTGATACTTTATTTACTTATATTTCATGACTCTAGGACACTACCTCCCAACTAGGAATGTTAGTGCCCAGGTTCCCTCATCCCCTCTTGGGCACCCCCAACCTCTTTATATCTTACTCGCCTCTTTTGGGCCTCTTTTATATTTTGGGCATCTTGTTTTCTTATGGGTCAAACTTTTAGTTGTTAATTACAAAATTCAAACAACGAAATCATATAGATACAAATCTATGTGATCATAATAAAGGACCAAGCTCTAAGCATTTATTATGATCACCTAAGGTTTCATATAGAGGCATTCTAAGATCATTAAAACATCCATATTAGATTCATTCAAGGGACAAAGGACTACATTTTCTCATACACACATAGGAGGGGAAGTTTATTTTTACATCCACACATCTATCTACATTGGTACATCTAGTTATTGCTCACTATCAAGTGCATCTTGCACAAGAGCTTCCTAGGGCACAATTCTACACACATGCACATAGAACTACATGGATTCTGAGATGTAGTGTAGTGCTCGGTCGTAAGTTCACTTTGTCAGGTGACCATCGGGTCAGTCTGAATCCCCATTTGCATATATTTTTAGGATTTGATGTGTTTTGTAGGTTTTTACAGGAGATCATTTGTTTTTCAGGTTACAGGAGAATTTTGTGATCATACCATATGACATATAGGGACATAACAATGAAGGTTAGTGACCACCTTGCGAACACAAGAAAAACTAATTTTAAGAGAACCTACACAGTCACAAGCACCCAACAGAGGTCTCTAATGCCTAGGCCTAGACCCAGTCCAGGATGCCCGTGTCCTAGGATCAATTCTGGAAATTATAAGCAATTTTTTTGTGTTACGGTTGACAATCAATCTCCTCATGTTTATCAGTTTTCCAATCCAGAATACTTCGGGATTATTAGTAAATCAACTAAGTACTTCTTATGTTCCTCTCTTACACCTAGGGTTTCAATATTTTTATTTAGCTTATTGCTTGTGTCAGATATGTACTTTAGTTTATATTTATCATATGTGACTCTACAATATTTTAGGGTTTCACAAATTCAATTTTTTATAAATCATTTGGTGAACCCCACTCATGATCAATCATTCGGATCTTTCTTTGGCATATCATATTTTCTATCATGGCTCCTAAGGTTCATCAAATCTCTTTATCTGAATTACTTCAAATGCATTCACCTTGCAAAGAGGTTCTTCAAAAATCCCTAGACACCATGTTTCTCCCTAAAGATATGCCACCCGCTCAAGTAAGTTCCCATTTTCAATCGTCTCTTGAATGACCCTAGCCTTCGTGATCCTCCATCCAATCAGCCCATCTTAGATTCAATTCAAGCTTTGCATTCTTTATTTCAAGACAAAATTCAATCTATGGAATCAATGATTACATCTCTTAAATCTGAAATCCAACATTTCAAGGATGCTTCTCTGGCTCATGCTAGTTCTCCTTCCACATCTCATTCTCCTCATCCTACTTCTATGTCTTCTACATGTGATCATATTAGTGAACCTAAATTCTCACTACTACCAGAACCTCTCAAGTTTGATCTCAATGCTAAGCAACATGACATTCTTACTGAGCTCCTTAATCATCAATTGATCAATTTTCCAACTACTCATTGTTATCCTCCTTATCGGCTTGATCAAATATCAAGGTATCCCATTTTGCACTTATCATCAAATCAATGGACATAATGACAACGATTGATTTGTATGTTTACAATGAAGAATCAAACATCTTGAGTGTCAAGGTTTAATCTCATTCGCTGCACAACATTCTATTACATGCCCATCTCCAAATTTTACATCCAAATGGGTTCCTAAATCTGATTCATCTATGTCTAATGAGCATCATGCCATCACTTCTAATGTTCCTTCTTTGGTCACTCAAGCACCACTTATACAACCCATTCCAGCTAAGCAATCACCTCTCAAGGTCCGTCCTCAATCACCTCCTCCTATCAAGTCTTCTACAACATTATAAATCCCAAATAAGCAGCCAATCACTAAGCAAGACCAACAAACTCTAGATGGCCTCTTTCATTACTTCCCACAATTCAAGGCCCCTCTCAAATCTGTCACTTCACAACCAATCACTTTTGTCAAGAAAACTATTCCTTACATTGATCCCCTTAGCATCATCGACTAGATCTCCATCTCTTGGCACACTTGGGGGTATCATGCTTCCTTCTTCCCCCCTTAGAATATCAATTGTCTCTAATCTTTACACGTATAGATTACACTCCGTGCTTCATACTTTATATTTTTAAGCATCTTACACAACTTGATACACCACTTGTATCGTCATTACCCTATGACGCACTCTTGTGCTAAGGTTCACACTTGACTGTTGAGGAACATACTACATCCATGAACCTCACATCAACACATTGACACACTACACATTACTCACAATTTATTTCTATGCTTCATATTGCATTTCACACATATTCATCACTACACTATGACAACTCTATTCCACAGTTCATACTCACTGTTAAGGGTCTCAATCTGAAATGAACCTCACCATACACATCTATGCTCTATGCTTCATTGATCTATCTTCTAGCACACATGTTCAAACCATTTCCCAATGACACACTCTTGTTCTATGGTTCATTCTTGAACTGCTGAGGGGTATTTATAAATGAACCTCATCACATCATATTCATCCACATACACTCGGGGGGCACATTGCTCCTATCACATTCACATTGCATATCATTCCATCTCACTCATTCATAACATACTACATATCTTGGTTGCACATACTCTTGCTTGCTTATACTAGTTACATGTACACTTTGTTTCACATGTTAGACAAGATACTTAGTATGTCATTATCTTTTCTATATACACATGCACGTTCACTTGTTCTCTAGTTGTGAATGCATAAATTTATACATATATTTACATGCAACATATGGATGCTTGGCACTGTACCTCTTACTAGTCCCATTGAGGCTCCTGGGGGCATCTACTTTTGTACACACTACAGGTGTTATTGTTTCATTTTATACTACTTCATATTCTTACTAGCACACTACTCTATCAATATATACATGTCTTGACATACTTTTTATCTTTCTAACATGCTAATGGGTGCTTCATGTGCAACATTTTCCTTTGTAGGAACTATTTTCTACCATGGTTGTCTAATACTTTGCTTGATATTGTTTTCCATTGTATTCTATTATATGTTTTGGGCTTTGCCCTATGTCTTGTATGTTCATTTCTTGTATGATTTTGTCCTGCTTCATGTCCCTGATTGTCTTGTGACATTGTGAGTGATGTCCCATGTTTGAAACCCACTTTTCATGGTCTACTTTGTCTTGCTTATTGACTTAGTTTACATTTGTCTTCTATATGCGTATTTTGTCACTTGATTCTACTAACACATGTTTCTAGCCACTTTTGTTTACATGTGCCTTGGTTTCTACCAAGCACATTCCCTCCCCCTACAGGGTATCATTTTTAGATCAACATACGGTCCTCTCCTTTGGGCCGCATCCTCCTAGTGACATCACATGCACCCCAAACAAGGGGGGACATACATTGGGTTAAACAGTCACCCCATTTAGCAGCAGATCTCAGAGCTTCAGTACATGCCTACACAGTACAGGAACATAAAAGAGTTATAGACACATAAATGACCCAGATTCTGACTTGGGTCCTACATTTTAGCACAGACACTAGTGCCCAGATACAGACACTAGCACCTGGGTGCATTCCTAACCTTTCCTGGGTGCCTATGACCAGGGGGCAGTTACAGTTACTTTCTCATATCAACACAATTTTCAACAGTTCACAGAGCAGTTTTCACAGTACAGGCACTAGTCCTCCAGTAATCAGAATGCATTCTATCTCTTTTTTCTATCTTCATTTTTCTACTTGGATCAAACTGGAATCAACATGGAAAAAAGTAGGATCACACCATCTGTAGTGGTGTATAAATTTCGGGAAGCAGTCAGGATGGAGAATAACACTAGACCTTTCTCCTCAACACTCTTCTATCGTCGCATGAGATCACCCAAAAAACTCATACTTGACATGAGATCACCCAAAAAACTCATTCTTGGCTTGAGATCACCCAAAAAACTTGTTCTTGGCATGAGATCGCCCAAAAAAAATCATTCTTCTATAGCAGTTCAGGACATTTTCTATCCTTTTCACACATCACGAATCAGGTGCACATGTTCATTTTTACTACTTTTTTGCATTTTTACATACTTTTACATGCTTTTACAGAGTTTTCATAATACATGTGACTTTGACTACTCTTTCGCTCTTCTTTTGTAGGTCTGTCCTTAATACGCAACAAGAAATAACCCCCACATCATCAAGCAACAAGTGACAATAATTACAAACACGATACAACACATACGCTTCACCCCTAGGGTCACTTCCTCTTCTCTAGCTTCCACACTTCACTTTTTATAACTCTACACTTTTTCTTATCTCTTTGGCACACTTTCGCCATCACATCTACATGGTTATTAGGTACACATATCTTATCTACTTTATGTTATCGAGTATTCACTCAACAACATAAAATGGGGGAAAATATAGACAAAAAATCATGCACTTGGGTACATTTCTAGGTCCTAATCACATACTACTATTCATATGATTCCTAAGTGAGAAAACTAGTAATTGAATATCTATCTTTGGCCTCTTTTCAATCTTTATGGTTTTCTCTTTGGTCTTGCACACCCCACAACCCAGTCTGATCTTCATTTCTTTATCTTTATTGACTCTACACCAGCACCCAACCAGGATGCCAGGCCCAGGTGTCCTCATCCCCTCTGGGTGCCCCCAACCTCTTTATATCTTACTCACCTCTTTTTGGGCCTCTTTTATCTTTTGGGCATCTTGTTTTCTTATGGGTCAGCCTTTTAGTTTTCAATTACAAAATTCAAACAAGGGAATCATATAAATACAAAGCTATGTGACCATAATAAAGGACCAAGCTCTAAGCATCTACTATCATCACCTAAGGTTGCATCTAAAGGAATTCTAAGAGCATCAAGGCATCCATCTAGCTTCATTCAAGGGACAAGGGACTACATTTTTTTGCATACATGCATAGGAGGGGAAGTTCATTTTTCCATCCACACATCTATCTACATTGCTACATCTAGTTATTACTCGCTATCAAGTGCATCTTGCACAAGAGCTTCTTAGGGCATGATTTCTACACACACACACAAGAACTACATGGAGTCTGAGATGTAGTGAAACACTTAGTCTTGAGTTCACTCTGTCAGGTGACCTTCGGAGGTCAGTTCGAATCCCCATTTGTCATCTTTTTCTTTTTAGGATTTGATGTGTTATTGGGGTTTTGTAGGTTATCTTTCTCTTTGCAGGTTCTAGGTGAATTATGTAGACATGATGCGACACACATGTGATAAAAAGGCTCAAAAGGTTAGATGACCACAATTGTGAGACCAAAAGATTCAGTGTTCACAACCATTTTTTGTAGTCACGGGCATCCCAGTACAGTAGAATCCAACACCTAGGTTCCCTGACCCAGAAAAGTACCACAGTCTACAGGACCAATCATGTAAAAATTAGCAAAAAAACTGATTGATAATACAACAACTTAGTATTCAAGATTAGATGCCAAAATTTGAGACAGTGGGATCCTCTTCACTTGAATGCCCTTTTCAATTGGGTTTTCTTCATCTCTTGAAAGGCAATTGAATAACACCAATGTTGCTAACCTGTGAAGGATCTATTTATGTCCACTTGACTAAAGACTTGGTCTCGAACTGGCCATCCTTCCAAATATTCTCAATAATGTTTCTTAACATACAAAGCATTCTTAACTTCAATAGTTTCCCATAAAATTAATAACTTACTTTAAAAATATGAGAGAGTGTCATTTTGTATGTATCTAAGCCTCCATAATATTCTTAAAAAAACTTGTTTGTAGGGAATGAAGCTTCTTGTAGATCTTTGTAATATGATTGTCTTCCAGACCGGATCTCTCATCTAAGTTTCCTTTTCCCCTCCTTCTTGGATAGTTGTCTTACATCTCCTTTTAGAGCTCCAATGTCCTTCTCCAAGATTCTCAATAAAGCTTTTAATCCAAATATCCTTTCCTTGGCTCCCTCATAGACAACAAGCCTTGTGACAACTTCAAGATCTTTATTTTTTCTACTATGCAAAGAAATATCTTTGATGGGGAAGGGGGATTGGGGGAGTAAAAGGTTTCTTTGACCAAAATTTCATCTATCACCCCTATTGAAGTTGGTAGGTATAGGCATAGAATTTTCTTGAGGGAGAGGTCCAGGGATCAATAGGGCTAGGGTTATAAGAAACATTTCTAGGTGTTTGGAGGTGACAATGTTAAGATGAAGGGTAAAACAGATGATCCCTTGATGCAAGGTGAATGGCCCTTGAGTGTTTCTAACCTCTAAAATGGATTATTCCAGAATAATGATTTAAAATGAAATGTGGAAAGAAAAATTTGAAATTTCTCCTTAAATGGTTGAGAATAAACAAGATGATTCAAAGGAAAAGGTGATATATCTACCTTCTAAGGTGATGTATCTCACCATATTTTGGATATTTCATCAAAAGGGATTCTAGAATAGAAGCCACTTTAACTCCATCATTGACAATATGTGAACTCCTTATGTGTCCTCATAGCAGAACTTGCTTAGTTTCTAGGATTTATCAAGTTCTACTGAAGAAATGATTCCCCTCCATATTCATCTTGTTTAATCAGCAATTATGCTCTTCTGTGACTGTGAATGATATGCCCTCGTATGTTATGGTCATGTCTTTCCATCCCCTAGTAAACTTCAAGGAAATGTGTTGGTCATACCCATTAATCCACTCGATCAAATTAGAAACCCCTTCGTATCTGCATACATATACTCCATAGCTCCTTCTTTTCCTTCCATGATGGGTTCACATGTTGGATCTACTTGACATGATGCACCTCCCATTTTGTCTTTGAAACTTGCCTGTCTTTCTATTTTTCAATAACAATGGCAATAAAAGTGCCTTATAAACCTTGCTTCTTATCAACCTTATCACCCACCCAGAAAGTATGTATGTTATTAATGAAAGGTAAGAAATAATTTGATAGTACTGCTGACAAACCATTATTATAATTATCATTTACTTCACATGTGTGAAGGATACCTCAGTATTTATGCTTTTGAAATGCATTAAGCTATTTTGATCATTATAAATATGCACTTTATAAATTATTAGGTAACTCCTCATGATTGTACCAAAATTGTAATATGTTGATTGAGTACACCATAATTAGCTAGAGTGTCCACATACCTTATTCCCTTCCCTATACGAATGTGAGATTTTTCAATTATTAAATGATTTGCAAATGTTAATGGCCTCAATGAATAAAGTCTTTAATTGTCCAAAGATTGGGAGGGTTCAACTTATTCAAGTGATTAATGATATTCATGGAGTATCCTTCTATAATGATTTTAGAGATGTTACATTCCTTCACACGGTCCATTCCCCATAATGTTGGATAAATCTTCACCATAATGTGATTAGATTGATGTCCCATGCTTCTAGCATAAGCAACAATTATACATGGCCTTTGTGGTCCCTGATTATTCCACATCCTCTACTAGTTCATAGGTTTCCCTTCTAAGATCCATCAAAAAGAGCTTAAACCACAGATTGGGGGTGGTATCCAATCAAACCAATGTAGACCTGTTAATGCTAGTATTATATTTTTAGATCTACTGATACGATCTCCGATATCTATATTCTAGGCAAGATAGTATAAATTCTTCCTCCTTTGGATATTTTTTTTTTCTAGGGGTCTGAATTTCTCTGGTATTTTCTTTGACAGCAATAGTAATATCCATGAGTTCATTTTTTTGTAGTGATTTATACTGTCCTTGAAGATGACTCCATATCTATGGTTTTCCAAATTCTCTAGATGGTGTGTGGAAAAATCATCATAGTATTTTGGCCATGCAATGCTTATATGGAGGATCCCATTGTGTCCAAGCTTACAAAACTTCATGAGGGAAATATCCAACACATATCAAATCTAGAAAAGCATTAAGCATCCATAACTTACCTAGTTGAATTCACAGTGCAATAATAAGATGCTTCACATCTTCTAGCCTCATTCTTGGGAAAGGGAACACTCATATTTGGCATAATGAACCCTTTTCTAGGATAAAGTTATCATTACATTAGAATATTTCCCTTATCTATTATTCAGATATTCAATGATGCACCTTGGCACAAGAGCCATCTCTAGGGCATCCAGATTCAACATCACACACACATGAAGAACTACATGGAGTTTAAAATGTGGTTTTTCATGATACATCTCTAGATACAGGTTACAGGTGAGTCTATGTAGATCTTGGTGCGACATACTGGTAATCAACAGGTGACAGGGAACAATGACATTATGAAACAACACTATAAAACTCATTTTATGAGGTATTTGAGAAGTCATGGGCACCTAGACAGTGGTACTACAATGCACCAAGCACGTGCCCCTGACCCAGATCCAGGCACCCCAGTCTAAGCATTGTTCCGATAGTTCTATGATTTTTCTAGTGCTGCAGTTGTGATAGTTTCTGCCACCTATTTATCATGTTTCCAGTCCAAAATACTTCAGGATTTATCATGAAATTAGATAAGTCTTATCTTCTTCTACTTGCACTTAGGGTTTCAATTTTTATTAGTTTATTGCTTGTGTCAAATTTATATTTCACTGATTATTTACTATATGTGCCTCTGCATTATTCTAGGGTTTAGCATAATTCATTTTTTGTTAAATCAATGGTGTGTTGGTATATGTATGATGGGATAATGTGAAACAATGGTTGTAATCACATGTGATGATGATGAAGAGGGGGGAAAGATGAGAAATTCCCCCTAGTGCATGATAATGAGGTTCATTTATAAAATCCTCCTCAGCAGTCAAGAATGAACCATAGAACAAGAATGCATCATCAGGAAATGGGTTTTTTCACGTGCAAAGAGATGCTAGAAAGGATATGACATTAAACACAAAGCATGAGTTGTGAAAGGAGAAGTTCATTGATGTAGTCAAGTTTGAACTATAGCACGAGAGTGTGTCATAGGGTAATGAAATAGAAAGTGGATTTCATCTACTAGAGATTAAGATGCCTGCAAGGCATATATGGAGCATGTGAAGTAACGACTTTGTGAGAATAAGTTCCGAATTGGATGCTAGATGTAATGGAACTAATAATAGAAGGTGTGGTGAGAGGAAATGTGGAAGCATGGGGCTTAGGAAGCCAATGAGGTACTGTAGCAACTTGTGATGAATGAGAGGATGCAATTATATGTGGATTAGATGGAGGACGCAGATGGATGATGACATTAAGAGGTGGACGAATGACTACTTTAGATGGAAGTGAAGGAGACAAGTGAACAACAGTGTGTTGTCACCTCCCCAGGACTTGTGTTTTTCCTCCCCAATTTTAAATTTTTTTAGGTTAGGTGACTACTAAATGCCCTATTAAAGGATCCCATGAGAAAGAGCTAGTTTCAAGTAGTTAGTCGTTTTTCAAATAAAAAATTGATTAAAGGTAAAATAGGGTTGAGGGGACCCTACCCCTTACAAGTCAAAGTTCCATATGAACAGATGATTCAATACAAAGTAGTCCAAAAAATATAACATATATAATGATAAAACCGTTCAAGAACCATCCTGAGCATTAAAACAAGTAAAAAACATAGAAGAAATAACAACTAAATAAGACTACCGAGAAAACTAACAACATAATAAAGTAAAACATAGTAATAACAACCACCCCCACATAGATTACTTTTTGGATTTTTCAAGCCCATCAAGTACGTTCACCCATTCTTTAGCCAGAGATTCAATGTTGGTTCCCAGACGACGCCAAATCACACCCTGTCAACTTCCATCTTTCTCTTCTTAGATTTTCCTTGATCATCCACCATCTTGTATGCATTTTTCTAGCTGAAAAATGGTTTGGAGATGCTGTAAATTAGATTTTACCATGACCAAAATCCATTCCATGTAGCTATTTTAAAATATCTCTAATGTGATTAACCTTGTTAGTGAGGTAACTACCATTGGCTTTCAACAACTCAATCTCCCCTCCATTTTTAGCCAAATCTTCAACTTGCACCTGCATCCTATGCCAGTAAATAAATAAAAACTAGACAAAGCTTTCATGGTGAGCCTCATATCACCCTTCAAATCTTAGATATCCAAATCCATCTTAACCAAATGGTTTTCACCTTTCACTAGTCCCACATGTCCCATAGCCTCAAAAATTTGTTCTAGTTGAACATTAACATGAGCCTAATTTTCCTGTTTACTTGATTCCCCTTTGGGTTTGACTGAATGACTAGGATCCTACTTGGATTTAAGCTCACGAATATTATGAGCCACATCAATTTCAGTGGCATCCTTGTCCTCCCCTGACACTTCATCTTCCTGCGTATCTGAGTCATCAATAGAGTCCTCTTCATTTGAATCTAAATCATCCTCGGCATAACCTTCCAACGATAGCTTAAGGGAACCTATTTTTATCAACATCAAGAGTAGATATTTTGACAAGGGAGAGGATGAAGCCTTGATGGATAGGGACAACAACTCTATTATTTTTAAACTGGATTTTGGAGGCATTTAGGGAGTGAAACAGGAAGTACGGGAAACTGAAGTTATGGCCATGATGAAAATGGTTAAGCATAGGCATATGATAGGCATAAATGCACTTATGATGCCCCTAAAGAGTGAGTAATTAAATTAGGGTAAAATCCACCTCATCATAAGGCCTAGGAAGCAGTAGAACGAAGATAACTAGTAAAGTGAGGGGTAAGTTTTTCATTACCTCTGAGAAACAATTTTAGTTTTTCTATGGCCTCCTTCTTGGGTTTATAAACCTCCCTTCCAATAGTAGGCACTCCCCATCACTTTTGCAGACTGATTCCACAGTTATCTCAATATGGATGCCTTTCATTTCCATAATAGCCCCCTTTTTAGTAGTTTTTCCATGCTCTAGCGAAATGTTTATTAAGATTTTCATAGTGGCCTTCAATTTTTTTTTAGGAAGGATGAGAAACCTTTACCCTAAAACACCTCCAACGCTTCTGGCTTCACCCCTTCCAGGTCATAAGGCTCCATCCTCACAAGATCTCCTCCCATTTGGAAGCACTAAAACCATTTCTAAAAAAACCAGAGCTTCAGAATAAGTGGAAAACTACAATCCAACCTGATAAAAGCATTGTTCCAAGCATGAACGACAGTAATGGCCTTAAAATAACACGAGTGAATCTGAGCCCAAATATTCTCATCATCCCCTAATATATTCAAAATATTCATACAGATTATGCACACCACGACCTTAACACCCCGTGATCTAACATTAATTGGAAACATGTCCATATCGATAATTGTGGAGGTGTTCTCACACCTCAGTGTCAAGAGCTTCAATTTCATTGATTACTATCAACCTCATGATAATCAACCCCCATGTTAGTGAAATAATCAACCACAGATTTAGCCTCTCTATAAATATGCTTAAAAGTGATAGTTTCAAACAAAATAGACATTTCTTTTATGCTCTTAATAGAGTTTTGAATAGAAGTAGAAATGGTACCTTTACCAGTAATGTTATGTGTATAATATTCAAGTGAATCTCCTTCAACTTCCAATCTAACAAATCTATATTGATGTGCTATAGAAACCCCCCGAAAGACGACCACCATAACTTTAGCAACATGATTTGTTTGTGTGTCAAGATTGCATTAATACCCAATAATAAATATACCTTCAGAATCCCGAAACACCCCGCCGTAGCCAGCTCTGTCGGGGTTTCCTTTGGAGGCCCCATCACAATTCAACTTAATACACTCCTTGCTGAGGTTTCACCCAATCTTGGGGTCTAGGATTTAGAACCAGATTGCTAGTTTGAGTAGAACCTATACCCCAATTCATAGAAGACAAGGCTCTTATTTTGAAAGAACAATTTTCTTGAGTGGAGTAAAGTTAGATAATTTGGCATTAATAGCGTTAAAACAATGAATTCCAACATTTTTTACTGATTCCTTCTTTCCTTTAAAAATTATTCTATTTCTCTCTTTCCATATTTCCCAAGCTAGATGCATAATGGAGAAGGTCTACAGATATTTTAACCCTTGAATCTTGAAAGGACTAAACCATTGAGACCACAGTTGTTTAATGGAATCTAGAAATACCCACTTGATATCAAAAAGATTAAGAAGGGTATTTGTAATAGAAACCAAAAAGTGACAGTTGAGGAAAAGATGTGAAGAATCTTCGGACTCCTTTTCACACAAAACACACTTGTTCACCTTATGAAAAATTCTCTTATTAAGGTTGTTGACAGTAAGAATTTTATCATGGATAACCAACCACCAAAACATATTGATCTTGGGAATAACTTCCTTGACCCACACTTTTTTCCCAATTGAAGTTATCATTTCCACAAACTGCAGATAAGAAGGTATTATAGGCACTACGAACCGAAAAAATTCCATTATCCTCCTTTGACCAGTATATGTTGTCATCTCCATAAATTTCTTTATTAACAATAACCCCTCTTAATTTGTTGTTAATAGAGATGATCTCATTGTTGTTAAAACCCTCTAGTTCAATAGTTTTCCATTGGCCCAATGGTTCATCATATTTAAAGTAATCTCTAACCTTTGTCCCATATTTAACCGTTACATCCTTGTAGATATTGGGGTATATGACCTTAAGAGGAAGGTCCCCTAACCATTTATCATCCCAAAAATTAATCATTATTCCATTGTCAATCATCCACTTTCTTCCCTTAGATACTATGTGTTTAGCCTAATTTATAGATTTCCAAAAAAAAGAACCATTAAAATCCGCATTGTTAAAGCACCATTCATTATAACTAAGATTTGGCTAGTATTTTTCCCTTAAAATGGGTAGTCTAGACACTATCTTCCTTCACCAACCTCCAGGTCATTTTAGACAGCATAGCTTTATTCATTTTGTCCTAATCCCTAATACCAAGGCCCCCTAGCTTTTTGGCATACAAACCTTTCCCCACGCAATAAGAGGAATTGTATCTTTTTGTTCTGAGTCACTCCACAGAAATATTTTTTGAATGCTCTCCAATTTACTAGCTATAGAGGAAGGTAATCTATAAATAGACATAGAGTACACCTGAAGATTCTGAATCAAACATTTGAGAAGGACCGCTTTAAAAATACCAATCAGCAATTTTAGGTTTTTTCAAAATTTTGAGTTCTAGGATTTTTCAATGTTTTACGGGTATTTCAGATTTTTCTGTCCCATATATCCCAAGTTCATCTGGGCCATATGTTCCCTGATTTTAAAATTTTTTCGATTGGTCTTGTTTTTCATTTGCTTTCGGTCTTTTCACCTTTTCAGAGAATTGGTGTCTCAATGCCATAATGGCAGTTTATGTCAAATATTTCTGACTTTTTCGATTTTAGAGTGTTGCGGGTGTTTCGGCTTTTCTTGTCCCACGTGTCGCAATTTTTCCCTGACCTTCATTTCCCCACAAGTCTACCTTTTTAATTTCATTTGATGTGGCTATTTCAATTCCACGCATCCCATCTATCCCGTTGTCCCTTGGGATGGTTGTGCAATTTTTTTCTACTTTTTCCGCAAATTAGCTATTTCAATTCCACGCATCCCAAATGTCCCGATGTCCCATGGGCCAATTGTGCACATTTGTTCCACCTTACCCAATTTTCATTATTCTAAGGTTGTCATACAATATTAATTACCTCATTTATTTCTCATGGCTGCCCTACTTGCCCCAAAATTCCCCTCTTTTGGAGTCAATTTTCAAAAAAAATTGAGTTTGTTCCTTAGAGTATTGAATCGCATCGAGCCTGGTATTGTTTGTAATTTTCCAGTTCATGGAGAATAATTTAAAATTTGGCGTAACAGTGGAGTTTCTTTTCCCTTCTTTTTATTTTTCTTCCCGCAGTCGGGAATGGCAAGCATATTTTCCCCTCATTAATTTTTGCCCCAGAGTCCACGGGTAATACATGTATATCTTTGATTGGATGTGTTTGGTCATATTTCAAGGTTCAACAGCAGAAGCCTCCACATGTCCAAATGACACAACTCCAGGGGCAGGGTCCAAGGGACAATCCTTAAATAAGCACTAGCTCACCACGTGTCTTGGGTTCAAAATGAAGGTAAAACAAGCTAAAATCAGCTAAGTATTGAAGTTTCAGCAGACAGTGCCATGTGCCTCATCAGTGTAGCTTCAAGGGTCAAAGCCAGGGGTAGTTCTCAAACTTGCGCCAGTCCTCCATGTGTCCTAGGTTCAAAAGGGACATAGCTGATAGTTAAAATTGGCTAAGTATGGGTGGGTCGGCGGAGGTCTCCACGTGCCACAACGGCACAATTCCAAAAGTGACACAAAAGGGCCAATTTCCAAATGAGCACCAGATCACCACGTGTCCAGGGTCAATAGAGAGACAGAGTTGGCCATTGAAAATTCTAAGCCTGGAAGGAAGGAGGCATGCATCAGCTTGGTACAATTTCAGAAGGCACTTCCAAAGTGGAAACTCAAATCAGCGCCAGCTCTCCACGTGTCTAGGGGTCAACATAAGTCAAACAGGAACAAGACCCCAGATCAGCTAAGTTTAAAGAATCAGCGGAGAGCCTCCACGTGTCAGCCTTGGCACAACTTCAAAGACAAAATCTAGAGGCAGGTTCTAAATGAGCGCTTGCCCGCCACGTGTCCAGGGTCAGATATACGACCCCAAAAAAATAGAAGGTAGAATGTCAAGGCATCTGCAGGCCCATTCCAATCAATTCCTTCCATGTAGGTGACCCAAATTTAAAGTTGTAAAAACAAATCGAATGGCCCATATTTTAACTGACAAAAATAATGTAACGATCGTATATTTTTTTGAACTGTTTTTCCACCATTAACGTTTCTTTGTGAATCAAGAATTTAAAGGGGCGCGAATGATTAGAATAAGTTGTAACTATTTCTTGCTTTTTTGAGGAAGTTGTAACCATCTCTTGCAAGCTATATTATGGGCTTTCAAAGCCATTGTAGGGGTTGGAATTTTGATTATTCTGGAACTGTAATTTCGAATTGGAAGAAATCAATACAAAGGTTTTTCCCCTTTTCTTCTACTTTCTCTTTCTTTCTGGTTCTGATCTGTGAATCATCTAATCCTTGCATGCTTGGAAACTTTGTGTTCTAGTTTGTACAATTTCTAGAACTTTGAGTCTGTGAATTGTGTCTGTTATAAATGTGGATGGTTCTATTCTGTATCTCATTTGCACAATACATATAAGGGTTTTCTCTACCATCTCTTTTCCCTGAAAGTATTGTCTTCTTCTGCCTCCCTCCTCTCTTCAAAGTCTTCTATCCTCATGTATTGATAACTTTCCAGGCTTAAAACACATTTCAGGATATCGGGAAACCACCATTGAATGAAAGACTGTGCATTTGTACATAGGTTTTGCCCCTACTTTCAATAAGGGAACCTCTCCCATTAAAGAGGAGGGACTTGCTTGTCCCCTGACTATGGTTTCATCCTAAGTGCTAATCTGAAACCCAACAGTTTTTGGTGACTCTACTGGGGAATTTGTTCAACAAATTTCCTTTCTAAAAAGAACAACTAATTTGATCATTTCTTTGATCTGGCGACTCTAAGATATACTCGTGGTAGAAGGGCTCTTGGAATTGAAGATCCCCAATTTCAACTCTTGGATCAACAAGGTTTTCAACTTCCTCCAACAAGAAGAAATAGAAGAGCTCATTCCACAAGCACACCTCCTATTGAAGACAGAGCTTCTGGTAGTAGCATTCCTCAAGCCCAACTTAGCCCTAATCTTCATGCCCTAATTCTTGTTGGTGTCTCAGTTCCACTTCAAGCAATCTTTCCAAGGATGGTAGCACCTCAGCCTTGGGGACAAAGAGTTGGGCCTCTGGCTCTTCCTCAACCATTGCATGAGTTACCTAGGGGTAACAGGAAGAATTTTCCCAAATTTAGAGGTGATGGAAAAGTACACCCTGATGAACACATTGCAGCCTTCACTGTTGCATGTGGGGTCCTGGGAGTTGAACATGAAGATGTCTCTGTTAGGTTGTTTGTGGAGACCTTGCAAGACAATGTTGCAGATTGGTTTTACCATCTTCCTACTGGGACCATCACTAATTGGGATACTATGACAACTCAGTTTGAGCAGCATTTCAAACCTGCTGAAGATGTGCATGCTTTGTTAGCTCAGATTTCTCAAATCAAGAAGGAGTCACATGAGCCTATGAGATAATTTGTGGCTAGGTTCAATAAGTTGATTAACAAGATTCCACAAATACTAGACCTGTTGATCAGATTCAGAAGTGTTTCTTCTTGAATGCTCAATTTTTGGAAGTGAGCTATGCCCTGAGGAGAGAAAATCTTGCAACTTTGGATGTTGATCAGAGATTGGCTGTCAGTGTGGAAGATGATTTGATCATGTCTGGCAAGCTGAAAAGGGAGTCTTTCAAATCCAAAGCATCCTCTTCTTCTCCTTCTCCTGGAGGTAATGCAGATCAGTTGGTGCAAAATCTTGCTAATGACCTTATTGCCATCAAGAAACAATTGGCTCAGCATGCTCCATATCAAGATGTTCCAAGGAAGAATTTTCAGCCTAGGAACCACCTGCCTTCTCCTCAGACTAAATTGGCCATTGAAGGTCCACCCCTCAAGGTGCCTGTCAATGCTACTTGTGAGGTTCTTGAGCCTGATGATGAGGAAGAAAATGGACTCTATGATGAACAAGAAGAGGAAGCTGATGAAGATCTGGAGGAGCCTGGTGATTCTCAGGTTCATTTCCTCACCACTGAAGGTGTAGATGATGAAGATGACTATGATGATGTAGTGGCTGAGATGAACAGTGAGTCATATGTTGTTATGACCTGGGAGTAGACCAACAAAAAGGAAAAAGTGGTGCAACCTGCTAAAATATCCAAGGAGTACCCCATTACCATCCCGGTGGTTGCAAAAAGAGGAGCTCCTATTCCTACTACTTCCACTCAAAAGGTAAGCTCTGCTAGTCCTTCTTCCTCTACTTCTGCTTCTAAGAATTCTTGTCCAACAAATGATAAAGCTGATAGATCAAAAGCTCCTCCTACTCCTAGTAGTGATTCCCCATCCACATCTGGATCTTTTGATATTATAGACCATCTTAAGAAGACCAAGATTCAGATTTCTGAGGTAGAATTCTATCAAACCCATCCTAAAGCCTTTGCCAAAATGGTTAACTTTGTAAATTCCAAATCTAGAACCCCAACCCATTCTTCCAAAGGCCTTTTACCCACTCCCTCTTCCTCACCTCAATCAAGCCTTGTGGCTACAGTCACGTCCCCTAATGAGAAAATTGAACCATTCTATGTGACCCTTCTCATAGCTGGCCATAAACTCAGTAATTGTGTCATAGATTCAGGAGCATCAGATAATGTAATGCCTGCAAAAGTGGCCCATGCTTTGGGTCTAACCCTAACCCACACTTATGGCTCTTGTTATTCCATGGAGAGTAAGAAAGTACCTTTGGTTGGCAGAATTAAAGATGCACAAGTAGCTTTTGCTGCTTTTCCAGAGAAAAGGGTCTTAGCCACCATTTTGGTAGCTGATATTCCTCCTTCATATGGGTTGTTGCTGAGTAGAAATTTTTGTAAGGAGGTCGGGGGAAATACAAATGGATTGGTCACATGCCTTAATCCATGTCAATGGGAAGATGAAGAAGTTGCTTCCTGAGAAACAAGTAGAGTATATTGTGCAAAAGACAGATGATCCTAAAGCACAAATATTGTATGAAGACATTGGGCATGGGAACTACATGATCATGTCACAAGAGGAGACAAGTCTGCCAAAGGGAGTGTTGCTTGACCCTAATGGTGTGTGGACTTTGGAGTTTGATGGGAGCTGTTCTTCAGCTGGTTCTGGAGCTGGTGTAGTGCTCATTTCTCCTGAGGGTAAGGTTCATCCTTTCTCCTTCAAGTTTCAGTTTGAAAATACCAATAATACTGCTGAGTATGAGGCCCTCATTCTTGGGTTGAGCATGGCGAAGGAAATGGGAGTGAAGAACCTTATTTCTCATGGAGATGCAGAACTGATTGTAAAACAAGTTAGAGACCTTTATCAGGTAAAGAACAGAAGGTTGAAGCATTATAGGAATCTGGTCTGGGATTCCATTGAATTCCTTGATGCTTTTTCCATTGAAGTTGTGCCAAGGGAAAGGAACACTAGGGCTGACTCTCTAGCTATTTTCGGGGTCCTTGTTAATTCCTCATCCTGATTTTCCTCAAGAAAAATTCACCATTGAGATGATCCATAGACCCAGTGTGCCTGACAATGCAAATAATTGGCAAGTTTTTAATGATGACCAGCATTTGATTTCTTTCTTGGAGCTCAGAGACAACTTTGATCAGTTGTACTTTGAAGGAAGTGACAATCTTCCTAGAGAGTGTGTGTCATCAAATGAAGAGGGTGTCAAAGAAGAGATGGATCAAGATGGATGCATCAAACTAAAAGGAAACAAAATCCCTAAAGGGCTGGTGAGTTTAGAGGATATTTTTGATAAACATGATAGATATATGAAGTCTAAAGTTTCCCAAGGAGCCCGACAATCTGCTGAGACTGAGAAAGTGAATATTGGGAGTCTTGATGATCCTAAAATGGTCAATATTGGAAAATGTTGCACTCAGGAAGAGAAAAAGAAGGTGGTGAATTTGTTGAAGAGGTATGTTGATGTTCTGGCTTACTCTTATGATGATCTTAAGGCTTTTCAGCCTAAAGAAATGCAACATTTCATTCCTCTTAAGCCTGGGATCAAACCTTTCAAACAGAAGCAAAGGAAATATAATCCAAAGATAGCTGATACAATTTTCCAAGAAATACAAAAGCTTCTGAAGGCTAGGATCATCTTCCCCATCCACCATTCAACGTGGATTGCTAATATAGTGCCTGTCAGGAAGAAGAATGGTGAGATCCAGATCTGTGTGGACTTCAGAAATCTAAATCAGGGTTCTTTGAAGGACAACTACCCTCTCCCCATGATGGACCAAGTTTTACAAGTTGTTACAGGCTCAGAGATGCTATCTATGTTGGATGGATTCTCGGGGTACAATCAAGTAGAGGTGAATACTGCTGATCAACACAAGACTACCTTTACTACTCCTTGGGGCACCTTTGCATACAAAAGGATGCCATTTGGTCTCATCAATGCTGGTGCTACTTTCCAGAGGGCCATGGATGTGGCTTTTGGCAGTTTAAAAGGGAAATGCATTGTTGTGTATTTGGATGACTTGACAGTGTTTTCTAAAGCAAGAAAAGATCACATCCAACACCTTGAAACAATATTGCAGAAGTGTAGAGAGCATGGGATTTCTTTAAATCCTAAGAAGTCTGTGTTTTGTGTCACAGAAGGAAAGCTGTTGGGACACGTTGTTTCAAAGGAAGGGATTAAGATTGATCCAGAAAGAGTTCAGGCCATCCAGCAAATTCCTCTTCCATCAAGTAAGAAAGGTGTCCATTCTTTCTTTGGTAAGATCAATTTCCTGAGGAGATTCATCCCCAATTTTGTAGAACTTACTATGAGCATTGCTCACATGATGCAAGGGAAGCAAACTTTTGGTTGGTCCTCTGAAGGGAAGAAATCATTTGAAGACATTAAACAGGCTATTGCAAAGACTCCAACCTTGGCATGCCCAGACTTTAACAGAGATTTCATTATCTATTGTTATGCCACTGAAAATACCTTAGCTGTTGTGTTAGCCCAGAAGAATGCTGAAGATCATGAGCTCCCAATTGCATTTATGAGTTATGTCTTGAAAACTCATGAGCTGAAGTACACCATGATGGAGAAACATGCTTTTGCAGTTGTCAAAGTTGTCAAGCAGTTTAGGTTTTACATTCTTAATTCTCATTCTGTGGTGTTGGTGCCTGATACAACAATCAAATCCATTCTTACTCAGCAAGAATTTGGAACCAAGAGAGGTAATTGGGTTGCAAAGGTGCAAGAGTATGATCTTGATATCAGGCCAACAAAGCTAGTTCAGGGTAAGGGCCTGTGTGAACTCATTGCTGAGGGAGCTGCCAAGGAGTTATCTAAAGATGAGGTTGATGCCCCTATTGTTTTGTTCCTCAGCTCGACAGATGTATGGTATGCTGACATTGCTCACTTTCTGACCTATGGAGAATGTCCATCTCACTTGAGTGCCAAAGAGAAGAGAGCCATCAAACTGAGGTCTACACAATATGTGCTATGGGAAAATGCTTTGTTCAAACGAGGCATAGATGGAAGGTTTTTGAAGTGTGTAGACAAGGAACAACAAAAGAAGTTGTTCTCTACTTTTCATGACCAGGCTTGTGGAGGTCATTTCTCCTCTGCTGTAACAGCTCATAAAATACTTCGTGCTGGTTATTATTGGCCCACTCTATTCAGAGATGCATCAAAATGGGTTGGTAAATGTGAAGCATGCCAAACATTTGTTGGAAGACCTAAGTTGGTTGCTTTTCCTCTCAAGCCTGTAGTGATTGAAGAGCCATTTCAACAATGGGGTTTAGACTTCATTGGAGCACTCAATCCATCTTCCAGTGCTAGACATACTCATGTGTTGACTGCCACAGATTACTTCACCAAGTGGGTGGAAGCCATCCCAGTCAAGAGCACTACCTCTGAGGTAGTTTGCAACTTCATTAAGGAAAACATATTGATCAGGTTTGGGATCCCAAACAAGATTGTGACGGACAATGCTTCTAAATTTTCTTCTATTGAGATGATGGAATTTTGCTATGGATATGGGATCTCCCTTGCTCACTCTTCAGATTACTACCCCCAAGGGAATGGACAGGCAGAATCAACAAACAAGAATCTGGTAACTATAGTTAGAAAGCTTGTAAATGATTCTCAGAGGAATTGGCATAAGAGGCTATATGATGCACTTTGGGCTGATAGAATTACACCCAAGAGAGAATTGGAATGTCCCCTTTCCAAGTGGTGTATGGTGTAGAAGCTCAACTACCAGTCACGGTGGAATTTCCAGCCTTGCATCTGATGAAAACCATTGAAGATTCAAGTTTCAGTAGCTCTTTGGATAAGAGAATTTTGTACCTTCAGAAGCTCGATGAAGACAGATTGCAAGTGGTGGACAGGATAACAGCTCATCAGTTGAAAGTGAAGGCTTTGTTTGACAAGAAATCCAAACCCAGAGTCTTCCAAGTGGGAGACATTGTGCTGCTTTGGGACAAAAGACATGAGCCACGAGGAAGCCATGGTAAGTTTGATTCTCTTTGGCTTGGTCCTTTTAGAATCAGACATTTTGCTGGAGAAAACTCTTTTTATCTGGATTACATGGATGGTTCTCCTCTCCCACTTCCTTATAGTGGGTAGTATCTTAAGTTGTTCAAGTCCTAGGTGACTAGGAAGTCCTTTTGTATATTTTGTACAGTGTTTTGGCTTCGGCCATTCTTTCATGTTTTGTTTTGGGTCTTTCCCAGTTTTGGCTTGTTTTCTTTCCTTGTTCCTTCCTTGTATTGGTTTTTCTTTCGAATCCTTTTCCCAATGGATAAGGCACTGGTCCTCTTTCCCTAGAGTTATCTATAGTTCTTGATCTTGCCTTGTGTCTTCGTTCCAAGCCAAGTCATCCCCAGAAAGAGCCAGCTGTTGTCGGCCCCAAAATTCCCCTCTTTTGGAGTCAGTTTTCAAAAAAATTGAGTCTGTTCCTTAGAGTATTGAATCACGTCGAGCCTGGTATTGTTTGTAATTTTCCAGTTCATGGAGAACAATTTAAAATTAGGTGTAACAATGGAGTCTTTTCCCTTCTTTTTATTTTTCTTCCCGTAGTCGGGAATGACAGGCATATTTTCCCCATTAATTTTTGCCCCAGAGTCCATGGGTAATACATGTATATCTTTGATTGGATGTGGTCTGGCCATATTTTGAGGTTCAACGGAAGCCTCCACATGTCCAAATGGTGCAACTCTAGGGGCGGGGTCTAAGGGACAATCCTCAAATAAGCGCTAGCTCGCCGCGTGTCCCGGGTTCAAAATGAAGGTAAAACAAGCTAAAATTGGCTAAGTATTGAAGTTTCAGCAGACAGTGACACATGCCTCATCGGTGCAGCTTCAAGGGTCAAAGATGAGGGCAGTTCTCAAACTTGCGCCAGTCCTCCACGTGTCCCAGGTCCAAAAGGGACAGAGCCGATAGTTAAAATTGACTAAGTATGGGCGGGTCGGCGGAGGCCTCCACGTGCCGCAACGACGCAATTTCAGAAGTGACACAAAAGGGCCAATTTCCAAATGAGTGCCAGATCACCACATGTCCAGGGTCAATAGAGAGATAGAGTTGGCCATTGAAAATTCTAAGCCCAGGCAGAAGCAGCCACGCGTCAGCTTGGCACAATTTCAGAAGGCACTTCCAAAGTGGAAACTCAAATCAGCACCAGCTCTCCACATGTCTAGGGGTCAACATGAGTCAAACAGGAACAGACCCTAGATCAGCTAAGTTTAAAGAATCAGTGGAAGCCTCCATGTGTCAGCCTGGCGCAACTTCAAAGACAAAATCTAGAGGCAGGTTCTAAATGAGCACTGGCCCGCCACGTGTCCAGGGTCAGATATACGGCCCCACCAAATAGAAGGTAGATAGTCAAGGCATCTGCAGGCCTGTTCCAATCAATTCCTTCCACATGGGTGGCCCAAATTTGAAGTTGTAAAAGCAAATGGAATGGCCCATGTTTTAACTAGCAAAAATAATGTAACGATCGTATATTTTTTAACCTGTTCTTTCCGCCATTAACGTTTCTTTGTGAATCAAGAATTTAAAGGGGCGCGAATGTGATTAGAATAAGTTGTAATTGTTCCTTGCTTATTTGAGGAAGTTGTAACCATCTCTTGTGAGCTCTATCATGGGCTTTCAAAGCCATTGTATGGGTTGGAATTTTGATTATTCTGGAACTGTAATTTCGAATTGGAAGAAATCAATACAAAGGTTTTTCCCCTTTTCTTCTGCTTTCTCTTTCTTTCTGGTTCTGATCTGTGAATCATCTAATCCTTGCATGCTTGGAAACTTTGTGTTCTAGTTTGTACAATTTCTAGAACTTTGAGTCTGTGAATTGTGTCTGTTATAAACGTGGATGGTTCTATTTTGTATCTCATTTGCACAATACATATAAGGGTTTTCTCTGCCATCTCTTTTCCCTGAAAGTATTGTCTTCTTCTGCCTCCCTCCTCTCTTCAAAGTCTTCTATCCTCATGTATTGATAACTTTCCAGGCTTAAAACACATTTCAGGATATCGGGAAACCAGAATTGAATTAAAGACTGTGCATTTGTACATAGGTTTTTCCCTTGCTTTTAATAAGGGAACATCTCCCATTAAAGAGGAGGGAATTTCTTGTCCCCTGACTGTGGTTTCATCCTAACCATTTCCCATCTAATCAAGGATAGTGGAATCACAGAGGCAAGGGGTTTCCCCATTTCAGCCCAGTGTACTGACACTGTACTAGCTTGCAGTTCCAGTTTTGACCCAGAAAAAAAAAAAATTGTTCATCCTCAAGGTCAGGTGGTAGCTCAAATCAATGAAGATTGTATTCACACTACTTTCATGATTCCCATGATTGAAGGCTCAAATATTCTTACCAGGGATCAGGCACAACTCCTTTTTATCAAGACAATGAATGGTACAAGAGCAAAGTGGCCAAGTATTGGTTTAAGAACCCAAGAAAGGAGCCTCAAGGTTACCCAAGATAATGTTCAGGGTTGATTTCCATGAATAATTGTCAGATGTCATCACTCTGTTGGCCAGGATAATGGGAATTCCCTCCACCAATGAGTTCCATTACTGGATGTGCCCCTATATCAATATTATATATGAGGGTAAGCAAAACTCAAACTAGATAAGAATAATTTGTGATATCCTGACTGAGAAATTGGAAAATGTTCATAGGACTCAAACCTTCTACATGACCTCCTACCTGATGTACACCATTGCAACTTACAGAGAATGGTTGGAATTTTCCCTGTGGAAGACAAGAAAGATGCCCCTATTTATATGTATCATCCACAGTTGAGTCTGAAGGTTAGCAATCATCATTTCAGGAGAGTGAATAGTGTGCATTCACTATGTATATTGTCAGATTATTGGAAGGGGATACTGCTAGGAGATTCTCATATGAGGTAAAAAAAATGATCAATATATGTGGCATCTTTTTCACTCAGTTTAAGAAATTTTCATATATATGTTTGGATGGATTTAAAGGACAACCTTTGAAACTTCCAATGTACTGCAGTGATAAGATGGCTTTGGTTGAGGTATGCAGATAGTTGGATAAATTACATAGAACCTACAGGGATAAGAAGATTGCAGGTATTCAGTTCCCAATCACATTGGGTAACTACACTTATAAAACTACCTTGGATGCCCAGAACATTAATAGAACCATTTTCCCCTCTTACCCTTCACTATTATAAGCCTAGAACTTGCTTTAATATTACAGATTTCATTTCCACCAATTTCAAAATGGGTTATCAGCATCTTGCTAATACTGAAGACTGCTGGGCAGATTGTTCTACTGATTATGAAGCCTATAGAAGGTACTATGGAGGATTATCTCTTCAAAAAATCATGGATTTTGGTATATATGATGTTCCTGAAGGATTGGAGGATGATGATGAGGATCTACATTCCCTTGATTACTAGATGTTAATTAAACACACTCCTATTGAAACCATTAATCGGTTTGTTAAGGAGAGAGAGATGACTTAAAAGAGCTCATCAAGCATTTCTTGGTAAGAACTAGACTTTGGTTTGACAGAAAGATGAAGATGATTAGGTCAATGAAATCTAGGTCTACTTCTCAAGATATATCTACTCCTCAGAAAGAAATACCATTACCAGCTCCTAAGACACATGAATAATCCATCCCTTCTCCTCTAGAATCTTCAACTCTAGTGTACACAAAGAAGGGAAGAACTAATAAGGATGATAAAGCAGTTGAGGTTATTCAAGAGAGTGAGAGGCAGTCCTCTCCTAAACAAACTGAAACACTATCTAATGAAGGAACAATTGTGGACTTGGATGATGATGATAGTGAAGGAAAAGAGTAAGAGAAGCCTGAGGAGAATATACCTGAAGAAAACAATGTAAAGGAAGATCAATCAGAGAAACCAATTTAAGAATCTGTTGAAATACCTACTAAGGTATCTCCCACCACTCAAGTTGATACCTATGTGTTAGAAGTAGTTGTGGTATAAACTCTAAGTGTGATGAGTGCATCTACACTTAGGCCTATTACTCCTTCCACTTCAAGCTCTTCATTTACCTGGGTACAACAATTATTAGAAAGCAAGAAAAGAAAGGCCACTTCAAGTGTGGCTTCTCCTAAGTTTGGTGTAGTAGTAGCTCTTATAGGTACTACTCCTCCCCCTCCAGTGAAAAAGGCTAAATTCACATCGAAATTGGTTTCAGAATCCCAAGGCCAGTAATTCAGGGAAATTGCAAAACCCAAGCTGGAAAAAGATGAAAAAGACCTATCAATGGGTGATCTTGAATTGACAAGAATTTCTCTTGGTGAATCGACACCTAAAATTGAGGTGCATAATCTGACAGAGATAGTGTCTAAATTGATTGAAAGGGTTGAAAAATGAAAGCAAACATAAGAGCAATTGCAGGAACAAAATCATATTTTGTTAAGTTTCATCAAATCCTTATTGGAAGAAGATAAAGTACTTGACCCAACTCCTCTAGCTTCCATCCCACCTCCTGCCATCATGTCCAATGATGAGGTTCAAATCATCATCAAAGACATTCATAAGCATGTCGCTTATGGGAAGGCAATGGAGGCTATGGTTGATGACTTGATAATCATAGGTCTAAATTTTATTGAAGAGGCATTCAAGGCATATGAGAAAATTGCCAAGATCTAATTGAAGTTCTCGACAAAACTTAGTGGGATGGATAGGAAGTTAAAAATTATGGAGTGAGTGCATTCAAGATCTCAGATTGATGAGTGAGACAGATGTACAAATCCTTTTGGCAAATAAGGTGTTTGATGATGCAAAATTGAATTTTTCCAAGCAGTGGGTTTTCAATATTGACTGGAAAATAAAGGTTCTTGAAGATGCCATTGGAGAACTCAGAAACATGTTACAGAAAGGAGAAGCTTTAAAAGCTTGTGTCACTTTTGCCTTCCTGGATATTCAGTACCAAATCTTCAAAGAGAATTCAAATGATAAATTCACTATTTAAGAGATCAAATCTCACTTCAAGATATTTGTTAAAGAATATTTTTTCAAGCATGACACTATATCAAAGGAAAATATGAAATAAATTTGCACACTACAAGCTGCTATCACATATATCAATAAAGAGTTCTTAGAAAATGTAGAGTTCGGAAAAGAAATGGAGAAGTGTTTGGGCAATTGGACTCATGCAACTCCAATACAAAAATTCCTCAAGGAATGGACATAGCTGAGGCATTGAAAAGATTCAAAAATCAAGTGCTCAAGACAAAGGGGACTACAAGTGCTTCTACCAGCATCTCAGCATCCTAGTTCATATTTCCCTTTCGTATTTTAAAAATATCTAATTAAGGTGGCTTTATCTCTTTAAGTCATGTGTTATGAAAGTAAGGGATAAACTAAGTTTTTAGCATTTAATTAGATACTAGCTTTTGAGATTAAAAGAAAGGAAACTGAAAAGGATCTTTTGCAACTGCTTATTGGGTTATTTAAAGAACCTTTCTTGTCATTATAAAGGATGGAGATTTTGATATCTAGGATGTAAAGAGAACATTTAACTACTCAATACAGAAGAATTTTCACCCTCTCTCATGCTTTATCTCTTTCTATTCTTTGTTTGGTTCATATAAAGCTATGTGTATTCTAAGCAATAACTTTGTGTCTTTTAGTTTATAAGTGTATTTGGAACTTTTTGTCTAATACATGCATGTCCTGTGTTTTTATATGCAGTCTAAATCTTTTTATTTTATCAAGCATTAGTAAGATATTATTATGCTATCTATATGTCTGAAAGTGCTCTTCTCTTCAGTTTATGAATACCATTTCTTCTATTTCTCCTTTCTTGTATATTGAATATCTTTAGAGGAAGACATCTGCAATATCAAAATCCTTACCAAAATATTGAACAAATGTTTATATTGTAAATAATTTTTTTGGATTTTTTTTGTGTTCAATAAGGGAACCTCTCCCATAAAGAGGAGGGACTGATGTCCCCTAACTGTTGCTTGTTTTCCAAGCTCAAATTTTACAACCAACACATTGGAAGCACGCTTATGTGGAATGGGAGGAGAAAGAGAGCACTCATGAGAGGGTGAGTGGAAAGAAATGACACCTTTTTCTTATAATTTTTTGCAAGCGATCATGGTGATCATGACAGTCATTATCACGATGGCCATTGATGTGGTGGAAATTATAGAAAGGGTAGTCACTCTGACGCTATAAGCGATGAGGTGGATAATGCTGAGTAGAAGGTAAACAGATGAGCCAATTATCAAGTAAGGTTTGTAGAACATCATGTGGCTTTGTATTATGTGAGATTTACAATGGTTCATGAGTAGGAGATGAAGAAGACTTAGGTAATTACCGATGTGGTGGAGGTGAAGGAAGATACTTGCATGGAGGCAAAGATGGAGATCGTAGATTGAGCTTAATGGATGGAAAAGGAGTAGTGGTAGATGAAGAAGTAGTAGAAGAAGTAGAAGGGGGTGGTATAATATATGTAATAATTAAATCTTGTTCTGAATCGATGACTTTTTAACATAAGAGAGTAAAACATTCACATGTATCATATAAGATAATGCTTAATATGTAAATAAGGATTGCCATTGCCATCAAAACATGATAAGTTAGTCGTGATGAATTCCTTTAGGTAAACAGAATTGTGAATATTTTTTGCTTGTGGATTTCTTGCCAATGCTCTAGGAATCTAAGTCCCTCTACTTAACCGGTGCAGCTGTCGTATATGCATGCACATGAAAATGTGGATTTCTGTGGTGGCCTTTCGACCAGGGATCCAACAGGGGCACTCCACTGACCCTGTGGAAAAGCTAGCAATTTCTTGCTAGAGAGGAATTTGTCTGTAAAGTGGGAAAGGGGAGTGAGAAATGAGATAGGGGAACTAATGTTGCAGGTAGGAAATCAGATTCCTGCACACACTAGTTAGAAACTTCAACACATGCATTTATGAGAAGAAACAACCCTGCAAATGGCAACAAGACCAAGATAAGATTTGATGAACTCAAAGTTTCTAAAATCTCCTCATCAAAAAGGCTACAAAATCCTTCTTCTTGTATTGATGCTTAAACAAAAGTTGTACATAGTGTGAGAATGGAAGAAATTTGAGAGTGGAGGAAAGTAGAAGAAAATGGCTATCTCCTTTGCTTTCTCTAGGTACAATGCACTCTTGAGTTTACAAGATCAATCACCAACCCTTTGAAATGGGAATGGCATTACAATTTATAGAATGAGAGGTGACTTATCATCTTCCTCATGACCCTCCATATGCCTTATTTCTAACTTTAGACTATTCATATTCCTACAAAATATTTAAGTCCCTTTTATAAAATCAAGGTGACTTAATTTACATTATGTTTCTAAAGTCACTTTTAGGTGACTTAAAGGCATATCAAAAAGTGCAAACCCCAACGAAGAATTAGAACATTTGAAAGAGAGAGAAAGTTGGGGGAGAGGAGAGAGAGAGAGAGAGAGAGAAGATGTTTCTCCTGATGAAGTCTGAAAATCCTCGTTGATTCGTCTGATGGATGAAACTCTGAATCTTCAAATGTGTGAAAAATCCTTCAAATGGGCTCACAGATGCTTTGGAATGAGTGTTTAAAAACACTCCTTCCAAATGGTGTTGCTGACCGCAACTTCTACCCCGCACAAGATACTCCTGCAACTCGAGCCATGAAGTGAGTGTCAAGAGACACTGTTAAATTCTCTGAGGTGAATCTCACATTCCCCATGATAAATTCCTATGATGATCTTGCCCTGAATGTTGATTATGATCATTCCTTAATGACCCATTGTGCCAAAACTACCCTTTGAGTGTAACTTACTATTTTTAGTAAGTGTGATTGCGAGCCGAGATGAACTTTTTGATGACCTTTCCTGCGATACTCCCTCTGTGTTCACCACCTTCTTCATGGAATCTTCAAATGGTGGCTTACCCAAAGTAACAGACCCCTATGCAGGGAGACATGCTATTTTTAGTAAGTGCACCACGAATGTCAAATTGTGACAAAACAAGTCTTGAAATTTTGGGTTTTATTCCAGGGTTCCACGCTCTGAATTTTGAGTAATTCCTTCATCTGAACAAGTGGGAAAATGATATTTTCATCGGTGGGGGAAGAATACTGAAAAAAACACAGCCCTCCATATCCCTAAAAAGTAGGGACTTCATCGTGTAAAAACTAGTTTGAGAGAAACTAGATTTTTTGGAGATCCTTCCCTCTGAATTTCATATGATTTCACCCACCGGATCTTCAGGAATTTGAAAATTTCTTCAAAGAGGGAAGAATGTATGATAAAAAACACAGCCCTCCATATCCCTAAAAAATAGGGACTTCATGGCGTGAAAACTAGTTCACGTGAAACTAGATTTTTCAACGATCGTTCCCTCCAATTTTCGTGCGATTTCACCCACTAGAACCCTGAGAAGTGGAGAGGTAGCTCACTGATTTTTTCCATTACTGTGTCATGGTGGCCATTAATGGAGCTTGAAAATTTCAGGTCTGGTTTTTTTCTCCATTCATTACGAAATCGATTCCAGTGCGATAGGTTTTTGCTTCTTATGCTTCAGGACAAATTTCTCTTCAATCAGACAAATGGTTTGACGAGAAATTCTATTTTTCCTTCATTGAGCCAGAAATGAGATTTCTTCACTATGAATGTTTCCTTGCACCAAATTGGAGGTTTGAATAATGATTTTTTAATGGCCTTCAAGAGAGAAAAACTCAGCAACAAATGGTTTGTCAATCCGTGCAACGGTTTGCAAGATATGTTTGAATTTTGGTTTTATGGCAATGGATTTCCAGACTGTTCTTCTTCTCTGTTCTTCATTTTTTTTTCTTATCTGATGAATAATTATTTTGAGACCTATGTGCCATCATGGAGTGAGGTATAATGTTCTGTTATGGAGCTGGTTTGAGTTTTGGAAATGGTGGAGTGAGGTGTTATTTGCAACTTTTCTTCTGGTAATGAGAAGCAACAAGAAGAAGAACAAGAAGCAGCTAACAGTTAGAAAAAAATTCAATTTTTTGAGTTGGGGTTGGGTGCAATTTTTTTCCTTGATTTATCTGACCTTAGGGACGTGATGGACATCAAATTCCATGGTGAACAAGATGGCGACACGTGGCGGCGATCTGACGGCAGGGAATGAATGTGAAAAAAGCTACTTTAAAGCACTGGGGGCTGAAAGTCAGTCACATGGGTGACCAAAAGACTCCCCATAGGGGATGGGTGCATTTTTCCATGTCTTATGTCCCTCACCTCAAGGACATGAGGGACATCAGTTTCCACGGTGGTCCTGGAGCTGACACGTGGCGCTTGATCCGACGACAGGGAATGGATGCTCCAAAAATGCACCTGGGGGCTGAAAGTCGGTCACGTGGTGACCAAAAGACTCCCCATAGGGGATGGGTGAATTTTTCCATGTTTTATGTCCCTAACCTTAGGGACATGAGGGACATCAAATTCCACGGTGGTCCTGGAGCTGACACGTGGCACTTGATCCGACGACAGGGAATGGATGCTCCAAAAATGCACCTGGGGGTTGAACTGTCAAGTCTGGAGGTCACATGAGGGTCCCAGAGGTCACATGGGGGCTGGGAACATTTTTCAAGGTTTGGTGTACCTGACCTCAGGGAATTTGGGGACATGAAATCCCATCAGGCTCCTGGCACTGACATGTGTCCTCCCAAAAATGACTAAGTCCTGAATTGCCTTTGAGAGGGTAACTTGGAACGATGATAACTTGAGCTCCCGGTGGAATTTATTGGTGAAATTTTATATGATCCTGAACTTGAAATGGAATTTTTAATCCAATGGTGGGGTATCATGTCTTGATTCATCCATATGATCCCTAAAAAATGGATTTGTGATTCGAGACTCCACTTTTGCCTGATAAAAACTGCCTAAAAATCCTATGTGCCTAGGTGTTGTGAAAATTATGATTTCACCATCATGTAGGTATTTGGAATCCTATTTCTTGTGATGTTTTTTTTTACTTCTAACTCCATCTGGAGCTCCCAGAATCTTCTTCTGAAGCCCAACAGTTGTTTTAGGCCTGTGTACTGCCTAGGCTTGTGAACCCTGTTTTTTACTCAGACTGCTCCAAGTCTTTCAAAACTTCCCAAACCTTCCAAAATCATTTCCATGATGTTCTAAGGTCTTCAATTCACCTCCATGTTGAATTTTTCCCTTCCATTCCACTCCAGGGGGGTTGATCCAGTCTTGGGAAGGCCAGTGATAGCCCTTCCCAATACTTGCCAGAAGATAGCATCTTTTCATGAACTCCTAAAATCACCTAGGGGGAATGAATGGAATTTCCTAAATCACCTAGGGGATGAATTTAACATCAAATAGGGGGTGACTTGGACTGACTGGATTTGACCTGGGGTGCCTGGAATGATAAAACTTGAAAATTTTGGCACAGGGGTATAGTTGTCATGCTTGGAAATTGTCAATTTCCCTGTTGCACATTTGCACGACAACAGTTGGCTCTAGCTTGGGGACATGACATGGACTGAGTGTAGTGAAGACATGACATGGGAATCTAGAATCTCAATTTTAGACCATATAATTCATTGACCAGTGCCTTATCCATTGGGCCTTGTGGAGTCATGTACAACTTACAACAAGAGAGAGAGAGAGAGAAGAAGGAAACACACACACACATGAAAAGGACAAAGGAAACACCTGACACACAACAAAAAGGGAAACACATGCAACAGAAAAGGGAAACACACCTAAAATCACCTATGGTACAAGGTGGGGGACAACCCACTTTCACTGAAGCACTTTTCATTTCTCAAAAGTTACCCTTGAAGAGGAAACACTGAATGATGATGTTCTGCAAAGCCATTGATGGGTTCCAGAAAGTAGCCTCCCCTCCTCAGCTTGCTTATGAAAGCCAGGTGCTTTCACAATTTTCTGTGTACTTGGTAGGAGTGAGTCCATGTGAGCTTCTTGATGCTCAGGTCCTTGCTTGGAAATTCCACTTGCCTTCATGTTCTTTGAAATTGGTTTCATAGTGCCAGTTTCCTTCCATGTTTATCCATATAGTTGATTCTCCATCAAGCATCTCATCACTGCCCCAAAGCTGATTTTTGTTCCAATTCCTTGAATATTCTGAGTTACTTTCTTTCCCAGGTCTATGCTCATTGACATCTTCTCCATGAGAAACATTTGATTCATCCTTTATCTCTACTCCACTGTGAGGCATTTGAGTACTGACGGGAGGATTGGAGGAAAACTCATACTTGTCTTGTATGTCCATGGCATGAGTGAAGAGATCAAGAATCAGCTCAGGTCTTCCACAACTTCTACTGCATCCAAGATTTCTTGCACAGAGTTATGCTTCATCATTTCCTGCAGCTCCTCTTTGTATGCCTTTGAAGAATATTTATTTTGCAGCTCAAGGAAACTATCTAGAGGGATTACCTCATCATCTTGGGAATCACTGCACTCTACCGATCCTTCATCAAAAAGAGCTTCATCTTCAGAGGTCTCAAAACTCCTTGCTTCAATTTCTTCATCATGGAAAGAGTCTTCATCTTCAAATGGGAAAGAAAATATCTCCATTTCATTATTGCATCCATCAACCATTAGCTCAAGAGTGACATCATATTTTTCATCTTGCCTTATCTCAATATGGCCAACCTTCACATTGGTTAAGGCTTCTAAATCAGCTTCACGCTTGTCTTGCAGATTTATGGCTTGCATCAGGAGTTCGAGACTGAGCTCAGGTCTTTGTTTCTTCCGTGGCTCTTAGCAGTTCTTGTACAGATTTCTTTCAAACCTTTCAGGGCTCATCACAAGCTGATTTTGTCTCTCCATAGATGGCCTGATCAAGATCATCTTCATCCCCAAATGGAAATGAGAATAACTCCTCATCTTGGAAAAACATATAAGCTGATTTTTCTTCTTGAAAATCATCAAGAACCATTTCCTCTTCTTCATGGTCTGCATCATCTGGAAATTTAGGGCTTCCCTCTTGTAACTCAAATCTCCTCAATGCTTCTTCAAAGTCCAAATCTCTCTGGGAAGGCATGTCTGGACCTATCAAGATGGGAATATCCTCTTCCTCCTCAGTTGTCACAAAGTGATTCATCTGCCTGCTACCTTAGTACAAAATGTTAGCTTCTGGGCTTCCAGAATTTTGTACCGTGTACCTCATCTTCTTCTCAGGAAGAAATTTCTCCATGTCTCCCTTCACTGGTATGGTTGTAGAAGACCAATTCATCTGAATTTTCCCTCCCAAGTCTCGGCAGAAATTTCTACTCAGCAACATTCCAAATGAGGCTGGGACGTCTACTACCAAAATCATTGATGAAACTTTCTTGTCTAGAAATCTGGTGAGAGCCACCTGTGCATCTTTGACCTTCCCTACAAGTGAGACCTCTTTTGATTCCAAAGAGTAACAAGAGCCACTAGGTGGAGTCATGGTAAGTTTGAGAGCCTTGGCGACCTTCAAAGGCATCACGTTGTCTGAGGCACCAAAATCTATTATGCAATTGTTCAGTACATATTCTCCAACAAGAAGGGAGACATAGAAAGGTTCAACTTTATCATTCTTTGATGCACTCAGAGAAAGCATGTTCTGTGAGGGAGGTGTAGGTGAGTTTGGTAGCATGCCTTTAGGACTAGAAGTTACAACATTGGGTGTTAGACTACCACTCCTGATATATTGAAAAACCTCTCAAATTGTTCAGGATGAGTCCACAAATATTCAGTTTCATAATCTGCACTTTGGCTTTGTTTGCATATTCTATGAAGTCAAAGGGAGTAGATGTGGACAAGGGGGGTGAAGGGACTGATTTTGGAGTCTAGGATAGGCTTGGGAGCAGGATTTGATGTTTGAGGAATGGAAGGTATTTTGAATGGTACACTAGGAGCTTTCAAGGTATTAGATTTTACAGGAGCAGATTTAGATTTAGACTTGGAAGAGACATCAGAAGACTTACTTGGGATTGTGGGAGTCTTCTTACTTGCTACAGGGTCAGGCTCCAACAATGCAGACTTCATGGAAGATGGAAGTGGGGATCCTCGACTGATTATTTTATTTTGTGGAGTCACCACAGGAGGATCATCAACCTTCTTTTTTTTACAGCAGTGGAGGGAGATGCTCTTTTCTCAGACTGAGAATGAGTGAATACCACACATGAGAAACTGGGTGCATCTCCTCTTCATCTTCTTCATCACCTCCAGAATACTCACAAAATCTAATTTGTGTATCGTTTTCAATCTCATAAATTTCTAGGAAATTACCACCTTCACTTTCTTGTTCAAGTTCTTCTTCACTTTCTTGAAATCTGCAATTTACATTCACGGGTGGGGCCTCCAAGGAAAGCCTTTGGGGTGCTCCTGCAATCTGATTTTTGTTGCTTCTTTGAGAAGATACTCATTCAAATAATTCCCTCTTCAAAGATGCCATCTCATTCACCAAATTTTGCAGCGATGGATTGGTTCTCTCATCTCCAGGATGTTGGGTCTTTCCCTTTGATGGATTCTTGATCTTTCCAGAGAGGATGAGATCATCATCAAGTTCAATGGCCATCCTTTGTGCTTCTACAATGTTCCTTGGTTGGGCTCTTCACAGAAAAAATCCTACTTCTGATGATTGAGCATTGATGAAGAATCTCTTGACATTGTTTTGAGATGGTGAATCCTCTTCAGGTATCCTGTGAAGCAACCATTTGAAATGAGCCATGAAGTCTCTCATGGTTTCATTTTCTCCTTTCTTCATTTGAGCCAACTACACCAGGAGGTCCTGACAGTCTTCAGTTGATTTAAATCTCTCTTCGAAGGCATCCTTGATGTCATTCCAACCCGTGATGGATCAGAAGGCAAGGAGGTAGAACCATTTTGCTATTTTTTCTTGGAGGGACTCCATGAACAGTCTCACAACAACATCTTCATGTTGGACACCAAGAATTCCACATGATGTTGTGAAAGCAATGATGTGTTCTTCAGGATGTTGTGTGTTTTCACCTTTGAACTTTGGAAAGTTCTTACGGGAACCCATTGGTAGATCATGAAGAGGGGTTCAAGAGAAAGTGGGCCTGTATTCCTTCCCCATGGAACAATGGGTTGAGGTATTTCTTCTTCATCTTCCATTTTCATTTTTGTTTTCTTCTCTTTGCTTCTACAAATTCTTCTTCTTCTTCTTTCGGAACTCAATGCTCAATGGTGGTTTAAAACTGAGATAATTTGAAGGGGGAGTATCAACATGAGATTTGAGAGGATTTCCAGGTGAACTTTTGAAGAGAGATGGAGAGGAGGCTTGAGAGAAGAAGTATGGATTATCTCTAATTCGTTCTTGCTGATTTTGCAAAGCCTCTAAATTTGAATCAACAACACCTCTCAACCTGTTTAACCTGGTGTATCTTCCTTCAGCCAGCTTTTGGAAAATTTTGAAACATGAAAGGACACTGTGGAATGTGAAAAGTCACGTGCAGAAATCAGCAGTGTATCTTTTAGCAATGGATTTTCATGAACTCTTTTTTTTTTTTTTTTTCAATATTTGATTTTTTTTTTAATTTTCAGACCTTGTGGTCATATATTGGGTGTAGATGCTGCTAAATCTACCCCACGGTGGGTGCCAAAAACTGTTGGCGAGAAAATTTTTCAGGTGGAAAAACTTGTGGATTTCTTGCCAATGCTCTGGGAATCTAAGTCCCTCTACTTAACCGGTGCAGCTGTCGTATGTGCATGTGCATGAAAATGTGGATTTCTGTGGTGGCATTTCGACCAGGGATCCAACAGGGGCACTCCACTGACCCTGTGAAAAGCTAGCAATACTTGCTAGGAGGAACTTTGTCTGAAAAGTGGGAAAGGGGAGTGAGAAAAGAGATAGGAGAACTAATGTTGCAGGTAGGAAATCAGATTCCTGCACACACTAGTTAGAAACTTCAACACATGCATTTATGAGAAGAAACAACCCTGCAAATGGAAACAAGACCAAATAAGATTGATGAACACAAAGTTTCAAGAAATCCCTCAGTCAAAAAAGCTAGAAACTCCTTCTTCTTGTATTGATGCTTAAACAGAAGTTGTACATAGTGTGAGAATGGAAGAAATTTGAGAGTGGAGGAAAGTAGAAGAAAATGGCTATCTCCTTTGCTTTCTCTAGGTACAATGCACTCTTGAGTTTACAAGATCAATCACCAACCCTTTGAAATGGGAATGGCGTTACAATTTATAGAATGAGAGGTGACTTATCATCTTCCTCATGACCCTCCATATGCCTTATTTCTAACTTTAGACTATTCATATTCCTATCAAATATTTAAGTCCCTTTTATAAAATCAAGGTGACTTAATTTACATTATGTTTCTAAAGTCACTTTTAGGTGACTTAAAGGCATATCAAAAAGTGCAAACCCCAACAAAGAATTAGAACATTTGAAGAGAGAGAAAGTTGGGGGAAGAGGAGAGAGAAAGAGAGAGAGAAGAAGAGGAGATGTTGCCCCTGATGAAGTTCCATTGATCCTCATTGATTGAAAGCTCCAAATGCAGTGAAACTCTGAATCTTCAAACTCATGGAACTCCTTGCACACTTTGAAACTCCTTCCAATTATGACTCACAACTTCTCCCCGCACAAGTTGAATGAACTATGGAGTGAGTGTCAGGAGACTGTTGAATTCTCTGAGGTGAATCTCTCGATTCCCCATGAGAAATTCCTATGATGATCTTGAATGATGATGTTGACCTGAATGATTATCCTTGTATGTCCCATTGTGCCAAAACTTGCCCTTTGAGTGTAACTTACTATTTTTAGTAAGTGTGAATTGCGAGCCGAGATGAACTTTTTGATGACCTTTCCTGTGATGCTCCCTCTGTGTTCACCACCTTCTTCATGGAATCTTCAAATGGTGGCTTACCCAAAGTAACAGACCCCTATGTAGGGAGACATGCTATTTTTAGTAAGTGCGCCACGAATGTCAAATTGCGACAAAACGGGTCTTGAAATTATGGGTTTTATTCCAGGGTTCCACGCTCTGAATTTTGAGTAATTCCTTCATCTGAACAAGTGGGAAAATGATATTTTCATCAGTGGGGGAAGAATACTGAAAAAAAACACATCCCTCCATATCCCTAAAAATTAGGGACTTCATCGTGCAAAAACTAGTTTGAGAGAAACTAGATTTTTTGGAGATCCTTCCCTTTGAATTTTTGATGATTTCACCTACCGGATCTTCAGGAATTTGAGAATTTATTCAAAGAGGGAAGAATTTGATAAAAAAAAATAGCCCTCCATATCCCTAAAAAATAGGGACTTCATGGCACAAAACTAGTTCACGTGAAACTAGATTTTTCAACGATCATTCCCTCCAATTTTCACGCGATTTCACCCACTAGAACCCTGAGAAGTGGAGAGGTAGCTCGCTGATTTTTTCCATTACTATGTCATGGTGGCCATTAATGGAGCTTGAAAATTTCAGGTCTGGTTTTTTTCTCCATTTGTGATGAAATCAATTCCATTGCGATAGGTTTTTGCTTCTTATGCTTCAGGAGAAATTTCTCTTCAATCCGACAAACGGTTTGACGGGAAATTCAATTTTTCCTTCGTTGAGCCAGAAATGAGATTTCTTCACTGTGAATGTTCTTGCTGAAAATTGGAGGTTTGAATATGATTTTTGAATGGAATTTAATAGAGAAAAACTCAGAAACAAAATGGTTCATCAATCCGTGCACCGGTTTGCAAGATATGTTCAAATCTTCATTTTATGGCAATGGAGATTTTCACTGTTCTTCTTCTCTGTTCTTCATGTTTTTCTTCTTTTTATCTCAATGAATTATTCTTTTGAGATCTATGTGCCATCATAAAGTGAAGGATAATGTGTTGTAATGGATATGGTTCAAGATTTGGTAATGGTGGAGTGAGGTGTTCTCTACAACTTTTCTTCTGGAAGTGAGAAGCAGCAAGAAGCAACTAACAGTTAGAAAATATTTCAATTTTTTGAGTTGCAGTTGGGTGATTTTTTTTATCCTTGATGTCCCCAACCTCAGGGATGTGAGGGACATCAAATTCCATGGTGAGCAAGATGGCGACACATGGCGGCGATCCGACGACAGGGAATGAGTGCTCCAAAATCAGCTTTAAAGCACCGAGGGGCTGAAAGTCAGTCACGTGGGTATCCAAAAGACTCCCCGTAGGGGGATGGGAACATTTTTCCATGTTTGATGTCCCTCACCTTAGGGACATGAGGGACATCAAATTCCATGGTGGTCCTGGAGCTGACACGTGGTGCTTGATCCGACGGTAGGGAATGGATGATCCAAAAATGCACCTGGGGGCTAAAAGTCAGTCACATGGATGACCAAAAGACTCCCCATAGGGGTTGGGTGATTTTTCCATGTCTGATGTCCCTCACCTCAGGGACATGAGGGACATCAGTTTCCATGGTGGTCCTGGAGCTGACACGTGGCGCTTTGATCCGACGACAGGGAATGGATGCTCCAAAAATGCACCTGGGGGCTGAACTGTCAAGTCTGGAGGTCACATGAGGGTCCCATAGGTCACATGGGGGCTGGGAATTTTTCAAGGGTTTGTGTACCTGACCATAGGGATTTCAGGGACATGAAATCCCACCAGGCTTCTGGTGTTGACACGTGTACTCTCAAAAAATGACTAAGTCCTGAACTGCCTTTGAGAGGGTAACTTGGAACGATGATAACTTGAGCTCCCAGTGGAATTTATTGGTGAAATTTTATATGATCCTGACTGGAAATGGAATTTTTAATCCAATGGTGGGGGTATCATGTCTTTATTCATCCATATGATCCCTGAAAAATCATGATTTTTGATTTGAGACTCCACTTGTGCCTGATAAAAACTACCTTAAAATCCTATGCGCCAAGGTGTTGTGAAAAATATTATTTCACCATCATGTAGGTCTTGGAATCCTATTTCTATATTTTTTTTTTACTTCTAACTCCATCCAGAGCTCCTGGAATCTTCTTCTGAAGCCCAACAATTGTTTTAGGCCTGTGTACTGCCTAGGCTTGTGAACCCTGTTTTTACTCAGACTGCTCCAAGTCTTTCAAAACTTCTCCAAACCTTCCAAAATAATTTCCATGATGTTATAAGGTCTTCAATTCACCTCCATGTTGAATTTTTCCCTTCTGTTCCACTCCAGGGGGGTTGATCCAGTCCTGGGAAGGCCAACGATAGCCCTTCCCAATACTTCCAGAAGATAGCATCTTTTCAGAACTCCCTAAAATCACCTAGGAGGGTTGATTTGAATTTCCTAAATCACCTAGGGGACCAATTTGACATCAAATAGGGGGTGACCAGACTGACTGGATTTGACTTGGGGTTCCTGGGAATGATAAAACATGAAAATTTTGGCACATGGGGTATAGTTGTCGTGCTTGGAAACTTCCAATTTCCCTATTTATCAGTATCCATATTGTCACAAACAATAACCTGACCATGTAACTAATTTACAATAGTATTATCATGTGTTATACTAGGACTAGAAGAAGGTACAACAACATGGGTGACTATTGAAGATGAAGGAGAACAAGAAGAATTTTTTTTTTCAGGGTATACTATGTAAATGTTAGGGGTATCATGGCCAATGGGAAGAGTGTCTTAGAAGTGATAATTTTTTAAAGAATAAAAGAATCACATTTAATATTACAATAAATGTCACAAAATTTAGATTTTGTAGCCATATCATCAAAAAAGGGTTACAAGCATGTATCGGCCATATTATGCTTGGGAGCTTAGGACCTCTTTTTAGCCATGAGGATTTTTGGGATCCTAGGGAAAGAAGTTCAAAGAAGAGCGGGTTCACCAAATGATTTAGTAAAAAATATAATTAAATCTAATTGTGAAGTAATATGATATGATAAAATACATTAGATATACAAATTCTAAGCACTCAAGCAATGCAAAATTATAAGTAAATATGAGAGAGAATTGATGACTTAGCTGAATCTTGTGCAATATAGAATTGATCTGAGTAGTGTAAAGTGTTAAACAAGATTAGAATAGTATCACAAATGCTATCTATAAGATCGGGATCCTGAGAATGATGTTAGATATGGACGCTTGGTGCTGGACAAGGGTGCCTAGGCACACTGATCCCAGGCATTGGTGACTACGTAGAATTCATAGAATATACTGTTCTTCTACATCACTAGGATTTTTTTATCACTTCCTGTCAGTCACTTGTGATTTCACTCTTTGATCGTTGAGGATACCTGTAACCTGCAAAATAAAACCTAGCTACCTAGCACAAGCTCACAAACACATAAATCAAAATGAAAAATTTAATATGTGAAATCAAACTGACCCTAACGGTCACCTGATGATGTAAACTTATTACCAAGTGATGCACTACATTCCAAACTCCATGTAGTTCTTTGTGCTTGTGTGTGAAATTAGTGTCCCTAGGTTGCCCTTGTGCTAATGACGCCAAGATAGTGGGTTATGTAGTTTGAGATAAGATGCAAATGTGTGATATGGAATTAAGAACTTCCCCTTATTATGCAATGTATGCAGCCCAAAAATGTAGTCCCTTTAATGGTAGTAATAGTATGTAGATGAGATTGCCCCTTAGAATTGTCAACCGGAATAATAGAAATAGTATGTTGTGTATATATATGGAGTCCTACCTTTCTTGAATTTCAACACTAGTGACACAAAAGGCTGACTATGCATAACTTGGGATAAGGATATAAGCTCTCTGCTCTAATAATCTTCCCTTTGACCACAAATGTCATGAAAGTGTAAAAAGAACAATGAGGAAAGAAATGAGCGTTCCTGAACATGGACAGGAGCTTGGACCTATGTGCGCTAGTGTCCAGAGTGGCGCTTTAGTGTCAAGGGACCAATTATGGTGACATCAATGAAAAGACAAACAAATAGGGATCCCTTGGTGATCTAACCAGAAGGGTACAAAAATGAAAGATTGTAAGACAACTTAATATAATAGAAAGTGAGTGAAGAGAACAAGCATAGAGGACAAGGGAATGTATGTGTCACCAATGATTACTTTTCTTACTAAAGATTCATGCATATAACAACATACTTCCCGACATAGGTAAAGTAGCAGACCACCATGTTTGTGTCCACATTGTGAGTCTGACAATGGACGAGCATGAGGATCATTATGATTTTACAGTCGTAATGAAAATTATTTTCTTTACAACATCTTGTCATTATTTTGAAAAAACTTCCATTGCAAATCCATGACTAATTGCCTAAATGTCATGATCAAGAAAATAACTCTTCTATAAGCATATCAAGTTTGATTATTAGTCGGTTGAAATGTGGACCAATATGAATTGGTACTCCATTTACCTCGCAAAAGTATTTAGTCTGGATTTCTATGTATTGTAATTTTGTATGTCATGCAAAAGCATGAAAACATTTAACAAATGTTGTGGAGAAATAGCTACACAACCCTCTCATTTTTTGTAAAAGAGATGGATCACATTTGGGATCAATTTAAGACGGCATTGGACCCCTAGGCATAATCCATTCACATTAGATAAGTCAGCAATAATGTTTTTAGGACTCAAACTACATATGGTTTAGGACCATTTTGTTGAATAGTTCACATTCTTCCAATTTTTTGAGCATTGTTCCTGGTGGAGATTTCAGTACTTAGATCGTCACGTTATGTTTTAAAAAAAGTTATGAGATACGTTACTATAAAGTTCAGGCTCAAAAAATAGCATATAAAATGACTTGATTCTATTTTACGGTGTTGTGCATTCGCATAAGTTCTTGAGGAGTCTCCACAAATGCCCAATCATTTCCCCAATATTGCTAAAGTGCTTCGTGGACTATTTATGAATTATATAATTGCATAATCGTTTAAACTATAATAATGAAGGATTTTTTTGCGAAATGATATCTCCCTCAATTAATTATGACTCAAATTCTTGAGATGATAATTTCTTTTCAGTTAATGATGACTAATCAATATCAATTTTTTGAATGTGCATCAAATACCATATATCGATTGAATGGTAGTAAACTATGACAAATAATATAAAATGTTACTATGCTAACATTGTGATTGGTCAACATTTCCTATATCATGATAATTAATCCTTTTGAAGCCTGATGGATCACTGGAAGTAATGAAAACATAATTAAATTGATTATTGAAACGTACAAGCCGAATCGTGTTCAATGATTTTTAGATACCTTTGAGATCCCTAGTGTTCACCTGACATCCACTTTAGAGCTACTTAAGAGGTCCACAATGGATTAGATAGGTTGAGTCACTTAATGTCCTGTTCATAGACTTTAATAGATTTCTTGTTGAAGAAATCTTGTTTAACATGAAAGAACTGCTTGTTTCTCTAGAGGCCCCATCAGTTCAATTTAGCTGAAAACAGCTATGAAGGGTTGCTTCCCCAATTGAACATAGATTCCTGTGATGTAATGCTGGTATGGCAATGTGACCTTGAAACTGAGGAAATCAATATTCCAAGCCTATTGTTCTTTCCATCCTCATTGGGTTCGTATTTTTCCCACATATTGTTATGCGAATCATTGTCATCCTAACTTCAAACTGGAATCTGAGCGCAGCCTTTTCTACAATGAACCGCGTCCATGTACCATTTCACTGGATCTATCCTTTTGATTGATTATGTTTGATGGCTTCATGATGCATTGAGCATAGTATTGAGCCTTCCAAATTCCTCCATCCAGTAGTAGTGTATACTGCAAAATTCATGAAAAACAGGGCATCATATGAGCAACAATTCCTTTGAAAATGGACTACTTGTGGCAAGTACCACTTGTATTCCCATTGAATATTTTATATCCTCTAGAACGTCCGTGTGTTTTGAACATATTGGAAAATATTGCTCCACTTCCTTATTAAATAAACAATATGGGACATTGCAAGAGAGATCAAATGGATGTCTGAGCATTAGTTGTTTATTACATTTTGGGAGATGATATACGACCTGATTGGAAGATGGTGTTGTACCCTATTGATAGCGAGATTTTCAGATTCCGCAATTTAATTTCCGGTGCCGCTTGAGACCTACCAAAAGATGATTGATCCGAGTGGAATCCCTGAGTTATTTGAAGACAACTTTTCGACGAGCCTATCAACGAAAATGACAAAATGATGTGTTGAGCGTTGCAGCAAGGCCGATTTGAAGACTTGTTCCTAATTGAGCTAGTATCTCCTATTGTGTCGCACCATTGCCTTCTCGATAGGAACTGATCCCCTAACTTGATGGAATTAGTTCCTAAGGATGGTGAGCAAGGGCTTTTTTGGTACATTCCGGGTTTAGCTCATTATGATCTGAATAATGATTCTTGTACATTTGCATTGAGGTCACGCCGTCAAAACGAACAATTTGTGTTAAGCTACTGGCGTGTATGACCAATGTATCATTTTCCAACTGCCCTTTGAGTTGTTCCCAGTGTGCATTGTTTTGAAGATTCCATAAAAACTTCTTCCCATCTGTCTCCCAGGAATTGAATGATTTCTCCATTACGTTGCCAAGAGTCATGCTGCAATCCTCCTCAAGGTATTTTTTAGTCCTGACAAGATTGTTCCGAATAATAGAATCAAGCGATGTCCAGTTTGCATTTTGAATTGCTTGGCGTTATGCACTTGATTCAAGAAAACATTAGGACTTTCAGCATGTGGGAGGTCTTCAAGGGAAGTTGAAGCGCTGCCTCGAACTTAATTTTGTCCTCCTATATTCTTCATCTTTTCGAACAGGCCACCGAATCAACTAAATCATCGAGTAATCTTGCTACTTTTAATACCTATTCTAACCATGTCACATAATCCGAAAATAACTCAGATTATTACTACATGATCTCGGACCCTTATAGGCTTTGATTATTTTACCGATTAATTTACTCCATTTAAGTAATCAATTAATAATCAGATTATTACGACCTGATCTCGGACCCTTATAGGCTTTAATTATTTGCCGATAATTTACTCCTTTTAAGTAATCAATTTAAAATAATGCAAGACAATAATGACAATTGCACACAGATTGATTACGGAGTTCGGCAATTGCCTACGTCTCCGGGTTCGTGATCGAACCGTTCCACTAGTCAAAACTTGTAAGTTACAATAGTACTTTCACAAGAAAACCTAATGGAATTTTACTTGCCTATCAGTACACCAGTTCTTCGGACGACAAGGGTGAAAAATAGCACCCGACTTCCACCTTCCTGGCGTACAATCTCCTTCGGCTGTGATCGGCCTTCCCGACGCAAACAATGCGAAGCTAGCACTCCGGTCGACAATCCAGGATTTGCAAGTAATTGGTGTGGCTCAATGGGCCTATTGGGTAGTTTACATTTCACTCCCAATCACAAATATTCCATCTAATATTGCCTAAAATAATAGGCCAATAGACAATACCTGTTCACACATCCCACAAATAAGCTTAACAAATAATAAGCTCGGGATCGGTGTCTCCGTTGCACCGGTGTCCACCTTCCAGTGCTCTAGCAATGAGCTTCTCTCGTTTGTGTGTGTCGTGTGTGTGTCACCATGTGTGTCCATTACAATGAACTAGGTACCCTATTTATACAAAATTAGGGCCCAAAAATAATGCACTTATTATCCTTAGGCTATCCTCACCCGTAGGCTAAATTGGGATTAAAATTCCCAATACATTGAATTAATGGGATTAAATATCCCATTTTAGCCGGCAGGCTATTTTTAATGGGATTATCCCATAAATAGGCATTTGTTAATGGGATTAAATCCCATATGGAGCGGCATTTGGATGGTAATGGGATAAAAATCCCATGTGGAGCGGCATTTTTAAAATGGGTTAAAATCCCATATTTGGCGGCCCACATGGATATAAAAGTTTAAGGCTTTAAATAAGCCTTTCCACGCATGAAGTGGTCAAAGACCACGTTGGGCTTATAACCGCCCCCTCCACCGCTTCATTTCCTTCTTCCACGTGGAACAGTCCACGCATGAGTTAATGCCTCCCTTTACAACCGCTTCACCACCTTCCACGTGGTCAAATCATTGCATTTGGGCGGTTCATACTACTATGTTTAAACATTAATATATATATGGCATATATGGCATTTGGAAAGTGGCCTTACCAAAATAATATTATTTCGACCCATACAATGTGGAATAGAAATAATCCTGTAGTCCACTTGTCGTCTCCCGATAGGAAAATCGAGCGAATTCGACGAGTGTTGGCAAGCCACGTGTCACAGTGCGATTCGGTCCAATATTGACCAGTTGACCAGAGTTGACTTTCCCGTTGACTGAACTTTGACCGAACATATCTAGAGCTCCCGATGTCCGTTTGTCGCGTTCTCACAGTCGTTGGAAAGCTCTCGAGATGATCTTCTGCACTGACACCATTTAGAGATGTTTAGGGAACTTTCAGAAATGATCCCCTGATCACACCTCCCCACTGAGAAAAGCTTTTTGTCCCAAAAAGCTTCCATACTGTCCTGAATCTGGAAAAATCTGCTGCCACCTCGGAAGTGCTGCTGTAGTAGACCCTTGGGTCTTCTCCTCCAACCTTCTCACTTCGACAACTCTGCTCCGATCCTGGGACCTGTGGGTTATGGGTCCACGATGCTTCCGCTGCGCCACTCTGATATCCGAAGAAGACCTCCACGCCTCCGCTTTATGGTGCTAAGTTTCTGAATGAAACCTCAACGCTCCTTCTGTGCGGTGCTAAGCTTCTTGATATCTGACAACAAGGATCTTCTTTTACTCTATAACACAGCTCCTGGCTCCGAGTTGATTCCGCAGAATCCGAACTGGTTTGAAGGAACTCCATGTTACGTAGAGCTTTGATTGATCCGATGTCAATGATGGACAATGCCTTGTCCCTTTACAGACCTCAACGCCTCCGATGCATGATGCTAAGCCTCTTTCAAGACCTCGAGCCTCCGATGCATGATGCTAAGTCTGTTACAGACCTCAACGCCTCCGATGCATGATGCCTAAGACCTCCGATGCATTCAAGACCTCAACGCCTCCGATGCATGATGCTAAGCCTGCCTCCGATGTATGATGCTAAGTCTCTGTAGACCTCAACGCCTCCGATGCATGATGCTAAGCCTAAGACCTCGAGCCTCCGATGCATCTAAGTCTCTGTACCTCAAGCCTCCATGATGCAAGCCTTTTTCAAGATGCTAAGTCTAAGTCTGTTGATCAGCTACCATTCGTATGTGTGGTCGCAATGCCTTGACACCGAATGACGTTCCGAGCTGATCCTTTGAGAGCTCCTCTTGTTGACATACTAATATCAGGTACCATTCTGCTGCACGGTCGCAATGCCTCTACACAGAATGAAGTTCCGACCCGACGTCAATGCCAACGGTGATTCAGCTACCATTCTGCTGCACGGTCACAATGCCTCTACACAGAATGAAGTTCCGAGCTGATCTCTGTGAACTCTACTGTCTGCACAAATGGCAGATCAATCTCCAAGCTTTATATGAGTCAAATCCTGTATCCAAGCTGTAACAGGTACTCACACGCTGATTAGGAGATATGTTAGGAGCATTAATCAAATTTTCTAAGTAAGAAAATCCACTGAGTATTGTAAACCTTTCTCTCAGCATTTTCTCACAATATCTGATCTCCAAACTTAATACTGCATACGATTCCATCAATCTGAATTATGCAATATATAATTGAAAAATTGTTGACTTACCCATTTTAAAGGACTTTCACTTTCAGGTATTACCTGGTCCTGGGTTGAATTGTCAACTAGTGGTGGAGTAGAAACTTCCTCTGCCTTTGCAATAGGCCTCCATTCCATCTTTGGCTTGCCATTACTCTGATGGCGAGATGGATGCAGTTTCCAGCAATTTTCCACCCGATGCCCATTCCTCTGGCAATGAGCACAAAAATTCCTCTTAATCTCCTTCTTCTGGGATGAGGAACTCTTTCTGCCATTTCTCGACTCTGCATGACGAGATTGGTCTTTCTCCACTGCATTGCAATGTGGATTGACTTCATTTGTCTCCTCCCTGCCAGAACAATGACTAAACAAGGAAAATATACTGCATTTTATGGTGTTAGCAAAATCACCAAAATAATTGCCCTCTGGGGGTCTTACTAATGCAAGTATAACAGAGTACAAACATTGCCCAAAATTGGGTCTTTAACTAATGTGCCATGTATGGTTAGATGTATACAAACGTTGCCCTCAAAGGGGTCTTACCAATACATTCTACCCTACACAATAGTTTTCAGGTTTTATCTGCATATGAGATACAATGGATTCATCCAAATAGAAATGAGAAAATTACTGAGTATGTTAAACCTGTCTCTCAGTCTATCCCACCAATCTGGAAATCCAGAAGTACAAGCCAATGCCATCCCTGTCAAAGCAACCTGTACTGATTAACCTGCTCCATACCAACTTGCTTCGAAGATTAGTAAGTTTGCAGGTGTCGATTACCAGCTCTGATACCAAACATGATCCGAAAATAATCAGATTATTACGACCTGATCTCGGACCCTTATAGGCTTTAATTATTTGCCGATAATTTACTCCTTTTAAGTAATCAATTTAAAATAATGCAAGACAATAATGACAATTGCACACAGATTGATTACGGAGTTCGGCAATTGCCTACGTCTCCGGGTTCGTGATCGAACCGTTCCACTAGTCAAAACTTGTAAGTTACAATAGTACTTTCACAAGAAAACCTAATGGAATTTTACTTGCCTATCAGTACACCAGTTCTTCGGATGACAAGGGTGAAAAATAGCACCCGACTTCCACCTTCCTGGCACAATCTCCTTCGGCTGTGATCGGCCTTCCCGACGCAAACAATGCGAAGCTAGCACTCCGGTCGACAATCCAGGATTTGCAAGTAATTGGTGTGGCGCTATGGGCCTATTGGGTAGTTTACATTTCACTCCCAATCACAAATATTCCATCTAATATTGCCTAAAATAATAGGCGAATCAATAGCACAATACTGGTTCGTGACACATTCCACAGTCAAAATAAGCTTAACAAATAATAAGCTAATGGGATCGGTTCTCCGTTACCAGTGTCACAAACCTTCGGACTCAAAAAAATAAGCTTCTCCTTAATAAGCTCCTGTGTGTCGTTCCCGACGCAAACAATGTGTGCACTCCGGTACAATGAAGTGGGTTCCCTATTTACATTACAAAAATATTGCCCAAAAATAATGCAATAACAAATAATCCTAAATAGGCTAATATTAGCCTTTCTCATTCCCGTTGCACCGGTGGCTACCTTGCCTCCAGCGCTCTAGGAATGAGCCCGTGTGTGTCATTTGCCCATGTGTCCATTACAATAAAGGGTACCCTATTTATACATTTTTAGGGCCCAAAAATAATGCATTGCATATTATCCTTAGGCTATTAAATTAGCCTATGTACATAATTTGGGATAAAATTTTCCCAATAATTTGCATATTTAAATGGGATTAAATCCCATTTTAGCGGCATTTGTATTTTAATGGGATAAATATCCCATAAGTTTTTGATGCGGGCATTAATACATGTGGATTTAAAAGTGGGATTCCCACATTTTTGGCGCGGCATTTTGAAGTGGGTTATAAATCCCACATTTGGCGGCTGGAATATATTGTTTAAGGCTTTAAATAAGCCTTTCCACGCCATTGAAGTGGTCAAAGACCACGTTGGGCCGCCCCCCATCTCCACCGCTTCACCTCCCTTCTTCCCACGTGGAAGTCCACGCATGGGTTAATGCCCCCAAACAACCGCTTCACCACCTTGCACGTGGTCAAAACATATGCATTTGATTTTGGCGGTTTATACTAATGTTTTAAAACATTAATATATATATGTGGCATTTGGAAAGTGGCCTTGCCAAAATAATATTATTTCGACCCATACAATGTGGAATAGAAATAATCCTGTAGTCCACTTGTCGTCTCCCGATAGGCAAATCGAGCGAATTCGACGAGTGTTGGCAAGCCACGTGTCACAGTGCGATTCGGTCCAATATTGACCAGTTGACCAGAGTTGACTTTCCCGTTGACTGAACTTTGACCGAACATATCTAGAGCTCCCGATGTCCGTTTGTCGCGTTCTCACAGTCGTTGGAAAGCTCTCGAGATGATCTTCTGCACTGACACCATTTAGAGATGTTTAGGGAACTTTCAAAAATGATCCCCTGATCTGAGAGTTTGGTCCATAGAGAACAAATTTGTATGTTGAAAAATCACTTAGTTCCGGTATTTTGTTACAGAGAACCCATCTTTTATAGGAGTCCAGTATAGGAAAGGAAATGATTCATCTTCATATACCCCCACCCCTATAGTAACATGTGCTTACAGTATGAATAATTTTAGATGGCTAGTCCAAGTTACAGGGTCATTTCTAGATTAGTGATAGTAATGTGATGCTATACTCCCAAAGTTATGGTCATCTGTATAGATTTACTAAGTGTTCTTTATTGTTTACTGATATGATTCAGGCAATGTTGATTTGACTGGTTGATAATTTTTCTCAGCACTATGTAAATGTCAAATAGAAGGTATGGTGGTCCTCGTTGGAGATTACTCATGGCAGAGGTTTTTCTTTTTCCCAAATGTAGGTAAATAATCTGGAGAGGTGAAATATTTGAAATGAATAGAAAGTATCTAATATTTCATATAGAATGATTGTACTAAGTTTGGTTCGAATTTAACATCTCTTGCAAGTTGTAACTAGTAATATGCCTTTCAGGAGTTTTGATTGATCTGTATTGTAACCCAAGAGGGATTATAGGATGATATAGCCTATGATAATGCCCCCCTTTCGGTGAAAGGGTGAAGGTTTGAAGAAATGAGCAGTGAGCCGAAATGCAAGACATATAAGATGTTGTAATAGTCCCAATGAGAAACATTATGGAATAATGTATGGAAAATGTATGAGTAAATATAGATTAGTATATGTTCTAGGATCACTGAACAAAAGAGATGTTGAAATTTCATATGGTACGGTGCTAGAGGAAATTACAATCCATATAGTGCAAATGACAAAATAAATGGATGTTTTCAAGGCTTCAACATGAGTAACTTGTATCAATTTATTTTACAAATCACAAATGCAATGTGAATATGTGAATCCGTATACCATGGTCTCATTTGGTACGTCTTCTTCATCTTCGTTGCTTGTGTTATCAATGTCTTGCAATTCACCTTGACCATGGTTTTTAATGTCAACAACATGAAGCAATCTCTTCCAATCCTTTTGACGTGGATTTTTCCATCTCATATAATTTTCTCTTACATAATTGTTGTAATGCACACGCATGATAATGTATGCTCATACTTTTTCTTCTTTAAAGGGGTTTTATATTACAGTCGTCTTTTAAGTTCCACTCCAATCGTATGTGTCTCGTCTAAGCATCACAATAAGGCCTTTGGTATTATATTGGTATTGGAAGGGACATTGATGATTGTGCCTGTCATTCATATTTGTGACTTTTTGTATTCTAGCTCTCTTATTTGTGCAAATGCAATTTGAAGTGAAATAAGTCTTTCTTAAGTTCTGTAAGCATTTTGACATATATCAAGGGCATGATTAGTTTGATGTTGTTTGGTGATACAAGTTTTGGTAGCTTTCCAATTTTCAAGGACTTTCTACATTTCTTGCATATTCGCTTAGACATTATAGCTGTCTTTTTTTTGCCAAAGTTATGTATGATTATTTTTCTAATTGCATAAATTGTACCATACTATAGATAAAATTCAATAGCTTGCTGATGGGACATGCATGTTTTGGGGTGTCTTGGATTTTTTTGTTAAATTTTTCAATGGGAACATATTTATATTATATCATGTTCTTTTTGTTATAGTTCTCTTTTTGTTTTGAGCAATAGCATTGAAATGACTAAGTGATGTTTTAATTGTCCTTGGTATTACATAATTTAGTTGAGTACATGGTTTTGAAATTGCTTGTTGTGGTTGTTCTTTGATTGATGTGACATTGCTACATCGAGCAATAAACTTGATATAGTGGATGGATATTTACTTATTGGTGTTGTGGAAGAAAATTGTCAAGTACTATCGTTAGTAATTAGTTCATTTCGATGATTCGTAGTTAGTGGTTTAAAGTGGATGTGTGTTGTTTCAGTTTCAAAATATATTATATTAAAAGTTGTTTTGGGCTATACACAATTGCAATATGTGGTCAGAATACATTTTTCACTCGATGGCCACAAATTAATTATTACATTGAGTAATAGAGATATCCATTCTAGGAAAATTTCTTTCCACTCGATTTACCCTTGCTTGAAAAGTATTACCAGGTTCACAATGTAATCTTTCCAATTTGAAATTTTTGGTATTTTTCGTATTTGTCATATGTTAAGTGTTTTTGTAAGAGATGGAATGCTTGAGGATTTTAAAAAACTATTGCATTGTATGTCATATTCTCCATTTGTCAACATGAAAATTGATTTGAATAAGCTCTCACCACAATCACAAGGATGTGTAACTAGTCTAGACAAGCCATACTAAATTAATTCATTTGAAATAGTTGACCAATACAATTCAATCTCATTATAAGTGCGTGATAGTTACATATGTGTCATAGAAATATTGCAATTGTTGGTTTTTTTGCAATATAATGGTTCATAGTGGCCAGCTAAAGGATTTGTGTCATGGAACAAGATGGAGTATGGAAGTTGAGGACTATTTATATTAAATCGAAGGTAACTAGCTTTTGTTGTAAAAGACCAAACACATATTTGTATATTTAACCATCTAGATAGCCAATTTATGCAAAAAGTGTCACCCCATAGTCATGTTTCATTTGTTTTGGAACACTGCAATGTAGAAAAGTACATTTTACGTAAATATGTTTCTACATCATGTATGCCATGCATAGTATATAATTAGAATGGATCTAATTCTACTTGATATGATTTTAGTGCATCATGTTCACCTTTATTTAAACAATTTAGGAAATGATCAATGATGTCGTTACGTAGTTTTGAAGATGTATATTTGAAGTGTAGAAGCACTTCAAATGTGTCAAACAGATAATCCCCCATATGGTAAGAAAATTTTGGTTCTCTTAATAAGTGTTTTGCACTTAAAGTGTCATCAATGGAAGCTTAATGCACTTTATGCATTAGTTTGTAGTCTTCAATAATTATTTCTTCCTTGCATGTTTGATTACTTATCTTTCTATATTGGTTTATTTTTCTTTTATGTTTTTTACTAGTAAATTGCATTGATCACACAAAGTAATAAACAAGTAGTATTTTGAATTTGTACATTTGTGTAAGATGTGTAATTATTTTGTTTATATTAAAACACTTAGTTGTGAACACCTACAACATGGACAACATAATACCACAAAATAAGATATTAATATGTATACATATATATCTATGAATATTGATTTAACAAAAATAGTATTTCATGCTAAACCCTATATTGCAATGTAACATCAAATGAATAATAAAGTATAATTTTGGTCTAATAAAATAAGCAAGATAAATGGAAAACCTAAGTGCATGAGGGATGAAAGAAGACTTAGCTGGTTCGTAAATAATCATGGACTGTGTCGAGCTAAAGAACTGATGAACATGAGGAGGGAAGTGTCACACTCAAGCTCAGAAAATTGTGTGACCACAGGATCTGCCTAGATAGGGACGTTTGGACTGGGTCAGGGGTGCCTAGGCACTATAGACCTTCTCTGGGCACCGGTGAATGCTAAGAACCTCATAAAATGATCTTCATAGAGTTACAATATTTTCATTAATGTTCACCTTTGGTCACCTATGTGTCATTTTCTGATCATCAAACCTATTTGAAACCTAAAAAGAGAAAGAGCACCTACAAAACCCCAAAACATATCAAATCCTAAAAATAAAAATATGCAAATGGGTTGTCAAACTAACCCCGATGGTCACCTAACTGAGTGAACTTACAATCTGGGCATTGCACTACATTTCAGAATCCATGCGGTTTTGTGTGTGTGTGTAGAATCGTGCCCTGGGTGGCTCTTGTGTTAGACGCACTTGAATAAGGAGTAATAACTAGATGTAGAAAATTTAGATAGATGTTTTTCTGAGATTTCCATAGTTCAACATTGTGCCAAAATGTATTTGGAATATACTATGTAGATAGATTTGTGCATGGAAAAATGAACTTCCCCTCCTATGCGTGTACTTGTTAATCCCTTTGGGGAAGACACAAGCCAAGATTATTAAGGACACAAAATAGCCACAAGCAGTCAACAGACACACTGACGTGTTTGCACCCATTTAGCGAGCAGCGGAGATCATGACTTCTCTCTACACTCAGGTTTCCACATACGAGATAGTTGACGGATTGACGAGGTGGAGCCGTTCTCATAGTGAGACCACAGTTAGTGGATGCCATCATGAGCACTCCCACCATTCAATGCATTCTCAACATCGTAGCCACAGTATGAGTCCTGGATGCATCTGTGCACCGTCTCAAGGGTCCCACAGGGATTGATAGGCCATTGGGCCTTTTATTGCTTAGCTACATTTTTTTAGGATTTTATACGGGTTTTTTGTATATTTTGGGCTCATTGTGAGCATTTTGACCACACCCAACACATGATGGCATTATATACAAGCTTGATTTATTATGATATATATAGACTCTTTTTTTGGTTCAGTAATTCATTGTATCTGATTTGACTCACATTTATGGTTTGATTGACATGTGTACTCTAGATGTTTAGAATTTTTAATTTTGTATGATTTTCAGAATGTATGCAATGGATATGAATGCTAACATAATGATTTCTTTTTTTGTGTTTTGTAATGCTGATACATGATAATGCAAATACACCGTAATGTTGAACTTTAGTTTCTCTAAGCAATTTTGATACTTCGTATTATTTTGGCAAAACATGACGAAAGAGTGATATGATAAGTAAACGAACTTGCCCCACTCCTAACTCCATGCAACCGGTAAGATGCGAGGTCTCAACACCAAGAGCCATAAGGGGTATAAGTTATAGAAATTTGTTGAATGGTAATGATGAGAGAAAGACAAGGATTTGGAAAAACCAAATTGAGACCCTACAACCTCATTCTACTCAAGTTTGCTTCATAGTTTAAAATGTGAATTGCTTTCCAATTTATCTAGACTTAGATCTGTAGATGGCCACTTGGTTGACAAAATCTGGTTTTGAGGTTTTAAACTCTTTTGGAATTTGAACATCTAACTCACTTTGTTCTGATTTATGATTTCACAACATTTGAATGAACTGTTTCTAACTTTCAAATTTGTCAAAGAGACCCCCTACACCTTGCCCCATGCTACCAGTAGGAAGTATGGGCTCATCACCATGGACAAGGCATAGGCGAGTAAGGGCACTTCTCTCCTTTCCCAACCCTACATCACTAGTAAGAGACATGTAGGCTCAACACCAAAGGTTGGTAGGGCAAAGAAATGTGTAAAATAAAAATTTTTTGTGGATTTGCATTTGACTTATTTATCTAGGAAAAATGTTCAGAATGTTCTTATTTCCAAAGAGATGTATATGGGATAGATGTGACACCATGAAGCTTCTAGAACAGACTATAGGAAAAGACACCTAATCTAGAAGAAACTATGAGTAGAACCAAGTATGTAGGCCTTGGTATGGTTATGCCAAAGCTTTTTCTTATCTTATTGAATTGATGAAATGATTCATAAACAATTGATGATACCATGAGGATTTGAAGAGATATGATTTGAATGTTTTGCCAATGTTTTTAGAAGTTTTTAGGAATTGCTATAAGAATAAGTCCCTTGATCACAAATTTACAAAATGAACTGGTAGATGAAAATGCAATGTGGATGCAAGTAATGTACATATGGAAATGCAGGTGAAACTACATGTCATGATGGCTAAGGTGAAGAAAGTTGATGAATATCGAATTCTTCACCCCTAAAAGTACACAACGGAGAACCATGATCCTCAAAATTTCCGTTCTCTTGACAAGGGCCTACCATTCTAGGTTTAAACTTACAACCCTTTCCCAGAAGTGTATATGTCCAATCATTAAAATCATTTTTCTGAAAGAGGCATTCGTGAACCTCTTTGTCACATTCTTGAGACATGGTGTGTGGGTGAGCATGACTATGTTTCTCGGCCTTGTTTCCTATGTAGAGCGTTGTGTTTACTTGTGACCCTTGTTGAATGATGAGGCCTTGCCCCATGGATATAACAAGCTTAGTTTCAGATGCACATGGGTTGAAACTGGGGTTTAGAATAGAACAACCCTCAGAGATGGTTTTGATGGGCATCATTTCAATCTCAAATTTCCCTTCTTCATTTGTTAATTCTATCATGTTTACACCTAGACCTAGGTCATCAGAGGGAAGAGATGCTAAACCAAGAAGACTACCCATCCCCTGTGGTTCAAATGGGAGGAAGATCAGATCATCACTCTCTAAGAGTTTCATAATTTCCGTTGTGGTTTTAGTGGACATTGTTTCCACAGATATTGATTTACCCTTATCTGTTTTTGCCACCTCAAATGTTTTTGGGTCAACGACTTCAGCCTTCGGCACACCCGGGGTGATCGGGACTAACTCTTTTGATGGAGGTGGTTTGTTCAATTGATTCACAGGAAGTTCATACTCCATATGGACTCCTTTCTTCTTCTTGAGGTTTTCTAAGTGTATATCGAAGGGCTTAGGATCCCCTTGAGTGATGAAGACCTTCCCCAAATGGAGGAATCTAATCTCCTGGAATAGGGTAGAAGGGATAGCCTTCATTCGATGAATCCAGGGTCTCCCAAGGATCATGTTATAACTTGTTTCCCTATTGATAATGTAAAAATCCATCAAGATGGTTTTTGGACCAAGCATGACTAGAAGAACTATGGTTCCAATCGAGGTCACTTTAAGACTGTCATACCCCCATAACATGTTTCTTGTAGAGGAACAATTTGTCTCTCCATATCCCAACTTCTACAAGAAAGAGAAGGGAACCACATTTACAGCAGCCCCATCATCAATCATGGCTCTCTTAATGCAATTGTTATAAACCCAGACTTGTAAAAATAAGGCAGGATCACCTCTTCGGGAAATTTCAGCATCAGATGGCATCTTGTCTATATAAAAAACAAACCCATTATCCCTATCATTCTGTCCTAGAGGATGTATGTCAAATTCAATATGATTTATTTGAGCACTAGGAGGTGGCATAACATGGATTAGATGACCAAGACCTAGTGCATTGAGCAATGAAATGATGCGCAGGTGAATTCTTCAACAAATCTAGAAACAAAATGTGAGAAAAGGTCTTGTTCAAATCTGATATTAAATCATAGGCTCCTACTAGTTTTGCTATTGTAGGAATGTCATCCTGTGGGAAGGAAAGAGTGGGTAGGGGTTGTGAAATGTACTCCTTCGTCTGAGTTGTTGCATTAATTTCTGGCTCGACCTCTAGCTCGACTAACCCCAAGATTTTTGTATTATCGTTTGAACCAAGGTTAGGAGCAACCCGAGAGTTGTCAGAAGTTGAGGCTTCATGGTCATTGTTTCCTATAGGAATACCCTTGTTTATATTTTGAGGATTCACTTGGGAATCCCCAGGATGTTTAGGGTTCACATTTTGAGGTGTGACAGGTCTGGTATGACTAGGTTGCGGTTTGTTTCAGGATTTTCTAGGAACATGTCTACAAAGAGTTGCCTTTGGTTTTCAGGAAGTCTTTGTAGAAACTTGTTGCAATCATGGCAAGTCCTATCGTCATGACCTCAAACCTTATGGAAACCACAATATAGGTTAGGGTCATAATCTCTTGGCCTTTGATAAGCATCTTGTTGTTGTTGATTATAACCTCAGTTATAGTTTTGAAATTGATTGTTATAACCATGATTCATTGCCCCTTGGCTAGAGTTTTGATACTGGTTTGGGCCTTGGGTTTGATTTTTCTTTTGAGAGGGATGGTTTACGTCAACTGTGTTGACCAAGGAGACAGTGTTAGGGGCTCTTTGATTTCCCATGTTGTTGTTATTGTTAGTGTTACCATTGTTTGGAAAACCAACATTCTTGGCTTGATCAGTAGCACTATTCATGGTAGCACCATGATTGTGATTCACACCCTTAGGTCCTTGGTTGTTGGCACCATTGTTTTGATAATTTGCATTATTTTGATTTGGGGATACCAATTTCCCATGGGAACCATAGATCTTACGCCCACTATCTATAGCGACTTGGTCAATCCAAAGCACACCTTCCAATACTTCCTCATAACTACGGAAAGGAAACTTCTTGACTTCCTCCCTAGTCTCTCGATTGAGTGAGTGAAGGAAAATATCACAAAGTTCCATCTGGTCCATGTTGGGTGCACTTGTAGAGGAATAGAGAACTTGGCACCATCTCTGGATGAAATGGGTGGCATATTCATTTTGCTCCTGTCTAATATGCAGGAACTCCCTAATCCCTATACGCAACAACTTGTTCATGTCAAATGCTTTGATGAACTCAGAAACAAGTTGTTTAAAGGAATGTATAGAAGCTTCTGGAATATGGTAATACCAATCCAATGTGATTCCTTTGAGAGTCTTTGGAAAGATCTTAGCCACTACAACATCCCAAGGAAGCAATTCCCTGATAGCAGTAGCGTAGGCCTTGATATGAGCATTCGGGTCTCCTTCTCCCTTAAATTTTGGAAGATCTGGCAATGGGCGTGGAAGCATGACACCACGTATGGTGAAGTCAAGAGGCTCCTTTAAGTACTCAGCGTATGTACCCATTGTGTAAGATTCCACCATTGAAGATCCTTGATGAGGAGGTGGAGGAGGAGGAGTTGGATAAGATGCATTATAAGCATTGACGGGAATGTATGGGGTCCCTTGATATGGCATGTAGGGAGTGGGAATGACATATGGGTCCATCTGGGGTTTTTTGAATACATGTGCATGTAAGGTGGGATAGTACCAGGATATGGACTAGTGGGCATAAAACCAGGGAACATCACATTTCCTATTGTGGCGGCATTCGAGAACGCACTTCCAGCCAGCCCTTGCATAGGATAAGCTTGAGAAGGATGAGGACCCATCCCTAGTGTGTCTAATCCCTATGAGAAGATCACCTAGATTTGAATGAACCAGATAACCTTGTTGTACAGGATATTGCATTGGTTGCTCATTGGAAGGGATGTATCCTTTGTTGTCAACTAGATACCCCATGTTCTGCCCTACTGCATGTGTTGGTTGTGAAGTCTGGGCACTTTCTAGTTCTCTAATCCTCCCTACTAAAGTAGAAATAAGATCATTGGGAGAGGATTGAGTCCCTTGTTGGGGTGCCTGTGGCATAGGGTTTGATTGAGCAGGCTCATGATACCCTGTCATGAATTGTTCAGTGTTATAATTCTTGTCTTCCTCAGAAGTAAGAATCTTAGGATAGGCATTTGAAATCTCAGAGGTTGTAGCCTTCATTCTATCCAAAGACTCATCTATCTGACAAAGAGGATTAGTTATTCATGTAAATATATCATCTTCTGTTGATTGCATGGCAATGTGAGGTCTTGACAAGACTCTATGGTAAGAACCTGTTCCATTTGTGATAACAACATGGTTTGCATTGGGTTGACCATATTGCATGTTTAACGGTTGATCAACCTCCTCCATCCTTACATAGCTAATGGGGTTTGAAGTGTAACTAGGGGAGGTTTGGACATTGCTTGTGTAATTGTCACAACACCTCGAAAGAGAAGGGGACTTTTGTGGTTAAACGTTGGTGTAATATCTATCAGAGCCAAATGGCCCACCAAACTCTCTTCCAGACATATTTTAGAAAGTATAAAATACCTACCAAAATAGGGGAAGAAATGGAAAGGTGAGGTAATAACAATGAAAGAAAAGGAAACAAGAAGGAATTAATCCTTCACGTCGGGTTCACCAATTTGTATGGATGAAAATTGACATGCAACCTTCAACTGCACTCGACCCCCTGAGGTCGTGCTCAGGGCAGCCGATGTGGAATGTGTGTGGCTAACTATAGGAGGATCAATGACTAAGATCTGGTAGTGTGATCTCCTAGTAGTTGATTTGGAAAAGGGGAGATTTAGAGGCTATGAATGGGTAGCGTAAATTCCCTATGGTTTGTCTAACTAAATCTCAAGTGTTGAACTAGTTTGAAGTGTCCAAATTAACTAAGATGAAACTAACAATCTATGCTACTGCTGAAAGGAAACTAATCTAAATAAAACAACAAAACTGAAATATTACAATCACAAACAACAATTTTCTTTTATTCTAAATAATCAAATCTACTTCTACACTAAAACTAAACAAGCAAAATAACCCGGTGTGGTTATTCACCTGTGCTGAGTGTATTGAAACTAAACTAACTTAAAACAAGAACTTTTCCAAATGATCTATGATATGTAGACAACCTCCTACAGATATTCTCTCCTTCAAATCCACAGGGATGGGAAGAAGAGGATCCGTCACCGGGAGCTGTGCTATTAATGATTCAAACCCTCTTGGAAATCAACTAATTACTTGCAAATGAAAGGAAATTGATTTCTACTCTATTTGATATGATGTAACAATGATAAATTGCAGCAATGAAGGAAATCAAACAAAAAATCCAACCTGGAATTCACATAACAGAGGTAAATCCAGTTGTGTGATGACTTGTCCCCTCAGTTTATCCTTTCTTTCTTTGTGTGTCCATATGAGTCCAAGGAATTGGGAATGTAAAGGCAAAAAGTAGGAGAAGGTGCTTGAGCAATGGTAGCTTGAAGGCAGTCTGGTTGCAATGCAAGTGGAAGAGAGATAGCACAAGTGAACAGAGCTTGGCTATGCAATTTCTAGCAGGATTGTGGCAGCAATACTATGCAAGATACACAAAATTCTCAGGCCATTTGCTTGAATACAAGCATTGAATATATAGGAATTGGCTGGGATGTGCCTTCATGCACAAGGCAACCTTGGAGTGCCAAATCATTGGGTGAAGAGGTAGTTCAAACTAATTAAATCTATTTAAAAATAGAAGAGGGAAGGAATACCATGCAATCAAGACTATTTTTAGGAAATTTGGTTCACAAACGCACCTTGGAAGTCAAGTTAAGTGAAGTCACACGTGTTAAAATCACACGCATGAAGGATTCTGGAAAAATCGGACTCAGGACCACCCTGTCCTGGGTGGCCTTACTTGGGCGGCGGTCACAAAACTGCCACCCAGGTAGGGTGGCGGTTTTGACACTTAAGGCCAAAACATGCACAGAAAAGAGTGGGAAGCTGGAAGAAAGCATGGAAAAGCTAAGTAAGGATGTCTAGGCTACAAATATACACTGCGAATGGGTTTTGGAGCTCGAACACCTTGAAAGGACCTGAATCATCATTGGGGAACCATTTTCTGACAATGTAGCACATGCAATTTTGGGTAGCTAGTTTAATTTTTTTTTTTAATTATTGGTAAATAGTTTTTTGAAAGGGACTATACCCTTTTACAACAATGCTCAAAAGCAAAATTTAACCCCAGAAAGCCCAACAAAAGAAAACAGCCAAGAACCAACAAAAACAAAGCAGTTGCTTCAAAAACAGCTAAAAAACAACTTAACAGCAACACATTTGCCCAGCAACTGTGCAGTTGGCCATTTGCCCAGATGTAACAATAATAGCACTAACAACGACCAGAATCAAACCTTGTCCGGAGTGGTGGGAGGTTTAGATTTGACATTTCCCTTCTTCTTCCGATCTACCACTGTCCATTCAAGATTTCCTGCTTCCAATGCAAATGAAGCATCTGCAAGGGACTTGATGTGTATGTGACCCATAGGAAGGGGGGCCGAAACTTTCTTAAACACTGAATCAACAATCTGCAGAGGATAGTCTATAGGAAGTTTCGCTATGTTGGCCTGTGAATCAGTCATTACGGGTGAGTCAACATGCAAGGGGGCACTAGAATCCTCAACCGGATCTGAGTCAATTATGAGATGTTTAGGAAGTGAATCCTTCCACCAAGCAGCTTTGGTCTTTCGTTTGGAATGTTCACAATCGTTTGTAACATGCCCAATTTGGAAGCAACGCCGACATCTGAAGGCAAGTTTCTCATAGTCAATCCTTTGTATCCAGACCCTTTCTCCAATCTGGTCATATTATCATATTATCATATTATTAAATAAATGATTAATTAATTAGTGTGCACATTATAGTTAATTAAATTAGTTATTTAAATGGGAAAGTACACCTATTTCCCCAGTCAACAGTCACTTGGACTCCGCTTCCTCATCCCAATCAACTCCACTTGGACTCCACTTCACTAGTTTAGTCAACTCTTCTAAAATCCTCGAAAGGTGGGAGCAATTCAATTGCACATACAACCACCTTTCCAGGTGCAGCTTCTATTAATTAAATCTATTTACAGCCCCTTAATGGAATTTATTCTTCCCACAATTGTTCGGTCCCTTCAAATGTTATTTTGAGCATGTTCATTCAAATAATTTCAACTAACTTCCAACCACTACTTAGCCTTATAAAACATAGGCTTATCCTATCTCAAATCTTCTTGGATTTACAACATAAAAACTTTGCTAATTTACTTTCCAAAATTTGCATATTGGAATCTTTAAAAATGTTTTCGTAGAAATTAGCATCCATTTAGAGGTCATTCAAGAGCACCCACAATCATTTACAAGGTTACAAAAGCTAAGCTTTATACAACCTTACTTGAGATTTACAATGAAGAGCTACAAGAAGGTTTGCACACTTGTTTGTATGTCTTCCATTTATGTTGTTTTTCACTATTTACAGTATGAAGTTCCTTGATACTCCGTGTAAGGACCAGGAAAATTATATGTGTCCATTTGAGGGGACTTTGAATACATATGGATATAGGGAGGGACAACACTAGGATATGGGCTAGTGGGCATAAAACTAGGGAATGTCACATTGTTCAAAGGAATAATTTTTTGAGAACGCACTTCCAGCCAGCCCTTATGTAGGATAAGCATGAGATGGGTGAGGTCCCATCCCTAGTGTGTCAGATCCCGTGACAAGATCACCCGAGTTTGACTGCATTGGATAACCTTGTTGCACAGGATGTTGCATTGGTTACGCGTTGATAGGGGTGTATCATTTGTTGTCAATGGGATACCCCATGTTCTTCCCTATTACATAAGCTGGTTGTGAATTTTGGGAACTCTCTAGTTCTCTAATCCTCCTAACCAAGGTAAAAATGACATCATTTGGTGAGGATTGAGCCCCTTGTGTGGGTGCATGCTATGTGGGGTTTGGTTGGGGGGACACATGATACCACGTTATAAATTGTTTGGTGTTGGTATTCTTATTTTCCTTAAAAGGAGTTTTAGGGTTTGTGACTAATACATTATTATTGAACATATCAGAGGTACAAGTCTTCATCCTTTCTAAGGACTTGTCTATTGTGTGAAGTGGATTAACAATTTGTGTATAAATGTCATCCTATGATGATTGCATGCTAATGTAAGGTCTTGAAGAAGACTCTAGTGTAAGGACCAGTTTCACCCGTAAATTTCATGTTGTTTGAATTGGACTGACCATATTGCATGTTTAAGGGTTAGTCGACCTCCTCTATTTTCACATGACTAGTAGGATTTGAGATGTAGCTAGGAGAGGTTTGTACGTTTGTGTAGTTGTCAGCCCATCCTGAAAGGGAAGGGGATTGTTGTGGTTGAACATTGGTATAGTACCTATGAAATCCAAATGGCCCGCAACAAACTCTCTACCAAACATATTTGGGGAGGTATAAAATACATACCAAATAGGGGAAAGAGGGGGGAAGATGGACTAATGGAAATGAAACTAAAAGGAAACAAGAAGGAATTAATCCTTCACATCGGGTTCACCAATTTTTTACGCCTAAAAATCAACACATGCTTTCAGAATGCACTCAAATTCTCGAGGTCATGCCAAGATAGTCAGAATGTGTAGGGTTGAGGGGATGTTGATGGTAGCTAAAGGAGAATCAAGGACTAAGGAAGAGTAGTGTGAATTCCTAACATATGAGTTAGTAAAAGGGGAAATATAGGCTATGAACGGGTCGTGTAAATTCCCTATGATTTGATTGTTTTCAGTTGATTTGAATTCTAAACTATGTTGAAATTTCATTTAAAATAAATAATGAAAGTAAATTCAGTTTAAATAAAAGAAAAATGTGTTTAATTTTATAATTAACCAAATTCATTCCCGATTAATTCAATAAAACTAAATGAACCATCTACTATATTTGTCTGAGAAATAAATGAATTGAAGGAAACTAATTTAAAAACATTGAAACTTGTATTTCCTAAATTAATTAAAACAAAATAAAATCTACTTCTAGAGACACAAGAAACAAATTAAGATAGAATGTTGCTACTTCCAATAAAATAAATTAAACAGGGAATAGCCGGATGTAGCTATTCCTCTGTTACAAGATTGTGAAGCTTAATCTAATTAAACAGAGAATGTACTCTACAGTTATTTATTCTCTAAAATGGAAACTTCTTCTAACTACTTCTACCTCAGATTCAAGGGAAAGAAAGAAAGCTTCTCATAAGCAATTTCTTCTTTACTTAGAAATGTCCCTGAAAAAATATATAAATAAAACGTATGATTTGAAATGAAGAAATGATTAAGAAGGCAGACACAAAATTTTTTCCAACTTCTTTCCCTTATAAATCCACATGGATAGGAAGGGAATAAGATATCAATGGAAGATTTGTATATTGTAAATGAAGAAATAAGAAATTCTACCACTTAAAACAATTGTATTTCTTCTAATTTCTAATGACAATAATTCAACTTAAAGCTTCAAAGAAATATAAATGTACCCCCAACTTGTAACCATTGATGTTGTGATAGCTTCCCAAGTGTGATGATGAATTTATTGTCTCCTCAGCTTCCTTTTCCTTTCCAAAGACAAATTCCAGATGATCCAAGGTGTGCAATGTTGGCTGGTAGCAAAATGAAAAAAAAGAAGTTGTAGCTGATTGGTTGTAAGAAAATCAAGAAAATGTTGAAGCTGGTTGCAAGAAATTGGTCACAAATGTAGTACTGGGATGAACATAGAAATGTGTGGTGTTGTCTATATGATTCCTAACAAGATTTTGGCAGAGTAACAGTGTAAAACAAATCTCAAATCTCCAACACATCATACGGGTAAAAGACTAATTTTTTATAAAGTTTGGGGAAGAAGTCTAAACACATGTCATTCAAGAAATGCAAAATCATCAAGAAAAGGGGGAGTTAACCTTCTAAAGATAGTAAAATGAGAAGAAGACTCCAATATGAATCCAACAAGCCAAAAATCAGGTGAAACAGTAAAGAAACTAGCGAGAAAATCACTCACGAATTTGAAACACGCATTTAAAACATGCAGTTTGAACTCATGCGATAAAGTTGATAGAACCGGTTGGTCTACGCAGACAAATGGTTGCCAAAACTTACAAGTCAAAAACAAGTAGGAAAGGAAAAGTGGTTCACATAGGACACAAGCTAGCAAACTTAGAAATATGAAGAAATAAGCTAAAACAAGCATGTTGAAGGTGAAGGGAGAGGATCGAAATCTCATCATTGTTCTGAAAAATAATTCTTTCATCATTGGATACTTACTGTGTCCTTTAATGTGGCACCATGTAATTTTGGGTGCGTACAGTACCTCGTGATTCCCTTACTTTACATAATTTTGTTGATTCTTCCCAAATAGTCGACCCTAACATTGTTAAATCATTGGATCCCTATTTTGATGGTGACCTTAGTTATGAACATGCACCTAATGATAGTGACTCATTTAGTGAAAATTGATCTCCTTCGTTATGTTCTCTTGCCAAGTTGCTTAATTCTCATAGTCATGCATCACCTGCTGATACAGAATCCACTAGGTGAGTAGATTAATCTTATTCTAATGACGATGTGTTTGTTTCTATTCCTTTATATATATTTATATCCTACACATCTTCTAAGAGATAATACAATTACTTTCCTTCCTAATAATGACATAGATGAAAAAGTGATAATGAATGTTCTTCTACTTATATGGATTGTGATGCACATATTGATCATGATATTTCATGTAATAATGATGCTCCTATTCTTGTTGTTGTTTTTGATCATAATGATGTTCACAATGTTATTCCTACCCATGATGATGTTTATATTCATAATGGTGTTTCTATTCATCTTAATAATTATGGCGATGATGATGCTTATATTCATAATGATGTTTCTACTTTTGTTTCTCATTCTCCTCCTAAAAATGCTAATGTTATTACTTGCGTCCCTACTCTCTCTATTGAATGCAAAAATGGTACTCCTACTAGTGTTTCTTCCATGCCTCTTATACAAGTAAATGTTGAGAATGATAGTATACCTTATATATGTCTTAATGAATGTGAGCATGTTCCTTCCTTGGGTGTTGATCTCAATGTTATTGTTTCCACTAAGCTTATTGAAGATACATTGGATGAAACTAATAATGGGGTCCCTTTAGATCCCATAGACCAAATTAAATCTCTTGTTCTTGATATGCCTCGACATGATGACATCTTTTAAATAGAATAGTGTTCCTATGGCTACTATAAATGGTAAAATACAACCCTTGAATGAGCCTCTTAGTGTTTATGTGATACCTCCTCAAGAGGTCCTTTCTCTCATGCATGTGGTAGGTGATTTACAACATAAAGTACATACTTTGACCCTAGAAAGTAAGGCTTATTACATGTGCAATTGATTCTAATACTATACATGGCAACCCCATTCGTGCAGTAAAATCTTTCAATCCTCCCTCCCTAATTATTTTGTCATGCCTAAATTTTTATTGTTTGATGGGACCTTCGATCCTTATCTACATCTTAAATACTATAGATCCATTGTCTTCTTTTAATAATGACAGGTTGTTTTTAAAGGCTTTCCCGCAAGATCTAATTGGTAATGCAATGTATTGGTTTACCCACCTTCCTAGTGCAGTTATGAGCACATTTTTAGAACTTGAAGAAGCCTTTCTCATTTGTAGTATTGATAATAAGGGTCCTAAAGTTACATATGAGTATTTACCCTCTTTACATCAAGGCACAGTTGAGCTAATTACCGATTATATCCTACGTTTTAAGGCTAGTATGCAACAGTCAATATAAAAGCCTGTGGATTTAGAAATGCAATACATCTTTTGCAGAGCCTCATCTTCTCACTTAAGGAGAAATTTTTTATGACACATGCGGCTCGTTTACTGATCTTTGTTTATGTGTTATCGATCTAGAGTGTGAACTTGTTACCACACACACTTCCACACATTCCCATGATATTGTTTCCACTTCATCCACACAACCCACATCTACCACACTACATGTGATTCACCTTCTCTTCAAGTATGATTAAGGTTTTGCACTATGAAAATACTTCCTATCATATTACACCTAAACCTATAGCTTCTACGAAGGAATCCTCCTCTCCCTAAGTGCAAACCATTATATTTTGACATGTCTTTAGATCATCTACACAGATATTTTACTTACTCTACTTGATAAGAAATTGATTTGAATTTCCTCTAACGGGTTTCATCCTCCTCATCAGTTGGAATGGGAAAACCCAAACTTTTTATAACTTCCATTGTATTAATGGGCACCATGATAATATTGTTATGCATTAGATAAAAATCTCAAGTGGCTTGAAGACCAAGGAATTATATCTTTCAATACGGCATGCATGCTAGTAGATCCCTCACCCTCCTCCGCAACATCAATATGCGGTGGTTGTAATCTATTAAGATGGTCCCATCCTCAAAAAAAAATAGTTTCTTAACCTCTTATGAAAGATGTCCCTTAAAATGGAGCTCCTAGCAATCAAACATTACAAAAGGCTAATTTCAAATGGGTTGTAAAATAACAACAATTTGTACTAGAAGATAATTAGGTTAATCATATATATTCTTTGGGTAATGTTATAGAAGCCATCTATAGAACAATTAATGTACAACACGTGTAATCCCTGATAGTGCATCTTGTGTTCTGAGAGTGATTGGGCATCCCTTATTCGATTAGGCTCTTATGACTTCTCAATTCGCAGTTCATCACGACTATTCCCTTGACATAATTGTTATTTCCTAAATGTGGCGTCCCTTCTTGAATGACAGGGGGCATATGAGGATCACCCTTCTTTCTTAAGAATATGTTTCCTCACAATAGACCTGCTTCCACGTGCTTTTCGTGCAGGGACTCTTTCCGTTATCTTTACCTACTCTACAAATCATTGCACATTACTATATTCACCAAACATGGTCAATTTCACACAATTTAATCAACCATTGTACCCACTACTAAATAACCATCATAGTTAACCATGTATCACATCAACTTCTATACAACACAATCACATTAGACAATATATACCAAATCCAAATTATTATCAATCAAGTACTCGTCACACAAAGACACCATATTTGCTCAACAAAACGTAAATCCATATATATAATATATAATATCATGTGTCAAAAATTACAATACGAGGGTCATGCCCTTCTACAAATATCTATACATCATCACTATCATCATCTTCCTCGTTGGAAACATCGACGGGAGCTCAAGAACTCGGGGTCTCCCTTGCATCTCTGTGGCCACATGATCACGATCTATATTGTCGTTGTTGCTCTTGCAAGGTTCTTATCTTCGTCCTGACCTTGGTATATTGTGCTTGAATGCTCATCAACTTTTGTACCAATTCCTACACAAGCTCTATCCCAAGTGGAACCTGGGGTATTTGTGCTAACTTTGCTTAGCTCTCATGCCTCTCGCTTTGTAGTACAATACATGTGGCAACTGCCATGGCAACAATGTAAAACAAATATCCCACCAGCTATAACATCGCTATGGATGTTTCTCGTCAGGGTCCTCATAAACGCATCCACAATCGTGATCCAATATGCATCGCTTGTAAACACAAAACAACACATCCACATATTAGACATCACTCAATCAATACTTTCTCAATCTCTGATACATATCTATCACAAGTTACTACATACAAATCATGAAATACTTACGTTATGTAATTTTTGTTGCTATGACATCATCAAATAGGGGCATCTCCCTCTCCTGCACCATCCCCCCTGCTATGGGTGGGGGCATCTCAGCTCCATCTGCTCCTTCAGGCGATGATCTACCTCCTGGGCTACATATGATGATTGGAAACTATAGGACCCATCAGTTCTCCATCCGCCACTGAGTATAGGTTGCGGTACACCCCGCATCATCCATAGCACTCACTACCACAACTAAGTCCACCTCGTCTGTAGGAGGGGGTAATAGCTCAACTGGGGTCTCAATCGTGGTGGCCAACTCCCATCCCTCAAAGTCGTGTGACGATCTCCTCCACACTTAAGGTGTTGGAGGCACATCCTGCACTATTCCAAATCAGTGCATCACGTGCTCATACTAATAAAGCTCCCACAATCCAATAAACCGATCCTCTAGCCACATAGTTTTTTTTTGCTCATTGTAGCTCTATGGTATCCTCGACCTAGCCTCAGAACTCTTTGAATGGTTATCACATGACTCCACCTTGGGTCAACCTATCTAACAAAACCCAGTAAGACATGGTGTTTAGGCCTCACCTCCAGGGTATCACCCATCGTGCTACAAATATCTCCAAATGGGCCCAATCAGCCCTAGGTCCTCCAATTGGTTGTTCAAGTGCAATGTGCTCATAGGTCCATATATGTAATAAGGTCACCACTACCTCACTGCCTTCATGACTTTCCAAAGTGAATCTATACATATATATGTGTGTGTGTGTGTGTGTGTGTGTGTGTGTGTGTGTGTGTGTGAGAGAGAGAGAGAGAGAGAGAGAGAGAGAGAGAGAGAGAGAGAGAGAGAGAGAGAGAGAGAGAGAGAGCAGAGAGAGAGACTAGCTAGCATCCATACTAGCCCCATCCATACTAGAGACCATCGTCCTCTATAATTGGAAAATCTACCACATTTTATACTAAATCAATACACCATGCCATCCATTGTGAAAAAGATGTTAATAACACTACAATAAAGTTCCACACTGAAGGAATCATGACTATCGTAACATAACTAAGATGAATAGTCAGCTCTACAAGTTTGTTTGTCCCTAGCCAAAATATTCGTGCCATATGAATCTAATAATTAACATCTACAACTAACATATGTAGCCTCTCTCTCACTCTTGGTAGCCTCAAAAAATGATACACATCCTCTAGTGTCATGATTACATCCCTTGTTGAGAGCCAAAATGAACAATTATGTGGGTTTCATTGCTCACATAATGCAGTTATCAAGTGCATATTTGGGGCACACTAATCCATAGGGATCTAGAAAATACACACTACTTCATCAGAATCACCCAAAGTTAGAAGAAAAAGATAGAAAAAGAGAAGTTGTCTGTAAAGTTATATAGCCGACCCTTTGTGCAGAGATGAGGTTGTGTAACCCCCTACACAGAATCCATTTTCGAGTACACGGGAGGACATGAGAAGAAGGATATATAAGGAGGAGCATATGCCATAATTAGACAAGAAGAGTTATGTGTAAAGAGAGTGAGAAAGGAAACCATTGAAGTTAGAAGTAATTTTGTAGAAGCACGATGTAGAAACAGATCAGCCAAGTAAAGAAAGGATGTGTTACAATGTTTCTATTCTTTCATCTTATTGTAATCTATATTTATAAACAATTGACCAATAAATTTTGGGAATAAAGATCAATTGTCCCTTCCCATATGGTTTTCCCTCAACCTGGGGGTTTCCAAGATAAAATTTGGTGTTGTCTTGTGTTCTTTTATTGCTGCAAATTAGTTCTAAGTTTCAAAGAATTTTCTTGTCATTAATTAAATAAATTGTCATTTTCTAGAATTTGAAAGTAGAACATTAAATTGTGTGATCTTATAGATTTCCAAAGATGAGGTTTATAGATCATTTTGGTATCAGAGTTGATAATAAGTATCCAGGACTGTGGTATTCGTTCTTGTGATTTGTATGAAAGTGACAAGGTCCAAAGGCGAAGAAGTTTTACCTTATGAACTAGATATTCCTACAAAGAAGTGGAACAAAGAATTCAAGATCAAATGGAGGAAGAAAACTTGGCCCATAGAATTGAGATGTTGGAGACCATGATGGATAGGATGTATAGACATCAACAAGGACTCTCTGATCTGCAAAAGATGGCTTCAGTAAAGCAAGATAACATGGACTCAGTGGTTCAAACTTTGGCCAAATTTTTTGGCATAGGCAAGAGCCATGATGAGGAAGAAGATGTAGAAGGGTGAAGAAGAAACTCCAATTGTAAAAGAGAAGGTAAAATCTGATCATGCTCCTTTTAAAGTTGAAACTAAGGTTGAAATTAAGAGCTTTGAAGGACAAGTAGATGTAGAGTTATTAGATAAATGGTTAAAACAATTGGAAGTTTACTTTAGTGTTCATGATGTTACTGAGGCACAAAGGATCACCTTTGCACATCTCAAAATGGAAGGACATGCTCTGGTTTGGTGGGAAACCCATCTAGCCACTTGTGAAAAGAAGAAACTTCCTATTGTAAGATCTTGGGAGGAATTTAAAGAATTGATTAGAGTTAACTTTTATCCTATTGGCCATAAGATTGACCAAATGGTTAAATGGTAGTATTTTAGACAAGACAATGGTCAAAGTGTGTAGGATTATACTACGGAGTTTTTGGAGGCAAGCCATGTTGCTTAATATGGACTTGGAGGATGAGGATATTGTGACAAAATATTTGGGAGGACTTCACACTCACCTTCAAAGGAAGGTTATCTCCATGAATCCCAAGGATCTCAATGAAGCTTGTGTGCAAGCATACTACATTGATGATGAAAGGAAGTAAGGAGAAGCGTATTCAAAGATGAAACAATCAACAAATCAAGCTAAGAAAGAGCAGGGACAAACAAGTAACAAAGGTAAATGGAAAGGAAAGGTAAACAAATTGCCACTACTTTGAATACTTGTAAATATCACAATAAATTTTGTAAAAATTGTGATATCAATGATCATATTGATGCTACATGTTGGAAGTTACATCCAGAGTTACATCCAAAGAACCAAACCAAGAATTCAAAGAAAACCATGATTGTTGTAAAGACAGATGGGGAGGTGGAAATAGAGGATGATTATGATGTAGAAGAGAGGATTGGATGCATGAACACCAACATGAACAGCCAAGAGGAAGAAGAAGAGATGAGCAAACTATTCTAAATCAAAATCCAAATCAAGAGAACTAAGATAAATGCTTTGGTTGATACTGGTTCTCAATCTAACTTGATTTCTGATGCAGTTGTAAAGAAGATTGGTCTTGAAACTTATGAGGATCCACATCCATATCCTTTGGGATGGGTGAAGAAGGGTGTAGAAATTCATGTAACAAGAAGATGTAAGTTCAATTTTGGGATAAATTCTCAGTATATAGATGTATTGGAAGTTGATGTAGTTCCACTTGATGTTTTTGATGTTATTTTCAAGAGTCCTTACTTGTATATCAGGGATGCTATATTCATGAAGGAGGGAGAACTAATATAGATGGGTCAAGGATGGAATCAGTTACAACATCTGAGCACACCAGCGCAAGACAAAAATTGCTATGGTAAGTGCTAACCAAGAAAAAGACTTATTCAGGAAAATCATAATCAACTTTTGTTTACTTTTATTAAAGGATAAGAAAGATAGGGTAGAAATTTCAGATTTTTCTAACAAGGGAAAGAAGGATTTGTATAGTCATTATTCAATATTTTTAGGAAGTTTTTCAAACTCCTAGCTGGGTTACCACCAAAACGGGAGGTAGAGCATGAGATTCAGTTGTTTTCAAATTCCCCTTTACTAAACCTCAAGTTGTATAGGAAATCCTTACTGGAGAATACAAAGGTCAAGAAACAACTCTAGGAGCTATTGGACCAAGGGGTAATACACCCCAAGCACCTCACCATGCGGTTATCCTATTGTGATGGTGCCAAAGAAGGATGGTTCTTGTAGAATGTGCATCGACTACCATGCTTTGAACAAGATTACCATAAAGAACAAATATCCACTCCCCCATATAGATGATCTCTTAGACCAGATTCAACATGCAAAATTCTTCACTAAGTTGGATCTCAAGTCGGGTTATCACCAAGTTAGAATAAAGGAGGAGGATATATGGAAGACTACCTTCAAGACAAAATAGGGTTTGTATGAGTGGTTAGTACTTCCATTTGGTTTATGTAATGCACCCGCTACATTTATGAGATTGATGAATGATGTATTGCAGGAATTCATAGATTCATGTGTCATTATATATTTGGATGATATTTTGATTTTTAGTGCCACATGGGAGGAACATCTAACACATTTGCAACAAGTCTTGCAAGTTCTCAAGGAGAAACAATTGTTATGCAATATGAAGAAGTGTGAATTTTCCAAACAGTCACTTGTCTATCTTGGGCATGTGGTTAGAGGAGGAGAGCTACGAGTGGATCCAAAGAATGTGGAATCCATCACCAACTGGACAACACTAACGGGAGTCACTGAGACTAGAAGTTTTGTAGGAGCATAGTACATGAGGAAGTTCATTTCCAAGGTTCTCTATTATTGCAACACCTCTACACAAAGTGGCCTGCAAAGAGTAAGGGTTTTGACTGGGGTAAGGATGACAAGATAAGGATTTTGAGTTGTTAAAATATAAAATTAGTCATGCTCCAGTACTTTCTCTTCCTAATTTTCAGTAGCCCTTTGAAGTAGAGACAAATGCCAGTGATTATGCTATGGGATCAGTGTTTCTTCAGGGAGGTAAACCAGTGTGCTATCATTTTGAAAATTTTACTTCAATAGTTAAAGGATATTCAATATATGATAAGGAAATGTATGCACTAGTTTAGGAAATAAAAAATGGAAACATTATTTGTTGGGTAAAGAAACTATTGTGCACACTGACCATAAACCTCTCCAGTATTTGCAAGCACAGTCTAAATTGTAGCAGGAAAGGCACTACAAATGGATGGGATTCCTTCAGCAGTTCCATTTGGTGATCAAGTATAAGAAAGGTAGCATAAATTTGGTGGAATACATGTTGTCTAGGCCACCCACATAGGAGAAAATATCCCGAGTTTGGCCACTATCTCTCATTTTGATCCCTTCACATGAAGGAATCTTATAGAGAGGCATACACTCAAGATAAATACTTTGGGGTGACATATCAAGTAGTTGTCAGTCCAAAGGGGTTGAAAAGATGGGGATTGAATGATTGTTATCTCAAATATGGGATACTCTACCGATGGGGGAAGCTTTTGTGTGCCAAAGGAGGAGAGACTTCTATTGATGAGGGAAGCACATACTTCAAAAGTAGCATGGTCATTTTGGTGTTGGAAAAACCATGGACCACTTGAAAAGGTATGTGTATTGGCCCAATATGCAAGAAGAAGTATCAAAATTCATAAGAGGATGTAAACTTTGTTATACAAGCAAGCCTAAAATCAGGAAGGAAGGTTTGTATATGCCTTTACCAGTCCCTACTCGACCTTGGGAGGATATTTCTATGGATTTTGTAGGAGGATTACCTATGTCTAAACATGGCCATGATTATCTATATGTTGTTTTGATAGATTTAGAAAAATGTGTATTCTTATGACATGTAAAAAGAAAATAAAAGTAAGTGAGGTAGCTGAAATTTTCTTTGTTAATGTAGGGTGCATTTTGGTTTTCCAAAGTCTATTATTTCTAGCAGAGATTCCAAGTTCTTGGGGAAGTTTTTGACTATGTTGTGGGACAAGATGGACACCAAGTTATAGAGAAGCACAACCTTCCACCCCATATAGATGGGCAGATGGAAGTAGTGAACATGAATTTGGTGTAGCTGATCAGAGGGTATAACAGTAAATATCCATGGACTTGGGATGAGTCCTTAGCCTACATTCAACATTCCTATAACCGGATAGTACACACATCCACTTTGTAGTCACATTTGAAGCATGTTTGGGATATCTACCAACCAATCCACTTGACATTACAATTGGAAGTAGGAAGAAGGAAGAGATACATGATTCAGAGGTGACTAGAGTAGAAAATTTCATTGAGAGGATCTAAAAAATCCATCTCAAGGTGAAAGAACAATTGGAGATAATCTCAAGCCAAGTAAAAAGATAGGCATGATCAACATCAAAGGGAACACAAGCTTCATGTTGGAGATAGAGTTTTGGATTTACTTGAGAAAGGAGAGACTTCAAGGTCAAGCAAGAAAACTCAAGCCACTATGGTATGGACCCTTCACCATACTTGAGTAGGTTGGAGAAAACACTTTTAGACTTGATTTTCCACACTTCATTTGGATGTAATCAATAGTATATTGTGAGAAATTACACCTATATGAGCCATCCATGCTTGACTAAGAAGAAGGATGTTAGTTTCTACCTTCCATAGAAGATTGCATCTTGGACTCTCACGAGGTGAGTTAGGAGGAGGATGTAGTGCTACAATAGAAGGTTAGAGAGACAAGGAGAGGTCCATGGGAGTCTTGGAAAGTTAGAATCAAGGGGAAGACACCAAGGAAGGATAGGTGGTACTCAAAGGAGAAAATGAAGGTTTTTTTTCCTCATCTACTCCCCCACTAAGCTTTTTGGGACCAAAATCCTCCTGAAAGGGAGGTGTGATCCATAGGGATCTAAAAAACACCACTTCATCAAAATCACCCAGAGATAAGAAAATTAATATAAAAAAGATAATCTGTTAAAGTTATAGAACCACCACCTCTATGTAGAGTGGTGGTTGCATAACCTCTGGCCAGTGGTTATGTAACTACCCCTCATAAGAACTAATGGTTGCGTAACTCCTGTGGAATTGCATAAAAGATGGTCTACAGACACTGGTGGTCCTATCACTTATGGATGAAAAATAAAAATAAGCCATGAACATACATTGAATTCAAGCATCTCACCCATGTCTCTTCTTTGTAGGACACTTCCCATTCTCCAATGCATGAGGACATGAGATAAAGCCTATTTAAGGAAGAGAATAGTGGAATTGGGGCATCAAACACAATGGAGAGAAATGAGAAAGAAACCATTGAAGATGGAATTGATTTTGTAGAAGCAAAGATGTGAGAAGAGCATCAATGTAGTATAGAAGGGAGGTGTTACATTGTTTGATCTTCTTTCATCTTCTTGTAATATGTATTTTCTAAACAATTGGCAAATATAATAGTGGGAAGAAAGAGCAATTGCCCTTCCCAGCTAGTTTTCCCTCAAATTGGGGTTTTCCAAGATAAAAATATTGAGTGTATGTGTTGAATCGTTTATCTTTCATTTGCTACAATTTGGTTCCAAGTTTTATATTTCTCACCATTAATAAAATTAAGAACTGTCATTTTTTAAAGTAAATTGGAAATTAGGAACATAACTTTTGTGGTCTCATAAATTTTTAAACTAGAGGTTTACATATCATTAGGAAATGCAAATAATGTTCTCTTTTAAGTAGTAAGAAGAAGTTAACATCTCTCCTACATCATACAATCCAAGTGGACACCATTTTCTCAATGGGGGCTTGATTTTATTGGTATGATCAATCCAATATCAATTTTGGGCCACAAATGGGTTTTGAGATCCATGAATTACTTTACTAGGTGGAAAGAGGATGTGGCACTTAAGGAAGTAATAGAATCAGCCATCTTGGATTTCTTGAAATATTTTGGGGTTCCCCAAAGTATCATTTCCTAAAATGTAAGTCCTTTTGGGCTATTAAGTTTCTGACTAGGACCTCAAGCATGGTATCTACTTGAACAATTCTTCTAATTATTAACTATAAGGTAATGGCTTAATTGAATCTAAGAACAAAGTTGATAATGATAATGAAGAGAACAATAGAGACGAATCAAAGGCAATATAATACCAAGATCAAAAAATTTCTTTGGGTTGACAAAATCACATCTAAAATATCACTAGGCACTTCTCTCTTTATTATTGTATATGGTAAAGAATCCATACTTCCATTATCTCTTAAATTTCCTTCATTAGAGTTGGCACATCAATTAGAATTGGATGTCAAAAATGAAAGAAAAATCCGAATGATATATTTAGTTGAACTAGAATAGTTGAGGAAATATTTCTTGATCAAGTTAGAAGAACATTAAAGATCCACCAAATAGTGGTTTGATAAGAAATGCAAAACACAAAATTTCAAAGTAGGGGATATGGTTTTGAAATTGGATGCAAACATAAATAAACAAAGGTTTCACACTAATATTGATGCACTTTGGAGTGGGCCATATATCATAACTACTTATAAGTAAGGTAACTCTTTTGATTTGTATAAGACTTATGGGGAGGCACCTAAAATCCCAGTCAAAGGGATTTATCTCAAACATTCTCATTGATTTTTTTTGTTGCATCCTGTAAATATTTGTGATTATTTTGATTTCATTTTCCTTATTTTTATTAGAGAACCACTCTTGTTGTGTGTTGTGATCATTTATTGGGTGTTTCTTCCCTAAATCCTTGTGGTGATATCATACATATGTGTTTTTTTGTACAAGTGTTGTTAGTTTCATTTATATTCTAAAATTTGAGGACCCACAGAATTAAAAGGTAAGACATCATAAATCCATGTAGAAAGGAAAATCTTGGTTTCAGGGTCATTTTTCAAGATTGTTTGATAAATCCATGCCCAATGGATATACTAGGCTACTGATCGACTCATCTAGCAGGCATATGTCCCCTGAAAAACTCATGAATTTTTTTTTCCAAAATATCATCCATGTTATTTGGATGACTTCATCCAAGTTATAGACTTATGAGGATTTATACGAGAGATCCGTAGGATGAAGAAATTTGGTGTTTTGTAGAAAAGGAAAATATTACATACTTTGGAGTTCACAAAGTCCACTTAATAAAGGAATATGATCATGGATACATATTCCATGGAAAAAATGTTAAGGACCATGTCAGGTTTTGTGTGAAGGAAAGTGAAGCACTTACTGATAGAAAATTTGTAAGGAATAAGCCATGAAAATTGAAAGATGCATAAAATAAAGTAAATTCAAAAGTAAGCATCATAGGGAAAATTTAAATTAGATGGAACTAAAATTCATTGATATAAATAAAATTCCTCATGAAGTTAAGACTCCACAGAATGTAGTATAATCAGTGGGATGAGGAACAATAGGAAAAGGGGTGAAGGAAAATAATTTTGGACTTAGATATTATTCACAAATCAAGGAAGAAGTTAAAAATAATCCATGGGGAATTTAAGATTTTACAAAAATAAAAAATTCCATAGAAGATGAGAGAAAAGTGGAGAAATATCAAAACTTAATAGAACTCAACAATGCCATGCCTAAATAAAATTAGGAGCTCAACCACTCCAACAACCAACATTATTTTTTAAACGTCTTCATCCTCCTATATTGTTGATATGATGGTGTGCAATTGGAGCAATGTTAGGCACCCATACCTAGCCTGTGAAATCAATGGAAATCAATCCTTGGTGTTGGCACGATGGTTGAATTCATTCATCATTGCATATGATATTTTCCCCTCTCTCTCTCTCTCAAAATTTCTAAATATGTAAGTAAAAAAAACACATACAAAGTGTTCACTTTTATACTAATTCTGATATTTATTCCCTTTTGAGCTCAAATATTTTTCTCGCAGACCTCTATAATGTACACGTGAATTTTTCAAACACCTTGAATTTGTTATATGTAAATGGATAAGTCTGTGATATTATATGAAATTTTTATCTCTTCCCTTGAATGAAATATTTTTTAATATGGATATTTCAGTCCTCTTACTTGACTCTAGTATTAATCTATTCATTTTTTATAAGTTTCTATGTGCATTGTCTTGAATCTTCACATTTATTGTTATATATGTGTGCCTAGATCCAGAATCAAACCCTATTATAGTTTGGTGCATCACCTTTCTTTATTTCAACATTTATCTCTCTCAACCCTGGTCCCTTAGAATGCTTAGGATAGGATTAGATAACAATAGTGTATTATTACTCAGTTACCTAAAATGAGATATGCTACAACTAGCCATTCTTCTTTGGATATTGACCTCAAAAGGTGTCATTTTCCCACATTTTGGAGGTCTTTTCTTATTTCACTAAGGTGTTGAGTTTTGTATCAATAAAGGGTATAATATCAAGCTATAATAAAAGGTTAGAAAATTTTATCATACATAACAATAATTTCAAACATTTAACACTAGGACACCAAAAAATTTGGTGTTCATATCTATTTATTTGAATATAACACCAATTTGGTATCATCCTATTAATTTAACACTAGAACACTAAAATGTTTAGTGCTCATATCTATTTTTTGTAATACAACACCGATTTGGTATCATCCTATTATTTAACACCAATATAATAGTTTTTATTTGTAAATGATAAAAAAATTGGTGTTATATTTTGGTGGTCAAATTTCATTCTTATAGTTTATCACTGAATTTATAGTATCTTAACATTAACACTAATATATGGTAGTGTTTTATTTGCAATGAGAGAAAAAACCAATAGTAGTTAGTGTGTTTCATTGTTTGACCAAAAAATAATTTAATATACATTAATAGTATTTTATAAGTTAATCAATATTATCATCCAAATGTGCTTGTGAAAAGTACATAAGAAATATTTGAATTAGTTATTCATCTGGTGTTAAATATGTGAAATTCTTGTTGTGAATTAATTGAGCTATTTTATATATTCAACTATATTTAATTTATAGTTTACATATAAATGTATATAAAAATAACGTTCATATTTTATATATTCAGTTTTCTTATGGATCAAATTCTAAAAAATTTGTAAATGATCATTAAATTTAACCATTAAGTCAAGGAATCATATATATTGAGATTGTAGATTCACTTGTAATGTTTTGTATATGATATTATAAAACAAATGTTTTGGTTGTTTTGTGCCTAAATTTTTATATCATTCCTTTATTTATAAGAATTCCACACAATTTTTTCATGCACATAAAGTTCTTAGTTTTTTTATGATTTTAGGTTATATAAAAATGGTATTTTTTTCATTTACTTTAAATCAAATGTAACACTATCCACAAAATTTTAATTTTGAGGAATATTATGTAAACATTACACATTGAAGGCATTTAGGGGGGAAAAAATGAATGAAATTTGAGGTTGAAGATAAATCTGGGGGCATAATATTGTTTTGGTGTTGGAGGGAAACATTGCAAATTGGAGGCATTTAGGAAAAAATAGGGAATGGCATTTAATGCATGGGCTAGAACTATTTACAAAACTTAGACTTTGTAAGGTTAGAATCAGTTGAAAAGTAATTTAACCATTATGTAAGTTAGAAATAGCATCAAATTGTAGACATTGGAACCTTTTGGATCAACAAAATTAGGTTAAGGTATGCCTATATTTAATATTATTAAACTATGTTTTCAACTTCTCCTCCTCCATGGGTTTTATCTATCTCCTCCACATAGTAGGTTGTGCTCATCTTGCACACATACTCTCTCTCTCTCTCTCATTGTGGAGGTTCTATGTTTGTATATAGCTCTCCATCCATAAAAAATGATGGTAGCAGAAGGTCCAAATTGATACTAATGGGTAGGATTCATGCTTTTTAACAAGGGTGTTATATCGCGACCTTATGTCTAGATGTCTTTGAGTGTTGAGTTAGTCCTTACCCCTTTCACAATTTGAATTTATTACTAGTTGGGAGTCTCCTACTATGATGCCATTATTTTCAAGAGAAAGGGTCAACTTAATTCCCTTACACAAGAGACATTACCTATATCATTACCACTTCACTTGAATATTAGTATTTATGAAGCCTCTAATAGGATATATTTGCAAATAAGAAACATTGGAATTGCGTGGATTACCTTTTGATGTTATGTCATTTTTTTCTTTAGACATATTTGATGGTGGGAGGAATCGCTTTGCCTATATTTAGTTAGAATTTTTCTACACTTTCCTCATTACCAAGGGAGATACATGCAGCCAATGACTCATGAGTACTCTTTATAGTATTGTACGGTCTCCTTGATGAGCTTTTACATAGATGATTTAGCACATATGATATTGTTTCTTATTAATGAACATATTTATAATGGGTGGAAATTTTCTATGAAATTTTGATGCAACCTTACTAGGATGTCAACAAAGTTGTTTAACATATTAAGGTTTATTTGTGTTCAAAAATTCATTATTAATCCTTTACACATTATTGTGATGGCTCTTCCCTGAAATATTCCCCCAACTACATTTGATGGAAACCCTAGCGACGGCGATAGAGTTTCACGGATTTTAGTTTTTTAGACTGCGGCATCAAGTCTGGTGGTAGGGTCATGGGTAGGATTATTTTTTAGGGTTTTGGTTTGGGCGGAAGTGGTACTTCTGGTGACTATGCTCTTGCTGTTGGTAGCGCCCCTCAGGGCCCTTTGACTCTTATTCTCCTTGGCGGTGGTGATGACAATAGTGGGGTTTGTTTTTCCCCTCTGCATGGAAGAGGTCCTATGTTACAGCTTTGGCTTCTTCCTTTTTCCAAACCCCTCTTTACTGCTAAATCTATTCCCTCTATTCCCCTGGTATCCCTTGGGGATTTAGTGTTGGAGGCTGAAGATTTCTTTCCCTCCAAGGGTCTGATTTACTGTTTTAATGGCCTTTGGCCTAGTCTTCTGCTCCTCCACTCGTGGATCTCTACGAATTGGCATCCTATTGTTTTAGGTAAGATTGACATCTACACATGTCTGAGGGGTTTTTTTTTTATTGTGGCTTTTTTATCTGGTGATGATAGGGATACCATCCTCTCAAATATTTGGGAACTGCATAATCATCACTTGCTAATGAAACCATGGTTTCCGACTTTCAATCCACTCACCGCCTCTTTCAATGTTAAACCGACCTGGATTCGTTCACCTCATCTCCCACTGTAATTTTGGGGAGAGGAAAGTTTAATTGTTGTTGGCAATGCTTTGGGTAAGTTTTTATTAATTGATTCCAATACAAAATCCTTCACTCACATTACTTTCGCTCGAATATTTGTGGATCTAGATAACTCGCTTGATCTACCTACTTCTATTGACCTAAAAGTGCTAGATAGAGTCTGGTCACAACCCCTTGATTATGAAGGCTTACCCTTCAAATGTAATTTTTTTTTTAACCTAGGACATCTTGCTTTAGATTTTTTGGTTGTAAAGCAGAAATTTAAAAAAGAAAATTTTTCTTGGTAGAAGGATTCCCATCAAAATATTTTGTTTATTGATGAGGAAAATGAGCCCACTACCGATGTCTTGACATATGTCAGTGAAGAAAAGGATTCCAAGAAACAATTACTGATCACCCCTTTGGCAGAGGTTGTTGAGTGGTGGTTATGGTTGATTAGATGATGATGTTGGCCCCAGGTGCTGCTACTGATTTCTCTAATACCAGTTTCATGACTAAGGAGTCCAATGATGGATTTTTGGCTTCCTCTATGATTTGGCTTCCAACTCGCTTAGAAAAAACTACGGATCCTAATAGGAGTGACAACTAGACAATCGTTAAAAGAAAAAATAATTCTTATTCTCTACCTACAATGCAACTACGATCCCATGTAAGGATTCTACTAAGTAATATGGTTACAGCTGCAACAATGGGTGTTGAAGTCTTTCTATTTCTTTCATCTCACTTCTTGTTCTTCTCGTGTGCCTTTTTGACCTTTCCCCTTTTATTGTTAGGGGATTCCTTTTTGTAACACTTTATTGATTTATCTAGCCTTTAGGGCTTGTTGTACAAGGATGTGGGTCCTTTCAAAACTCCCAACTTTTACCCTTTTTCAAAAAAAATCCCCTAGAAGTAATATTTTTTGTGGTTTTCAACTTCAAAAACTACATTGTGCCACCATGGGATGTAAACAATGCTAATTTTGCACCAGTGGGGCTTATCACTTGTAGTAGGCACAAGAAAATCCTCATTAAAATGGTGTTTACACCCTAATTGAAATTACTAAAGCTAAGAAAGTGCATAATAATAAAGAGTATGTAAGGTTTATTACAAGGGGTTACTCTAATTTAATTAACTTCCACCATTAATCATTCAATATCATAACAATGCATTAAGACTTGCAACTAATGATGATGATATGTATAAGCTCAAAACACGAGAATGGAGATGCACTCAACTATAAAGAGTAACACAAGAGAGATTTGGGTGCACAAACTGGAGAATTTGGGAGCATTGAACTTGAAGATTCTTTGTTTTAGAGACTATAGCTAGAAAATGCCATACAATGGAACCATACAATTTTGTTAGGAATGTCTAAACAGTCTTAACCCTATTATATGGTTTTGAACCTGCTTAGAGGGTGGCTCTTTAACTTCACGTGTCCTTCACTAACCTATAAATGTATGTTGCTATTAAACCCTAAGTGTCACACAATTGCAAAACCATTTGAATAACCTGAATTGAACTCAAACCCTAACCATAGGTGAAAATTTTGTAAAAATGTTAGTGTTTGAGTTTAATTGAAATCCATGCACCACCTACACCGACACTACTCCAAAGAGGCCTCACATCACACGTAGTTCTCCACCTAACATGTGATATCTATATGGATGCAACTAATTGGAAACTTGAACCACTTTGACAATACTTGGGATGATTTTGCTCTTCTTAAGATATTGAATTGGGATTTTGGATGTTTGGAAATAAGGGAAGCTATATTCCTTGACCTATTTTAGGTCTTGATAACTATAGTAGCGACTATCCTAATGAATGTGCATCAACTTTGATGAGAATTAGGGGCATTGAGTGCCTTTTATGCTAGTATTTTTAATGAGAGTATCGAGTAAGTAAATGAAGTGATACTAACATAATTATATAGGTTTCCAAAGGTAAATTTTTATGACAAGGCCAACCTAGGAGGATGAAATGATCCAACAAATATAATAAAATTGAAATCAAAGTTGAAGGATGCGTTGATCCAAGACCACACTAGTCGGCTAGGAAGTGATTCCACATCCTAACTAAACCATACGATTTTGGACATGGTAACAATGCACGCACTCTAAAAGATGTGTCATGATAAGTAGAAATAAGAGGTGAAATGTTGATTTTATGAAGTTATATTTAGAATGTGATGACACATCAGTGTGTAGAAATAATAAAGTTGGGAGAGAGATAGTACAATGTACCGAGTGGGGATAAAATGTGGGTATTATATCTTAGAAAAATAACATTGTTACAACTAATAGTTTTAAAGGGTAAATTGTCATATTTGAGTGTCAACATTTCCCTCCCCCCCGCTTTAAGTATGAAATGAAAATTACATTCTTACAAAAAGATACTTGAGTGTGTAGAGACACTTTGTTATTGCTTGAAGTTTTTTGTTGTCCATTTGTATTGGTGTTGGCATGCTTCATGATGAAACATGCACCATAGAGTGTAGTCAATATCCATAGTATAAATTGAAGTTTAACTCAAATGTAAATGTAGAATTTTAACTTGAATAAAGTGAAATAAAGAGATGCAAAACATGGAAGGAATACAATTGTTGTTATGTGGAGGGAAGAGCTCTTGTTTCTTTTCTTGCACTTAAATATTTGAATTGTACTATTGAACTTATTGATGGATTAGGGGAAACCAATACCTAATTGTGCTAAAGGAGAAATTGGATTATTGTGTGCATGTAACTTAACACCGAACATAAGGTAGAGAAAATAAGAAAGAGATACCGAAGCACCATGCAAAGGAAGAATACCATATATTAAGGTTTTTAGTAATCATTATATCTTCCCATTTGAATGTGTAAGAGGATAGGAAGGATTGCCTATGAAGAAATTCATTGATTCGATACATTCCATAACATCGTGGACCACACCATACAAACAAATTTAGGCCCAATTTTGTATATATAGACATATAATATAAAAGAGAATAGGTTTTCCCATACCCTCCATGTATATCACAAAATTGTCACCATTTATGCCATTTTACAATCTTGTTGTCACTTCCATGTCTCTAACTTCATCAATTGCATTGGTCATATAAAAACTGATTATCATAGATTTTTCACCACATCTACATTGCGTTCTTCATCATACATTGTGTCACTCGTCACTTCACCTATTTTAGAGCCCTCTTTAAAACTCATTGCATTCCCTCCATCATCACTCATTTAGGCACCCTTCTTACTTCCTGCACCCCCATTGCATCCTATACCATCTATTACACTCATGCACACTCCTCTTGCATCCATTACCTATAAGTTGTATCCACATGTTCTTTCATCTCTTCCTCGCAAGTCACATACACTTGCTCTCATTACTTCACCTCTCTTTGAGAATTCTAACACACATATCTTCTTACCCCCATCATCACTCATGTACATTCCCTTGTTGTTATTGATCCCTCCTTATTCATTCGCATCATTTATCATGACCACACAACCATTCATTCTTACACATTTGCCTCACAAGTCTCCTCCACACCTGCATACACTTTAACCTCATTTTAATTTTTTTCCACATTCTCATTTGTTTACACTTTTACCTCATTTCATTTTTCTTCCACATTCTCATTCGCTTGACATCACCTCTGACATAACCCTCTTATTCCACACAATCATCCTCTTATCATACACATTCATCACAAGACTACATAATTGGCTCTCACGCTTCCTTCAAACATAATATGTTCTCCACTCCTCATCCACCTAACATCATCACTAGTATAATGCTTTCTATCACTCCATCTCCTACCAAGGATATATTCTCGTGTCCTCATCCACCCAACACTATTGTACGTGCACTACACTTGACGTCTATCTTGCTTGCTTCATCTCCACACTCACATCACCCACTCATTGCCATCATGTGGATTTTATTGGCCATCCTTTATTCACTCATAATTCACATCATATAATCCAATATAATTATTTACCTCATTTACCACCTTCTCTACATCACATCTGTCATTCATCTGCCCTCTACATGAACTTGGGGGATTTCATTTGTCTTCACTATATTTTTCTTCCCATTAAGTACATTTTCCTTCTCTTCATCCGACTTGGCTTTGAAACACATCTCAATTCTTTGCACATCTTGCACTATCATCATTGGCATATCACACATCACCTTTTCACTTGCACATGCCCAAGGCAACATCGTCCCGTCCCCGCTTCTACTCATCATGCCTTTACCAAGGTTCATTTTCTATCATTTATCAACTACCACTTTTTGTCCCATATTATGCTAAGGAAACATGTGACTCATAAAATGTCACTTGAGGGTGAATATCACATCAAACCCTACTCATCAATCTTATGACATTTAATTGTCACTTATCTTATTCAATTGACTAAATAGTCTATACCTTGTGAAATCAATCTATTGATCCCTTCATAGACTCTGATTGAAGTGGCCCATTAATCACATTTCCAAGTCCCTGTCTATCCAATCAACCATCTAAGCCAGTGTGTGTGGCAACCATTGTCATAGGGTTGTATGATCCCCATCACGTCTTTAGTTTTTTGTGTTGCATTTTGTTTGCTATAATGCGCAACCCAAAAGGGGGAAAATGTAGACACTAGAAATCACGCCTTGCACATAAGGTCTATTAATTCAAAAATAAAAAATACATTATAAAACCACAATAAATCCTAAAAATCAAATATTCCCACAAAAACCTAAAAATAAAAAAAAGGTTTATTTAAGACATGTCACCCTCACTTATCCTCATCCACTCTCATTTAATGTTGTCACGCCCTTCTATACACTCTACCTACCTACCCATTTACATCTCTAATGCACATTGGACTCTTATCATCACAACCCTTTATACACATTACACTTGTATCCAACCCAATCTTCTATGCACTCAAAAACTATAAAATTACTCTCACTCTTTCCCTTCATCCCTCTTGGTTGCTTTCATAGTTTTGGCTATTGCTTACATATGATTCACTTGTAGGTTTTTTTGAAGGAGAAAGGAAGGCATCTTGGACATGCGAAGCTTGCTGCACAATTATATTTTACATATTCAACAATGTTGCTAGTTTGTGCCTGCAACTGGCTTACGAATGCTCTGTGATTTTTAAGGGATCGAGTCTGCGACTGATTTGTGACTGTGATAAGCTCCAAATTCGATAAGATATCATCAAAAATCATCCATAATAAAACCTTGCACCACAACTTGGTCCCCTTGTGCCCCCGAGCAGGTATATCATTTCATTTTTTTAATTTCAATCATATGTCTTACATGTTCTTATTTATCAAATTTGAAAAGGGTTAGGGATCTGATAGAGGTGGGTTCCCTAACCACCAAATATAACTAACATTTCTATAAGTATTTGCATGTGGATTTTGATTAAGATTTTAACCCACTTTATTCAACAAAAAGAACCTATGATGGTCCATCACACATTTAATATCAACATCATAAGCCCACTTTATTTAGTGGCAGTGATTTGAGATTTGATAATATGCCAACTCTCACATCCTGTATGGTAATGTAAATGTAGGCATACACAAAATAACCCAAATTACATATAACTCAACAAAGGGAAGTTAAGATTACACCGCAACAACACTAGGAGTGGTGGTGGATCATCCTTAGGGGAATGACCCCCAACCAAAAGGCTCCTCTACAGGCGGATCAATAGTGGTCCACCCATAAGGGTTTTGCATATTATCTTGTATAGTGAGAGGAACCATGATACCCCAACTTAGTGGTAAAGAGCCAACCATAGTGACCCCTGCCTTGAGTTGGAGATGTCTAATGTGATGAACCAACAAACACCTTTCCCCAAGGAGGTGGCAAACTCCAACTAGTGAGCTAATATGGTAGAGCGAAGAATTAACCACGAACAAAGGAAGAGTGGTGGTTATGCGAGTGAATTTGTGTATGCCTTGCAATAATAGGTGATAAAATTGATCTTGGAGGATGTAGAGGCACCCAACTCATGGTGCATGGTGTGCTCCCCGAGTGATCGAGTAACTACTATAAATACTAAAAATCTAGTGTCACTTTTTACACCTAGGCTTGAATATGAAAATACACGGAATAAATCACAACCGCTTTATCATTAGTTTAAAAATTGTAATAAAATATCTTTATTTTGACAAATTTTAGGCTTAAGTTCATAATCATACACATACACACTAAGAAGGTGGCAAACTCCAACTAGTGCGCTAAGATAGTAGAGCGAATAATTGGCCATGAACAAGGGAAGAGTGGCGGCTATGTGAGGGATTCCATCTACGCCTTGCAATAATAGCCAACAAAATCAATCTTGGAGGATTTAGAGGCACCCAACTCATATTGCATGGTGCACTCCCTTAGTGGTTGAGTAACAACTACAAATACTGGAAAATCGAGTGCCACATTTTACACCTGAGCTTGAATATGAAAATGTACAGGATAAATCACAACCACTTTATCATTAGTTTAAAAATTGTCATAAAATATCTTTATTTTAACAAATTTTAGGCTTAAGTTCAGAATTCCAAACCCTATCGAGGCGAAAAGCCACGTTTTGGGAGAGGAATTCAAACCCCAACATGAATTGAGCTTGCCAAGTGAAGGCGAAAAAGGACTCACTAATCGGTACAAACAACCTTGAATTATAGTGTTTAAAGGTTTTGTCGACATTCCATCTCCGATCACGTTGTCACACAAGCAAAAGTTGAAGACCAAGTTTGTGAAGCATGGCATCTAACATAAGATCCTCAATTTTAAACACGCAAGAAAAATCAGTGTTATACTTTAATGGCCATAACATATGGTGGTCACCCATTACGATAGACAATAATATCTCCCTTGCCGATATTTCAAACAAACTCTCAAATAATTTCAATTTTTTTTTCCTCAATTCAAAGAAACATTGTTTATATTGCACATCAACATAAAAATAAAAGAAACATTGTTTATATTGCATATCAAAATAATTAATTTTTCAATCATATACCCTCTTTTGTATATTTTACATTACGCACCCCTCGACACGTTCTTATTTTGGACTAGTATCCCCTTTTATTCCCCATCTCTATCGACGTGCAATTTCGTGTTTAAATGTCCCTCTCATTCCGTTGGACAATTTTCCCCACACTACCATTCTTGTTAGCTTTACGTTTCGAACTACATTGTTACCCACGACAAGAATTTATAAAGATAAATATTATAAAATACGCATGTAACTGTAAATTTAGTTAATCAAGGGGAGGCTTGTTGGGATCTTTAAAACCATACGGAATTACTTAATTTTCCCTCTTGATTCAATCGAATTGTGTAAGTTTATGATTATCTCATGATTATAAAGGTTTTCAAAATAATTCCCCCTTTTGGCCAATCTCTTTTTATATGTTAATGATTACATATTTAAATGTAGCTTCCCGACATCATGATGTGGGTAATGTGCAATTGAATTTTAAATTTCATTCAAAAGTTGTAAGTTGTAACATTTATCCAATGTGGTGGTAGTTATAATGGTTGATTGAGTATGTTTATTTGTTCAATTTTTTTATAATAATGTGAATGAGTGATTGATAAATGATTTATTAAAATTTAAATATTATTGGGTATATCTTCTTATTATCCACACATCTTATTATCAAATATTAATTTTGGGTAAGTTTAGTTGGAATATGATTTGTATTCGGGGTAACACAATCTAGGAGTAGTCGAGCTTGTATCTTGTTAGCTTAATATTGAAATTGAATGAGAAACATCAATTTCCTTTCATGGTTTTTCAAACTACGACTCTTAATCAAACAAGTTTTGACAATTTCATAACTCTTAGTTTAATAAGCTTTCATGAAATAACCTTCCAGTTTGTAACTCTTAATCAAGCGAGTTTTGACCATTTCATACTCTAGTACCTAGCTCTTACGTAAATGAGCTTTGACAAAATAAAATGTTTTAATTTATGGCTCTTAACAAAATACATTTTGACATAAATATAACCCTTTTAACTATAATCAAAAGGGAATCCTAACTACGGGTATATGTATTGGACGAGTTTTGGTGAAATAGAACACACTTACGGTTGTGCTTTTCCTTAGGTAAGTTTGAAAGGAACAAACAAATTTTGATTGTGACTTATATCCATATGAGTCTTGATAAAATAAATTCCTTTGAACTATGCCTCTTCATCAAATTTTGACGATAAATTAGTGTTGGACTTTGACACTTTACAAGATATGTTTTGACTAAAAAATCCTTCAAATCGTTGCTCTTGATTAAAAATATAATCCCAAGTTCAAGTATAAGTCTCATGTGATTTTTGATAGAACAAAACAAAAGAGCCTACATCTTACACATGTTTGCAAGTCACACAACTTATCACTACACTAAGATTTTTAAGAAACTTTTCTTGAAAATTTAACTTTATAGTAAAAAAGATTGACCATACAAACATATGTGATGTTTAGGCACAACTAACTAAAACTATATAAATAATGGTCATGACTTGAAAGGGAATCTCAAGTGTGAGAATGAGGTTAATTGACAGAGTCTTGATGCAATAAAATCCTTGTGAAGGTCTTAGGTAAAATAGGCTTCTAACTTCAAATATGAAGGAAGTGTGGATTTTGAGTGCAAGTCTTAGGTGAACTTCGATGAAATAAAGTCCTAGAAATTGTGGCTCCTAGCCAAAGAGAAAACTTAAGCAAGAGTCTCTTGTTAGTTACACAATCCTTCAAATTGTAACTCTTGCCCCACAAAATAATCCCAAATTTAAATATGAGTTCCAGTAAGTTAGAATCCTTTGAACTATAACCCTTAAACAAAGGAAAACATAATTTCAAGTGTATATTCTAAGTGTTTTTAAAATTTGATAGCTCATATGGACATGAAAGATCATTATAACAATAGGTGTTCTATAATCACAACAAGGGGTGGGATGTAATAAAGTGAACGAGTTTACTTTTACTTTTTACCTAAAATCTAATGTCTATTTGACAGTCACAGAACAATTCCATCCTAATTTAACGTCCATTTTTTAGTCACTTAAATTTTTAAATTTTGGCTTGGATATGTCAATCGAAAAATAATATTGTCTTGACCATATGGTAGAGCTGAGGGGCCATTTTTTTTTTTCCTGAAAAGATGCTTTCAAGACCAATACATTGGTGTGATTAGATTAATGTCATTTATCACTAGTTGATGGGAAATCACCAGAGAATGTAATGCGGCTATTAATCGACGTGATATGTGAAAAAACTAAGATAAAAGCCTTCAAATTGATATCTGCCAACATATTTCAAATAGACATGTTTAAGATATATGTACTAGTTTTGATGATGTTTGCCCCTGAAAATGTCCTTTATGGCGCACAAACAAACAAATTCACTGACATAATATGTATTCATTTTTTAGGCTTTTGTAATAGAGTTGGGTATTCGACATTAATATTTCATATTTTACACACGTATAAATAAGATACTCTCATAATTTTATAGAGTTTTATATACTTATATATCAACACGAGCCTTTTGTTCATTTAAGGCTCATGACAAAAAAGTTATGAATGAACAAGGTTTATGTTGCAAACAAATATATAAAAATATGTAGACAGACTACATATATCCGTCTTCCTTAAAAATCAGGGTAAAGCCCTATCCATATTTGAAGGAGTTTGATCCTTGACAGGAAACACAACACTCCTCATCCTTCGAAGTTGCATCAAGTGATATACGCCTCCTTCAACACAATTATCAATTTCAGGAATGAAAAAAAAAAAAAAAAAAAAAAAACTTTACACAATCCATGAAAGGGATATCCAAAATTCAATTAGGCACTCCTACCTATCTTTCGAAGTGATAAAGAAAGAAGACAAGAAACAACTTTCACTCAATGTGATTATTCCACTTAGGTAAGTTTCATTTATCCAAAAGAGACAAACCCTAAAAAAATCTTTCCCATCTTTTTGTTTGTTTGTTTTAGGCCAAAGCTCTCCATCTTAGACCTTACAAATTTGTCTTCTACCAAACTGAACATAAGTAGCAACCCATCTTTGAAATGTTCTTTTGTCCTCATTATTTACAACACCTCGTAAATCTCACGACAAAATATTTTTCTATTATATTTATTTTCCTAACTTCCAACAAAATGCGCAAAATATGTCTGGTCCGGAAACAAGTTCGACCGTTAAAAGTCGGCGAAGATTCCTCTCTTTTTAAATCGGACGGTTGTGATTGCGTAAATCTAATACTGCAGGAAATGCTAGCTGTCCGATCACTTCGTGCGCGTGGAAAGCGGGCTATATTGTTTGCATAAACGTCGTGCTAGTTCACAAGCCGCGTGGAACGCGTAAACGCTTATCGCCCTCGCACTTTCTTCGCATCGGACAGCTACAATACGAGATCGCGTCCGGCGGTATTTCTTCGTGGAAAAGCTAACTGTCAAATAAGCTTAGTATAAAGTTCTCGCGCTTTTGGAAAATCCGAGGGCCAGCATTACGTGTACGCGCCTTGTAAATTATTGACCGTCGGATTCCCCAACGACGGCAGTTTATTTTTTATTTTTTTCTCTCGCGCACTAAACTTCATTTCCCTCGCTACAGTTAACGTCCCTAAAGACCAGCTGTTTTCTCTCCCCCATCCGACGGTTCACATTGTCTGTAGCCACGTGTTAGCATCCAATTGATCATACGAGAACCCTTCATAGGGAAATCGTCACTTAAAATTCGGACAAGGCACGCGAATCGAACGGCAATCCCTTGCTTCTCCCGGCCAATATCACCTTACGATGCCCTCAAAATGCGGGAACATTAACGCCGAAACCTGCGCATGAATCCCCGCTACCCCTCGGTACGTAAACCGACGCCAGCTTCTTCCCGTCGACGGACCAGATTTCCCATAATTTTCCAATCAGCATCTTCACCGTCCGATATTGTCTAACCTTAACCCCTGCCTGAGACAACATATTATCATACAACAACACACACAACACATTTCTTCCATTGAATTTTTGTTCCAGCGAAGCGTAAACACCATATACATTAGCTGCGATCGGGCGGCCTCAGTTCTTCAAACTTCCTGCTCCGTCGGATTCGAAAAAAGCTGCAGGTGTTTTACGCACGCCCTGTTACAGAAAGGAAAGCAGCTTTATTCTTTTTCTGTCACTAGATCTCGAGCCATAATTTTATTCGGCTCTCGAAAAATTTCAGCTCTCTGCATAGAACGAGGGGTTAAGCGCCTTAAATTACAAGCAAATAGGGTCCTTTCGGTTGCTGAACAGGTCCTCATATGACCGCGCGAGAAGGAAACGATTGTTGTGTATGTCGGCAGGGCGATCGAGGATTTAATATAAAAGGATATATAAAAAATCTCTGTAATGCGACGGTTTGAAGTATACAATTTGAAGCATATTGCGTAAATTTGAAGAAATTTCATTATTATTTAAGGAGTTTCTATTCAATTTAAAGGCATTTGGGAGAAATTTGAGTGTCAGATATCTGGTTAGGGCATTTGATCAACACAGCCTCCTGCAATGGTAAGTCGGCTCTGTTTGTTTTGTTTTTCCTTAATTTGTCCTTTTCAATGCATTCATGTACTTTGGTTTCTTAACAGACATTGAATTTTTATTCTGTTAAAATTAGCTGAATTGCAACATGAATTGGATGCATTCGACATTTGAATAAAATATCGAGTGCAGTACTACGTAAATCTCTTGACAGAACTGTGAATCCTATAAAACGATTACATGCGGAAACCTTTAAAACGATCTAATTTTGGTTATCTGTACATATACGGCGTGCCTTGAAATCCTTAGTTGCCAACAATTCTCAGATGCCTTATTTTGTTGAAGGGATCTGTTTTCCTTAGTTTTAGGTTAGTCACGCATTTTTTTTCAAAAGTTGAATTTTAGTTTCTATATTTTAATCATTTTGTCTATAAAATGTATCATCTGCCTCGTTTTCTCTGAAGGCAATGAATTTTTAGTTTGTTAAATTCCGAATCTTTTCCCCAAAAAAATGATATTATAAAAATATTGTACCGTGTAAACTGCTAGCACATATCTTCGAATGTTTTGTTTTTAGAGAGGTATATGGTTATTTAGTTCCTTATTACTTTCAGGTGGCTTGTTTTGCTTAAGGAGCTTTTCTGGCTCAAAGCTCTTCATTTTAGTTTTTCTGAAATGTTCTATTTGTTGTGTTTGCCTTTAATATTGTAATTATTTTGCAATTTTATGCAACATTTTTTCTTGACATGGTAAATTCCCTTTATGAGGTGTCCTTCATCTTAGATTCCACTACTGAGAGTTCTCTCTTCTTTGAAATCTTTCACCTAGCTTTGTCTGTTGGGTTACGCCACATCCAGAATTAGATGTGGTAGTTTAAATTTACTCAATTTCAATTCCTTTAACATTTTTATATTTTAGCATGCAATGCGTCTCTTGGGGATTTGAATACAGGTTTCCGCTATTAAAGCCCCTGTGATTTACCACTTGAACTTATCCTGTTTGACACAATTTCATTCGATCTAACATCACTGAGCAAGGTTCATTTATCATCACACTACGCTTGTAATTATTTATGTCAGAGCGTCTCACAAGAGAAACTTGTACAGATCTTTGACTTCTATCTGTCAAAGCTGCCAGATGAACTTACTTTTGAGCAATCTTACTAGGAAATTATTGCTTTTTGTTAAAACTAGCTTAAACCCATGTACACCTAGATAGGTCCAAATTTTGCCGATGGGCACATCTCCTAATGTTTTTGCATCTATCTATGTCTCTAATTGTGTCCGAAACAAAGTACAGCTGTGGAAATTTGTTCAGATCCCCGACTTCTATTTGTCAAAGGTGCTAAATAGGCTTGCTTTTGAGCATCTTTAGTGGAAAATTGTCACCACCTATCAAAACTAGCTCAAACCCATATATGCCCACCTAGGTTTGAAAATTGCTGATAGGGCACCACTTCCATTGTTTTTGTGTCTATCATCAAAATTTAGACATGTAAGCTAATATATGTTTGATTCCTTTTTAGTTTTTATAGGATTTTAGGTTAGCCATTGATGGTGTTTTCTTCTCTATCAATCTCTATCTCTCTTTGAACAAAGAACTAGTTTATGCAACTCAACATGGTATTGGAGACTGCGAGTCTCATGTCTGCATACTTGTAATGAGGGTTTCCCTACTTGATTGGTTGTAGGTTTGAAAGCTGGCATTCCTCACTGATGGAGTCAATCTCAAACTGTATGTTGGTGTACATTGTTGTGAATTTTCACTGCAATTCTTCTGGTTCTTGTTCACATAATCATTTCACCAATTGATAATCTGGCAATGTCTTTCAGAACACTTTTTTTGTTACAATAGTTGTTCTTGTATAGTTGGCTTTCTCCATTGAGAATCTTTGACATGTTAGTAATTTAAGTACAACCTTTTATTTTACCATTAGCAAATGTAGCATTTAGTTCTTCTAAAGTATGCAACACTAACTTTCAACATTTTGAAATGTACAATTTGGAATGTATGATACTGTGGAATCATATGAATGGAGTGAAATTGAGTTTTATTTTGAATCTTTTGTGTCAGTGAATTTATCTGGGTTTTTTTTATTTGCCGAAAGTTGAGATTCACTGTCTTTGTGGAATTAAAACATAAACTTATTTGTTAAGAAATATCTAGGCTTCAATGGTTTGTGTTTATCAAGATTGGAAAATAGAGATGATGAAGTACACACAAAGTAGGTCAAGGGTCTGTCATTTTACTGGAGAGAACATGCCAATTTTTCAAAAATAAGGGGAACTCTTTGTGTACCAATGAAAGTCTTGTGACATCTTATCTTTACAGAGGTTGCTGAGTTAGCAGTGGAACAGTTAAAAGTTTATCTAATATGTCAATCGTTTGTGTTGTGACTGTAAAATGCATAACTTTTGAGGTCCTGACTACCATGATGAGTATGGCGAATTCCATAACAGATCTCGAGCTCAATGTAGATGTTACAACAGATTGACAGCAATAGAGACTTTTGTGGCATTAAAAAATTACCCCCCTGGAATGCCAAATATCGTAACCTAACTCTTAAAGCCACCCTGAATCAAAGATCAGCTTATGGTTAAGCTCACACAACTAGTCTACGGCTTTCTTTGGAGCAACAATTCTGGTAAGAAAAGGGATAAAAATGAAAAATCTAATGGGAACTTACCCCGACCCCGGCATTCCAGTCAAACTGTTGGACTAGGACAAATTTGGGGATTATTGATCCATTACAGCAAGGGAAATGTCTTAGGTGCAATCTAAATTTACTTTTGCAAGAGCATAATAAAGGTAAAGATCCTTGGACCAGATAATTGTTTTGGAGCAGATCCAACAAGCTTCATATAAAGGTGCTTGGACTTCCACTCCACGAAAAGATAAAATTCTAAATGCACAATGGCAAATATCCCAAAGTTCCCTCATTCCTTAGGCGTACATTGGATAGCTTGGTAGGAAATGTACCCTTTCTTCATAATGGCACCATGAATATCAAGAGTTAAAAGGACAAGAAAGTATGAAAAACTTATTCTCACAATTGCTGTCCAAGAAAAAAAAATTAACCAAAAAGGAAAAATCTTTTGAAAGAACATTCCAGCCTCACACTGTCATTAGACATCTAAAGAAAAAAAATGGTAATCAAGGCTCTTAAAAAATGTTGCACCATATGTGAAAATCTGCCCACAAAACTTAAACATGCCTATATGCACACTTTGACATGTGTATTAGAACCTGCAACCTGAAAGAATCGTATTGCAAAACCCATAGTAAAATTCCATTTAACCCCTTGGCAACGACATGGCATAGGCCAAACCAGTGTAACATGGAATTCGATTTACACCAAGGATTCGGAAAAAAATAATTCAGAAACCCGTAAACTACATGCAGAAGCTCTTAAGCCAACCAAAAGCAGATATGCCCTTCTATAATTCTAAAAGGTTCAGAGAATGGCGTACACTTTTTGAGCTGACTCCCACTGGAGCCATAACTTGGCAGTTATTAACTAGCAAGTTGAATTCTGGAATTTTTCAAACAATTGCAGGATTTTTGGCATTGACTTTAGCCCAACTTGGTCTTGGACCTGGTGAATAGCACCTTCTGGTTCAACCCTAGAAACCATCCCCCATCTCTTTTGGCATTGACACAATTCTACTCTGCATCTTTTGTCAATTCCCTTTGCTACTATGGATGGTTCCAAAACTTCTTCCTGACAATTTCAAGACAAGACATGACCTGACCTATGCTTGGCAGGTTCGCTCCCTCCTTCAGCTCTCAGCTGTCATCTGGAAGACTTGTCGGTCCACGCAGAGTTCTCTTTCATGGATTTGGACCTGACTACACTGGTGTACTCTGAGCAAGCCTTTTTTTTTTTAGAATCAGTTATTTGACTCCAGTTGACTGTCAACTAAAAAACATAAAAAAATAACCCAAAAACCTCTCTAATATTTTAATATTTCTCATGACTTTGATTCTAATTTTAATTTATCCAATACATGTATCATGAAATCGTGGAAGATCAAGTTACACATTCAAGCAATGTTATCAAACAGTGTTTTTGTGTTTAATTTGTTTATTCTTAGTTTCATATTATGTGGTTTATTCCTGTTTATTTGGCTATAACCATTTATGGCCGTGTACTGTCCCTTGATGCGGATTCTATTTGGTTGTACAGGCATACGCAAGCTGAGTTCCCAGGGCAAATAAATATTCATTTATACCATCATTATCCAATTTGCCTTACCCATTCTGAACCAAAACTTCAGGACAGATGCACCATAATTTAGCAATTAATGGTCCACAAATGACCATGAAGTTCACTAGATTATACCTCAGAGAGCATGAAGCAGAGTAAACTAGGTTTAGACATGAGTTATAGCCATTCATTTTTTGCTGGCACATGAAAGTTATTCTGGAGACTGAATTGTTCTCAAACTATGGAATTGTAGCAGGCATTCAAAATAAAAAGAATATGTATATGTTGGTGTGATCATGATTTGCAAACAAAATTGTTGACAATTGAATTGTGAAAAGAAAAACATACTCATATATTACTGGAAAGATATTTATAGCTGCTAACATTTGGATATCTTTAAGACGTGTCCTACATGGAATAATTGATGTCTATGAGCTACATTGTGGCATGAATAAAGTAAAAAAATGATGCTACACACATTCCTTAAATTAATCTGTTGAAGGATTTGGAATATCCTTTGTGGGATACCAGATCTAGCAGATTGGAGATTCACATCAGCAGTTCAGACTTTGGAGCCAGAATAGAAGATTGACTGATTAAAAAAGCATTGATTTCTTGGACTCTTAGTCCTGAATTGGTACGTCCAGCAACTGAAGATAAATTAATAACTCCCATGATATCCATCTAAAAAGTGCTATTATGTAAATGTCCCCAATGAGAGCATGCTATTATTACCCCTAAACGGATTTTAGGCAATCCCAACTATTAAATATGCAATTTTTCAGACAAATTGCAGCTGCAAACAAAAAACTGATTTTTGCAGAAAATTAAATCTAGTTGGCAGCGAACTTCTAAAATAATAGATAACTTCCGGAAATACTTGCTACAAATCTCTATGAAATTTTGGAAATGGAGCATTTACTAATACACATAGATAAATATTATAGAACTGTCAGATCTGGAATTTTTCGAACTAACAGAATGCCGCCAGATAAAGGCTACAATCTTCAAAACAAGTTGACCAGCTTGGTAAGTGGTTGGAAAATATTTTGAAAGAAGCCCAGGAAATGATGCTGAAACCCTTGGATCTTTATGGCTACCGTAAATATGATCTTGAAAATATTCCACTGAATCTAGTCTTCTCGCAAAAACACCAAAATCCCTCAAAATCCTGCCTCTAAAAAATAGGTCTGAAAATATTTAGGTAAATCAGCCCTGATTTTAGCTCCAAAATGACAAGCTAGGGTAGATCTCTCACTACCGAAGAATGCCCTGCTAGCTAGGGATGGATCTCTCACCACCGAAGCTAGGGTTCCTATGGGATTTCACTCCACAAGCCGTATAGATTTGCAAGCAGCAGTTGCACATGAAAGGAAAATAATTATGTATGCAAGAATGACCTTCACCTTTCTCTCCCAACTCCTTATATAACTTTTCCCCATGGCAAAAGAGCCCCAAATAGCCCAAGTCGCATTTTTCCTTAGGAAGGACCAATAAAATAAAAGTAACTTAAGTTGCTTTTCCCCTTTTAAGTCGCCATGGTACATAAGTGACCCCCAACGCAAAATTAAAACATTAAGTGTCATGTGGCCCCTTTCTAACGACAAAACATAATATCTAGGCCCTCCAAAACACTTTACGGCCACGTCAACGAAAAATTATAACAAAATGGACTAAATATTCATACCTAATAACTCCCAGCGTCCATAGCCCCTTGGGTATGACTAAGGCTTGGACGCGAATTGACCCTTAGTTCTTAGGCGTAGGAAACGGGACATTACATATATTTGCTTCCTCATTTTTTTAAGCATCAATTAGATCTGTCACAATAACAATATTGACAACAATTTGCTTACAATTATTTTTGGTGGAACTCAACTTATTCAAAAGCTCCCATTTTGGCACATGCTAGGATGATGCTGGCAAATGCATTAGTCCTTCTCCTCTATCTTGGAGTGATTACTACTTAGAAATCAAGACCATCTCCACAACCTGCATTCATGGAAGTGCCTGTATCAGAAATACATGAATTCATAGTCTACCAGCTGCTTCCATTCAAGATCTTTCACAATTATTGGTTGTCTTTAGGTAGTGGATTGCTTAGATCCATAAGGGCACATAACCTGACATACGAAGCAAAGGAACTTTCTAAGTTACGTTGCAAGATACTGATCACTTCCCCTATTGTTTGTCCTATCAAATCAAGTGCATAAGTGTTCTCAATTCTTGTGGAAGGTTGCACAACTGAATCCAAACTAAATCTTTAGTAATTGCTTAAGTGATGGTGTTAAACCCCAAAGACCTAATTTGCGAAGGAAATGCATAAAAATTGCAAAATTTATGCTGGTTGAACCATGACCTGCTAGTGGAACAAATGACTTCGTGATACAGTGTCCTTGGCTAGTCTGAAGACAACCATAAAGAATTCTTGGGGCAAGAGAACAACTGCGACCTCCTTGGCCACTCGCCGATATTTAGCTACACATTGTTGGAGGGAGTCTACAGACAACCAATTTCCATTTTATATGCATAATAGAGCTCGTGCAGACAAGAAATAGATTCAATCCTCAAGGTGAGATCTTCAAGGTTATCCAAGGACCCGAAGAGGAGTGATCACATGGAATCTTGTATATAGGGTTCATGGAAAGGGAAGAACTTTCGGCAAATGTCTTTTAAAGTGCCTTTGACTTTGAGGATCTTGATTAATTTCTCTAGAGGTCATTGGAACCCTTGCACAACTTGCCCACTTCCCAAACTTTTTGCTTGCCAATGGTCAGCATTTGTGAGCTACAACTTGTGATCGTCAGCTAGAACTACATTGTTGTCACCAAACTATAAGACAATCCTTGCTGATGTGCCAACACAATTGGAAGAAATATGTCTTAGCTTTTGCGTCACTCCTCACTCCTCCCTGTTATTGCTTAATGCATATAGTTTTATGTTATAAATTGTGCATTTAACATAATAATCTATATACTCAAGGATTTGGCGATATATAAGTGTAAGATATTGTTTTATATAAGTTTAAGATATTGTATTAAATTTATAATGTAACTCCAATATATTATTTTATTTGGTCTGAAAACCTTTGGCACAAAGTCTGCTTCTTCATATGGTTATTGTTACATCACAAAATTCTCATAGGTGAGCAAATGTTGAAGCGAGGGTTTCATGGTTCCTTTAGATGTGAAATGTGTTGGGATAGTGAGGAAGCTATTGATCTTCTCTTTAAAGACTGTCCAATCACAATCAACCTTTGGCACAACCTGGAGAATTTGTTGGATATGTTGATTTGGCAGGTTGGTGCTTCCTAGGAAAAGAGATTGGCGTCTCAAATCTGAAGTTGGTGCTTAGATCAATCAGGATCAACTGGTGTCTCCAGTAGGTTCGTGTTTGTAATTTCTGTGGATTAGCATCATCCAACAGGTTGGTGCTTATGGAATATTTGGAAGCAGAGAAATTAGTGAATCTTTAATCAAGAATACAAGGATAGCTATTCTGTTTGGAACAGTGACTCGATTTGGATAGTATATCAAAGAAGTCCGTTTCTTTGTGATTTGATAACACACACTCAGACACCTAGTCAGAGATGGGTTGGTATTTTATCTAGGCTCTAGATTCAGTTTGGGCAGTCTATTGGTAGAAGAAGCGCTATGACGAATAATAATGGGCAGTAATCTCCTCCTCCTATTGGGGTAGGTAAAATTAATACTGATGGAGCCTCTAGAGGTAATCTTTTATTGGTGATAAATCCAGTGACGGGAGTAGGGAGGTCACGATGAATGGCAATTCCAGGGTTCACGACTTTCTTGTTTGTGCGATTAAATTGGTGAGGGTTTTCCAAAAACTGCCTTGAATAATATGGTGGAAGGATATGCTATTTTGAGAGGACTCCACGAGGCTCTGATTGTAGGTTGGCAGCGTATCATAGTGTTGTTTTAGCAATTGTTAAATTCCTCCGTGATCAGAGTATGTACAAAATGTGCTACCTCGTTGCAGCCACGTGGATTAGAGACTCTGGGTAGAGCGTGCTAAGGATATCAATTGATTTTGTTTAGCAAAAAATTTAGGTTTATTTTAGGCTTTTGAATATATTTTACAAGGAATCAATAATAGTTGTCGCAATTAATGCTTTGACACTAGACTGTTTCGGTACAGGTACGAGTACAAATACGGGTATGGGTACGGTATGCTGATATGGTAAATTTTTAAAAACTTTGGGTACGATACGCTGTTGGGTACATTATATGTGTGTGTGTGTGTAAAATTATAAATTTAAAGAAGCATTTGTATACCGATTGAAATTTAATACTCATACATTGCGTACTTTTTGAAATTTAATACTCATACAATCATTCATAGAACATGAAAACAAATTTCCAATACTTTGAGAATTGAGACTTGAGTTTGTATTGATTCATAATGTTCAAAACATAATAGTTAATAACATAATACATTCGAGATCTCAACTTCTAGAGCATATCATCTAGGCTAAAACTATTATGAAAGTGACTGTAATGGCTTATGAAATTCAACACAAAAGAGACCCAGCTGCTTCTGAATGCATTAAGCAAAGGTACATGTTGAATGTCGTGCTTACTGCTTGTATTTCCAACCTTTCTGTTATGCATTATGCTGCATCTTGTTATGAAAGAAAGCTTTGCGTGTCTTTTCTGAAGATACTTCAAAAGATATAATGTTTTGTTGTGCTTATTGCTAGGGTAAATAAATGCCTCTTTCTGGTTTTCCAAAAGTGCCAGTCCAGCATTCTCATAACTTTATATTAATATTAAATGACTAGTACCCGATATAAGATATTGGTTTCCAGGAATGCTATGAAAAAGCAGAAAGAACTGGTGCTCATGGCAGAGCGTGTTGTCCTTGCTACTCTGGGTTTTGATCTTAATGTGCAACATCCTTATAAGTACCCACAAAAAAAAAACGTTTTTTGCCTGGGGTAAGCTGCGGGTACGTACCCACAGGCCCCGGGTACGGTTTTCCGTACCTGAAGCATACCCTGGACCTGTGGGGACGTACCCAAAACTTACCCACAGTGTTTCCGTACCCGTACCCGTACTGGAAACGTTTCCAGCCTGGTACAAGGGGGGGGGGGGGACGTTTCTGTGCAGTCTAGAGAAATTCCCGATTCCCAATTTCCGAGTCATAATTTAGGCTGCCAAGTAACTGATGATAATGATGTTTTGAACCATGGTATGCACGTTCCTTAAAAAAGATGTTAAGTCTGCAAGTGCCATTTATTCACTGACAATTCTTGAAGTTGAACAAGTTCTCAAATGAATTGTGCTCTGGATTGTTTATGGACAATATCAATAAATGTTTGGTGAACTGGGAGAATTATTAGCCTTATGGAATGAAAAGGAATAATAGTATGAGGCTGTATGGTTTTCCATACGAAAAATTGTTATCAGGTCTATTTGGAAGAATTGAAAAAGTCATATTTAAGGAGAAAAACCTTATCTCAATTTTTATTGCATTATTTTATTAATGAATATAAGATTTATTAACCCGCAGATCCTTTCAGTTTCAGAGTAACCTAAGATTGTGCACTAGAAATCTCAAATGATTCTCTGGATTGTATTCTAAAGATATTCAGACTTGAAGGACCCACACAGGAAGTGGGACTTGTTGGCCCTGGTGTCAACTTCTTGTATTCTGCATACATCTTTATGGAGAGAATTAGTGCTTCCTACAAGAATATAGCTGAAGTTATAGTTTTGAATTGTTTGGTCTGTAATATTACAAAGTGAACTATAAATGCTAATACAGGGCTACTCCAAGCTTTTGGTTGAAGTGCTAAATCACAGTTAGGAGATTCAGCATGCCGCAAACATTGTAACTTGTAGGCCACGGTGTCAACTTATTACCTTGCATATTCTGCATACATCTTTATGGGGAGAATTGGTGCTTCCTACAAGAATATACCTGAAGTTATAATTTTGAATTGTTTGGTTGTTAATATTACAAAGTGATCTATAAATGCTAATATAGGGCTACTTCAAGCTTTTGGTTGAATTGCTAAATGACAATGAGGAGATTCAGCATGCTGAAAAACATTGTAACACTATCCTGCTACCTATTTTTGGCACAAATAATGTAAGACACCCAAATTTGTTCCAATAGAGGGTGCAAGACTGTTAAACCCTTGTGATCCAGATCCATGTTGAGAAACTCATATATATATTATATTTTAAAGTGTTATCCATTGACAGCCAACATTAACATATTTTGGCCATCTTACATGTATAGGTGCTTAAGAGTCGTGCCAAAAAAATTTACTCTAGGGAATTTAGAAAGAAATAATTGTGAAACTTTTTCTCAGCCAAAAATATACTTTGACAATGGTATCAGAATGAGGATATCCATTGGACTAGGTTCATATTGTAAGATTACGAGTCTTTATAGAATTATTACCTGTTAACTCATCCAATTAAAGGTATTGCTCTCAATGTAGAAAATTGTGATAGTACGTCTAGAAACAGTTATGCCTGCAAAGCTTACAAATAAACACCCGCTATTGATATCATGCACTTTTTAATTCAGTGTCTATGGGTTGCCATAACATCTTGTATTGTTGGGAGGTTGAGGTTTATTGAAGGGCATCTAAGGCATAAATACAGGCTAGCAACACTTCGGCTGCTGTTGAAGCGTTATTTTGAGATTTCTTACATAGTCTTTATATTCCATTCGTAACTTGTTTGACACTATTTGGTTCAATGTAGGCGGCTCCTATAAACATTCTTGTAGGTTCTCAAGTATGGGTGGAAGATTCTGAAGTGGCCTGGATCGATGGAGAAGTTCTGGAGATCAATGGCCAGAAGGTTAAAGTTCAGGCTACCAATGGAAAGATGGTAAGAAAACATTACTATTTGTGATGATAAGTTTTTTTTATTCTTTTTTGGTATTACAACTGTTTTCTATTGATTCAACACATTTCTTCCAGTGACAATAGGTATCAAAAATAATGGCTTGTGTTTTCCAACATTATTTCCAGCGTTCAAATCTTTTTCTGGATTGTATTTGCTAACTATTTCATTAGTGAAGTAGTTCTTTTTAGACAAGATATACACTCAATAATATGAACTTTATTTTTACAGCTATTAGTGGTTCTTTTTCTACCTTTGATGCTTTATCTGCAAAATAGTTATTGACAATTTATTATTGCCGGATTGAAATTCAGGGAAACATAGTAGTGAATCATATTGCAGGTTTCATGTTTTAGAGATCCATGTGAGAAATTATTGCTCGTGTGCAGGTGGTTGTCAACTTGCCAGATGTATACCCAAAGGATTCTGAAGCATTGGCGGGTGGAGTGGATGATATGACAAAACTTGCCTACTTGCATGAGCCAGGGGTTCTACAAAATTTGTATGCTAGATTTAGTCTTAATGAAATCTATGTGAGCCCCTCTTTCACCATGCTTCATTATTATATTTAGAGTTAAATCTTATCTGCTAGCTACTTGAGAAATCACTGGGCTTATTTTGGTTAGCAAGTTTAATGTCTTTCTTATTTCATCGAGTGTTGCCTTTTTTGTTTTTAAAATTAAGTCTTTGTGATCATCACACTAAACTTAAGGGTCCAAAGCTTATTTATAGCGATTTTGATCTTATGGAGCATGCCCCATGTTGACAGACATACACTGGGAATATATTGATTGCTGTCAATCCTTTCAGAAGATTGCCACACTTGTACGATAGTCCATATGATGGAGCAATATAAGGGGGCAGCTTTTGGAGAGCTAAGCCCTCATCTTTTTGCAGTTGCAGATGATTGCATACAGGTAATCAAGAATTTCGCAAGCTATGAATAACTTCATGTTAGGAGAGATTCCACCTGGAAAGTATCTTTACAGTATAAGATATTTCTTTTCTTATGTACGAAGATTTCAAATAGGATTGAACTATTCCTTGTAGGGTTATTATTGGGTATTGAATTCAGTTCCTATCTGTTTGCATAAAGGGCCATGATCAATGAGGGAAAAAGTCAGTCAATTCTTGGTCAGTGGAGAAAGTGGAGCAGGTAAAACAGAAACAACGAAAATGCTCATGCGTTATCTTGCATTATATGGGTGGCCGATCTGGAACCGAGGGAAGGATCAGTGGAGCAACAAGTGCTTGGAAGTAAGAAACAATAGCATCTTCTTGCTATCCGTATAGAGTTGGAAGATATGTATGGAACTCTCCTACAGCAATTAAGAAATCATAGGGTTCTTTTACTGCTACATTTCTTTACTGTTATTTCACTAAAATGATTTGAACTGTTATTGTTCATGATTTACAGTCAAATCCTGTTCTAGAGGCTTTTGGTAATTCAAAAACTGTTAAAAACAACAATTCAAGGTGCATGCCGTATTCTAATTGGTCTATTCTATGCATTTAATCAGATTAGTGAATTAAATCCACGAAAATTTGAAGTAAGTTAACTTGTTAATAGATCTATCATAGCTGGGTTTAAAGGACTGTCAAAAGTTTAAGTTTCACTCATGTAGCATACTAAAACGTCTTATACTCAGCTGATGGGAGCAAATCTTTATGCAGTCGTTTTGGTAAATTTGTTGAGCTCCAATTTGACAAAAATGGAAGAATATCAGGGGCCGCTGTAAGAACATACCTGCTAGAAAGGTCTCGTGTTTGCCAAATTTCAGATCCCGAGAGAAACTATCACTGTTTCTATCTTCTCTGCGCTGCACCACCAGAGGTATATTGGTAATTGCAATTTTAATTAACTCAATAATGCATTGTTTGATTTCTATGTTGAATTCGAAATCTATTTGTGACTGATTTAAACTGTAGAATGCTAGCAGTAACTGAACCTTCTTTTAAAATTTTGTTCTTCTTTTCAGGATACTGAGAAATATAAGTTGGGACATCCAAGTTCATTTCATTATCTGAACCAGTCCAATTGTTATCAATTGGACGGTGTGAGGTGATGCTGAAGAGTACCTTGCAACAAGAAGAGCAATGGATGTTGTGGGGATCAGTCCTGAAGAACAAGTACGCTTAATGTTGAAAGCTGCATCTTGTACAATGTGAATTTGAAATGGTCATGTTATTAAAATATATTCTACATTTCTTCTGAATTGCTTCATATTTTCAGGATGCAATATTTAGAGTGGTAGCAGCCATTCTCCATCTAGGTAATGTGGATTTCACCAAGGGAAAGGATGCTGACTCTTCTAAACCAAAAGATGAGAAAGCTATTTTTCATCTTAAAATGGCAGCTGAACTATTCATGTATGCTTACATTCCAAAAGAATGACTTGTGTTTATACTTGTTACAAATACGGTCTCCTTTCTACCTTGAGTGTGTAAAATGATCCATTGCAATGAATTACATTTTATATTCTTTTAGGTGTGATGTTAAGGGTCTGGAAGACTCTCTTTGTAAACGTGTCATTGTGACTCGTGATGAAAGCATTACAAAATCTCTTGACCCAGTCGCTGCAGTTACGAGCCGAGATGCATTGGCAAAAACAGTGTACTCGAGATTATTTGACTGGTATGGTTTCTCACTCGTGAGGGCCACAATTTGTTTACAGCATTATCTAAAAAAGAGGAATGCAATTAGAGTGTTAGGCCATATTTCTAAATTTTTGAAGGATAATCAATAATATATATTGCTTTACTTAATAATTTCCTTTTTTATTGCATACAGGCTGGTAAATAAAATAAATAATTCAATTGGCCAGGATCCTAACTCAAAGACTCTTATTGGAGTTCTCGACATTTATGGTTTTGAAAGTTTTAAGAATAACAGGTACCTTTAATTCATTGCCAGCGAGATTGCTTTGGCATTTTTTGAAATTATGTTTGGCAACCATAGTCGAGCTAGACAGAGTAAGAGTTCAATAAAGTAAAAATGTATATTGAACTCTTAAGTTAGTGAAAAAAAACGACATTTCCTATCCTTTATCAGCTTTGCTTCTGCATTGCAGTTTTGAACAGTTCTGCATCAATCTTACAAATGAGAAGCTGCAGCAGCACTTTAATCAGGTCATAAAGCAATTCCATATTTATTAAAGCATCGGCGTTTTAGCCAGAAAGATATTTATTGTACATTTTACAGGATATTTTTGGCAGGGTAATTTTGCTCAACTATATTGACGGGCTAACTTTTTACTGTTTTGTTGAATAAAATGTTTACTTTTTCTTGAATTTTTGTTCTTGTGTTCAGCATGTCTTTAAGATGGAGCAAGATGAATACACAAAAGAAGAAATTGATTGGAGCTACATTGAATTTGTTGACAATCAAGATGTTCTGGATCTAATTGAAAAGGTCTTTTTCTAGTTTTTCTTTCCTATGTTAGTTCCTTTTAGATGCAAATAGAGTTTGAATGGTTAAACATATATTGAGTGAGTCATTATGCTGGCTCTTGATAAACATCTTGTCCATGCTTTCCTAGACATAAACATTGGTTTCTTCAGGGCCATGATGTTAATAATATTGTGTTTAATATTTGCAGAAACCTGGGGGAATTGTTGCTCTTTTAGATGAAGCCTGGTATGTATATGTTCCCTTTATTTTTGCAAACTTTCAGATGTTCCTTAAACATTATATGATGTGACCATTGCCCTGGAACTGTCATTTTTTTATTTCAGCAAGTGAGTAGAACTCACATATTGGTTATTGTTTATTCTTGTTCCAAATTAAGAGTGCATTTTAGTCAGTTACAAGGATAATACATGGTGAAAGAACAGTAATTATTGGCTTGTTCAACAAAATATGAATCTCATAAAAGGCTTAGACCTACTTTCTAATTGTGATGTTTGAGTACCAATGAGATAAAAACACGAGTTTGCATTTCAATGGAAGTTGAGGATAGAATAAAGCTTGCATTGGACCTGTCCTATGAAACAAAGTTCAGGTCATAACTGTTTCTCACATTTGATTACCAAGAAGGCTTAATGACATTTGAATTAAAGTAGTGAACGCAAATAACACGTACTCCAAAAACTGTGGAGTATTGTGACACACATAGAGCTGCTTTCTGCCTATACGCTTAGAATTTTAGAGGAAAATATAATTGGAATATAATAGTTGTGTCAATCAACTGGAAGAAAGTATGCTTAAAGTGGACTTGAGCTAAGTTCTGTAATATTACATCTGAATAAAGTTGGCAAACAAAATTTGCTTTTGGTTTTGATTTTGCTTCTGTGATAACATAAATTGTTTGCTTAATTATTAGGAGATGATCAAATGGAGGTTTATTATGTTTAACATAAAAGTGAGAGTTTTGCATTGTATTAGATGTTTTATGTGTGCATCAATTTAGAGGCAGATATGAAAGGATTTATGAGCAGGATATGCCAATACGTAATTAGAATTATAAAGAGATAGATGCTAATGCTGTGAAGTTTTCATGCCATACATATGTGCATAATGTTTTATATTGCTAATAGCTTTCTCCCTCTTGGCCTTGCAGTATGTTTCCAAGATCAACCCATGAAACATTTGCGCAAAAGCTTTACCAAACCTTTAAGAATAATAAACGTTTCAGCAAACCAAAACTTTCACGTACCGACTTCACCATTTGTCACTATGCTGGTGATGTGAGAAACTGCTTCGATTTATTTGTTATTTGTAATCCTTCTATTCTGACCAGCAGTGCCTTTTGTATCATGGGAATTCTGATTTTTGTCTTATGCATCTGGCAGGTTACATATCAAACTGATCTGTTCCTCGACAAGAACAAGGATTATGTTGTTGCAGAGCATCAAGGTCTATTAAGTTCTTCAAAATGTTCCTTTGTTGCAAGTCTCTTTCCTGCTTTGCCTGAGGAATCTTCTAAGTCATCAAAATTCTCATCCATTGGCACACGCTTCAAGGTATACAATTTTTTTTCATTTATACTGGCAGCGCAATACACCCTTTGTCTTCTAATCCATTGCTTCTTTTAATCTTTGCAATTGTTTTCTTCTAACTACTATCGTATTGTTAATGTTTGAATTTTCACTTTCTGGAAATTATGATAGGTAGTGATACGTGCTTGTAATATTTTGCTGTCATGAATACTATTCAAAAGGTTTGTGGTATTATTAACTCCTTTAAAATCCTGTGTAGCAACAACTGCAATCTCTCCTGGAAACATTGAGCTCAACAGAGCCTCACTACATAAGATGTGTGAAACCAAACAGTGTTCTAAAGCCAGGCATTTTTGAGAATTACAATGTTTTACAACAACTACGTTGTGGGGTAAGCAGCCTTTGGCCTAAGAATACTACATTTTGAATTCAAGTTTGCTGATGACTTGTATGAAATTTCCTAGTTTAGCCAAAAGGTTAGCATACAGAAACATAGAATCTCGATTAGAATGTGTGGCTCATCTGCATTGCAGGGTGTCATGGAAGCAATCAGGATTAGCTGTGCTGGATATCCCACAAGGCGAACATTTGATGAATTTCTTGACCGTTTTGGTATTCTTGCCCCTGAAGCATTGGATGTGAAGTAAGTCTTCAAAGCCTTTGACACCATTTTCATAGAATAGCTTGGAAGTAATCATTCTTCAAATTTGTTATGCTACTTGATTTGAAATTTCAAATTATTAGCACAAAATATCAGATTCTAATATAGAGGCTTCTTACCATATGTTGTAGCTATGATGAGAAGTCTGCAAATAAAATTTTATTGGAGAAAATGCGTCTCCAAGGCTTTCAGGTATGGCCAATTTGCATGTCTGCACATGTCAAGGCAGTTAGTTTCCTTTTGCTTGTTTCAAACATCTTTTATTACATGTTATACTGGAACAATTGCATTTACTTGATGTAAAAGTTTGTATTATAAAGGTGGCCTATCTAATCACAACCTTTTACGTTCCATATTCTACTAACATATCTCGTAACAACTTTCATTACTTAACAGATTTTCATACATGACAACTCTTAATGCCCTTTTCACCTCGTAGTTTCCAATTACCCATATTTACTAATATGCAAACCACCCCAATAGATCTTTTGCCCAAATATGAGATTTTCCCACAAAATAATAAATATACTTTTGGCAGCTATGGGAAATAATTATTTTTATGGAAAATAATTTATATTTGAAACCCTAACTGCTGCAATCTTCAAGATAGCATAACTTTCTCTACACAACTCCGATCTAGGCAAATGACATATGCCCGAACTTGGAAAAATACAAGGAACAAGATGATGTAAACCAAATTATAACAGCAACTACCAAACATGCAGATCTGACCCTCCTACTATTTCGGCCCACACATTTAGGGCATCAAATGAGCCCCAAAAATTATTTTCTCTATCCCAGATGATTGCCTATATTTTTAGGAACTCATTCATATAAAATCAGAATTTTTGGATGCCAAATCAACTCAGAAATCAGATCTGAAATCTGATTATAAAACTGGTAAAAAACCCTGTGAAAACCCTCTAAAAATTATAAAATTGTTTGGCTTCACTTCACAAAAATATGTAGATGATTTGACAATAGAAATCAGATTTAAATACCTCAAAATACATGCCAAATCAGTCCCAAATGGGTCGATCCAATAGAAGAAGAACTGCTGCAATTTATTCCCAAAATACCCTCAAAATACACTGCTGGAAATGACTGAAAATAACACTGAAAATCTGATTACAATCAATGGGAATTTCTGAGTGAAAAACCCTCTCAATCTCTTGGGGTTTTCGTCCACAAGAGGTAGAATTCACAAGGGGTTTCGTCCTTAGAATATTTTTGCAAAAGCTTAAAGCTCAAATGCAAGAGAAATATCATATAAAAATCTGGATTATAGAAGAGGCAAGTCGACTTCCCTTTTAAAGGAAAAGGGCCAACAACCAACCTCCAAACCAGCCAATGAGCTCACATGATTTTTCCTATGCAAACATTTAATATTTTCCCATATTAAATGTTTTTCCCAACAATATTTCCCTCCTAGTGCAAGTCGCATTTCTCTAGGGGAAATACATAAATTAATTATGTTTTTATCTTTCCTAGGCTTCATTACTCCCCTTTGGCCCAAGTCGCCATTATCCTTTCTAGGAGGAATAAAATATAATAAATCCCTTTACAATGACTTTTGCCCCTTAAGGCAAATCGTATTTTCCATAGGGATTACAATTTATTTTTATTAAGCTAAATAAATTAATATAAGTGCTTTAATAATTTTATTTTATTTTTTTATAGCACTTTATAATAATTTATTATAACTTAAGTCACCCTTATATTTTTCCTTTGGCCGTCGGGTTGACAAAATAGGCCAAAGGTCTTCGATTGGAAAAAGGGACATTACAGTCCTCCCTTCCCAAAATTGCTTGCCCTCAAGCAATTCTGATCTTGTTTTGTCCAAGTGTCATGCACAAGAGACAAAACATGCTGAAGTGATCCGCAAGCCTGGCACCTGTTCCTGTCAAGTGAACTAAAACTTGCCACCATATATCATCCACAAGATGCTCATATATAGTTGGACCAATGGTTCAACAAACTCCAAAATGAAGACTTCATCTTCTACCATATCATGCATCTCATGATGAAAATAAATTGGAATGGCAGCAATAAATAAGACATTATTATGTTCATCATACCTTGGAGTATCATCCAACATCCTCTCTTGGTCTTCATGATGAGACTTTGCTGCATCAAATTCTTGAGTATTCTTGTCAACAATGGGCTGAAATTCCTTGAAAAGCTGCTTATAATGAGCTGGCATGGTTTGGAAATTCCACACCTGCAATTCCAATCAAGTGTCCATGAAAGGCTATTCCTCATGTGCTAGTTGCCCATAGAGTCTTCTTTCGTGGGTGTAGACTCATCCTTGCATCAATTAAGCCCACATCTTTTCATTTAACTCTTGTAGGTGTTTTCTTGCTTGAGCAGTTATTAGTTTCACAGCTTTAGCTATTTCATTCCTCACACCTTTTCAGAGTTTCCATTACATCTTCCTTGCTTGCATATACAAATTTCTTCTCCTCCTTTGAGATGGAATAATTTCTCTAGCAAGCAAAGTTCAACTAACAACATTATTTTGTTCAATGGAAATCATACCTTTTGAAGCTTCTACTTCTTCCTTTGGCTGCAGATCTGATTTATCTTCATGTGTCAAATCAACATGTCTATCAAATTCATCACATAAATTTTTGCATACCTCATTAGAACTTGAAGACACCAAAGCGCTCTCATGAAGAGTTGTATCATCCATCTGTGAAGATTCTCTGTTCCTTCCACGTATCAACCATTCGGAAGCTATAGTGTGATATTCCTTCTTTGCCTGCTCAGTCTTGTAGCCAATCTTCGGGTGCATGTCCATGTAGTCCATGAAAGGAAAATTCTCCTTAACATCTTGAGGAAGAATGCTATACTCCTCAAATATGTTAATCACTTCTGCTTCCTTGTCTTGTGGTGTTGGAACTTTGTGAATAGAAAATGATGATGATGATCTAGGCCTCCGATCTTGTTTGGCTCTCAAACTGTCTCTCCTATCTCTTGGCCTATCCAAAGCCATCCTCTGCATCATCTGTTGCATGGACTGTATCATCTGCTGATGGGTGTCTACCATTTCCCTAAGAAGATCTCTATCCATATCCCATGGAAAGCTTTTTTGTCTAACTCCCATGATTCAGCTCTATCACCAACCTCTCGTGGCTGCATCAAATCAAAAACCCTCCAGGTGGGAGGAACATTGCTCTGATACCACTGAAAGATCCCCAATAGATCTTTTGCCCAAATATGAGATTTTCCCACAAAATAATAAAATATACTTTTGGATAGCTATGGGAAATAATTATTTTTATATGCAAATCACCCAAAATCAACATACAATAATTATTTTTATTCCCAAACCCTTGGAACAACCCTGGAAATTTATGGCAAAAATCAAATTTTACACAGCTGGAAAATAATTTATATTTGAAACCCTAACTGCTGCAATCTTCAAGATAGCATAACTTTCTCTACACAACTCCGATCTAGGCAAATGACATATGCCCGAACTTGGAAAAATACAAGGAACAAGATGATGTAAACCAAATTATAACAGAACTACCAAACATGCAGATCTGAAATTTCGGCCCACACATTTAGGGATCAAATGAGCCAAAAATTATTTTCTCTATCCCGGAGAAATCAGATCTGAAATCTGATTGCCATCAAAATCAGATCTGAAAATTATAAAACTGTAAAACCCTCTAAAAATTATAAAATTGTTTTGCTTCATTCACAAAAATCTGTAGATGATTTGACAATAGAAATCAGATCTAAATACCTCAAAAAACATGCCAAATCAGTCCCAAACTGGGTCGATCCAATAGAAGAACTGCTGCAATTTTATTCCTCCAAAATACCCTCAAAATACACTGCTGGAAATGACTGAAAATAACACTGAAAATCTGATTACAATCAATGGGAATTTCTGAGTGAAAAACCCTCTCAAACTCTTGGGGTTTTCGTCCACAAGAGGTAGAATTCACAAGGGGTTTCGTCCTTAGAATTTATTTGCAAAAGCTTAAAGCTCAAATGCAAGAGAAATATCATATAAAAATCTGGATTATAGAAGAGGCAAGTCGACTTCCCTTTTAAAGGAAAAGGCCAACAACCAACCTCCAAACCAGCCAATGAGCTCACATGATTTTTCCTATGTAAACATTTAATATTTTCCCATATTAAATGTTTTTCCCAACAATATTTCCCTCCTAGTGCAAGTCGCATTTCTCTAGGGGAAATACATAAATTAATTATGTTTTTATCTTCCCTAGGCTTCATTACTCCCCTTTGGCCCAAGTCGCCATTATCCTTTCTAGGAGGAATAAAATATAATAAATCCCTTTACAATGACTTTTGCCCCTTAAGGCAAATCGTATTTTCCATAGGGATTACAATTTATTTTTATTAAGCTAAATAAATTAATATAAGTGCTTTAATAATTTTATTTTATTTTTTATAGCACTTTATAATAATTTATTATAACTTAAGTCACCCTTATATTTTTCCTTTGGCCGTCGGGTTGACAAAATAGGCCAAAGTTTGATATTTTATGTGACATGTTAATAGAACCTTTCAACACGCTTTTGTAAAATTTGCAATTATCAGGATTTCTTCCAAAAATCATGATTTATCGAAGCATTGTGATAAATCGTTTGGAAGCACGAAAACAATGTTTTTCTCCAAAATTGATAATTTTTGTTGCGCCGATAAACCGGCGATAAAGTCCTTGAAAATCGCTGAAATCACTGTTTAGGGTATAAACGTTTAAACCGAAAAAAACATGGTCATTGTGAAGCATTTTTTGGTGAATTTTCTCCTCTGAATTTAGCCCCCATATTTTGCTAGGGTTTCAAGTTTCGACCGGGGGTAGGGTTAATTTTTGCATTCATTTTTATTTATTTTCATTGCTCATGATTCTCATTTGAATTTGTATTATTTGCACTTGCAGATTATAATACAGAAGCATAGTGTCTGAGTTCGTGTATTTGCAGATTATAATACATAAATCCATGCTTTGTTATAGTGTTCTACCAGAAATCGCAATTAACTCAGGTTCTTAACTCAGACAATAATGAAGTGATTTAGTATAGTGTTTTATTAACTCAGACACTATGATTATGAGTTTGTGTTTTACTGCCGCATCATAATCATTTCTGGTAAATATTAGTCATAGTAACAGGAATATTAGTCATTACCCAGTAGGTCTCCACCAGCACCAAAGGCACATACCACAACTAAGATCTTGCAGTAATGAGTCTCCAAATTATATTGCAAACCAGAACCGAGCAGTGCATTCTATAGATTCACTTCTTGTGTCATTTAACAATGTTTTACATTTAATTTAAGTTTGTTTTATGAATTTAAACGTTTTTTAAGTAGCGATAAGGTTGCCAATTAATGCCGATAAATTTCCGATTCCTGATTTCGGAGTCAAATTTTGGCCTGCCGAGTAATTGCCGATAACGATTTTTTAAACTATGGAATATTAACCTTACATTTCTCATCAACTATTCAGATAGGGAAAACAAAGGTTTTCCTGAGAGCTGGGCAAATGGCAGAATTGGATGCTCGAAGAACCGAGGTATTAGGAAAAGCAGCAAAAATTATCCAGCAGAAATTTCGGTCACATATTGCTCGAAAAGACTATCTTGCAGTGCGCAATGTGGCCATTCATTTGCAAGCTTTATGGAGAGGTATTGTATATTTATGAATTTGTAGGTCTGCTGGTGGTAATGTTTTTCTTCATTTTGAATTTTTCTGCTGCTGCTTGTGAAATTTGTTCCTTTTTGCCAATGCCTTTATGTTACCTATGTACCATGTAGATTTGTTGGCTATAATTTTTGTATTATGTTAAGCAGCAAATATTTTATTTTTCAGCATATTATATTGTTTGCAGGTAACCTTGCTCGTGAGCTCTATATAAACATGAGGAGGGAGGCTGCTGCAGTGCGAATACAAAAGCATGTGCGCAGATATCTAGCTTGCAAGGCTTACACGCAGTTGCAATTGTCCGCTGTTGTCATTCAAGCAGGTTTACGTGCAATGGCTGCAAGAAATGAGTTTCGATTTAGGTCTCAAACTAAAGCTTCAATTATTATTCAGGTATGCCTTTGTTGGTTTGGCAAATGGATGATGTGAAGCGCATTTTATCACATGAACTTGGTGTAAAGATAGGAAATGATAAGTTCCCTATTATGGTTATTGGCCTTTAGACTCAATGGCGTGCATATAGAGCTCGCACATACTATAAGAAGCTAAAGATGGCAGCTATAACATTCCAATGTGCTTGGAGAGGAAGGGTTGCAAGGAAGGAGCTCAGACAACTTAAGATGGTGAGTCATGGGTTGTTCCCTTCACAAATGCATATCCACTTTACTGACAAATAGAACAACTGAAAAAACTAAGATTATATTCTTGAGTCTTACTATAAATAATAAAAGATAACAATACTATAATTGCTTTTCAATTTCTGGAAATACAAGCAAAAAGCATAAACGTTTTAAAGATTTTGTAAAAATATTTGCATCCACAAATATTTTTGTGTTTAGACCGTAGGATAAGAATAATATTGCAAAATAATTCAATACACTGCCTAAATTAAAAACTGTTTGGAGGTTGTAATCGTGATTTTAATTGGCATTAGTATGCAGGAGCCCTTATACAATGTATCTATAATATAAGTTGCCACCTTTTTTTCATTTCTTGATTTTGTTTTCTAATGTAATCTGAGTTGATATCTTTCTTTTTAACTTTGTTGTGTAGGCTGCTAAGGAGACTGGAGCACTGCAAGAAGCAAAATCCAAGCTGGAGAAACAGGTAGAGGAGCTTACATGGCGCTTGCAGCTGGAGAAGCGTATGAGGGTAATAATTCTTTATCTTGTGATTGTATTTGTAAAAGGCTTAGATTTATTCATTTTTTATGGTTTTTTGAGTGTATCAGAAATTAGAAAACAAAAGAAATTTCTGATAAAGAATGTCCATGTGGCTGATAGATTAGAAAGCTTTTTGATTTAAACTTGCAAATGAAAAGATCACTTATAGGTTGTCCCTTCATTTTTTAAACCTTTTCTAAGGACTCATTTGTTCCTGCTTTGGGGGTGACAGATCTTAGTTAATTTGCTATAATCCTTTTAACCATTTCCAAGGACTCATTTGTTCCTGGCTTGGGTGTGACATATATTAGTTAAAATTTAATTTGCTAAAATCTTGGATCAAATTCTATTACTTTGAATTGCACAATTTATGATGTGCCTACTACCTAAGACTGTTACTTTACATTAGAATTGCTTGTCTAGTGAGTGTGGTGAGATTTAAACGTCTTCTCTTGTAGGCTGACCTGGAAGAAGCAAAATCACAAGAGACTGCAAAATTGCAATCTGCTCTACAGGAGATGGAAGTACAGGTTCGAGAAACTAATATTTTGTTGGAAAAAGAGCGTGAGGTAGCTAAAAAGGCTATGGAACAGGTTAAGACTGTAATAGAAACTCCAGTACTAGTTGTGGACGCCGAAAAGCTTGAGATTATATCCAATGAGAATGAAAAACTGAAGGTGAGCCTTAGTGTTTGGGAAATAGTTAGGTTGTAAAAAGCTCAAATCTGTGGTTGTTTTAGGCTTTTAGCATAAAGTAACGCCTTTAGAACAGTAAAGGTTTCCCAAATGCATTGTTATGGGTTTGATGCAACAGAGGTAAATGTTTGCAGGCTTTGATCAGTTCACTCGAGAAAAAAGCAAATGATGCTGAGAAAAAAGCAGATGAGGTTGAGAAGAAATATGTCGAATCTCAAAAGCTGAGTGAAGAAAGACTTAGAAAGGCAGAGGAGGCAGAGTCGGAAATTGAGAAGCTCAAGGATACATTACAGAGGTTTTAATGTGGCTCATGTTATTTTTTTCCATGTCTCACTATGTCTCTTTTTTATTGTTGAAAGATTGTATATTCTGTATGTGGCTCATATTGTTGTTTTCATGCCTTCATTAATTGAAAAATTTCTCAATGATAAATAGATTCGAAGCAAAACTTTTGAATGCTGAATCTGAGGCTAAGGTCATTCGCCAGCAGACACTGGTTAAGTCTCCTATAAGGGCCTTTTCAGAACGCTTAATGACTACAGTTACTCAGGTAGTTATATTTTTTTAATTAACCAACACTCATAACTGGGGTGTTTCTTCTGTTGTATCGGAAATATTCTTTTGAGGAGTTGAATGTGATTGTATCAGTTTGTTGACCATTCACTGTTTCCCCCTTTTCTAGCAGACTCTTGAAAATGGCTATCATGAACCCGGGGAACTTAGTACTTCACAAGTGAGTTTCCCACTGTCATGTTATTCTGCTTATATTCTCAATGATATTTTGTTCCATTTTTATGACTGTTGTCATATATTGTTCCATTTTTATATGACTATTGTCATATATTGTTCCTTACAACAACAGAATAACTTATAAGTTATAAGCAACACTGTTTTCAGGTTACCATTGCAAGCGAGGTACCTGTCATCAAGGAGCAAGCGGAAGTTGACCATAAGCCACCAAAGCCTCTTAATGACATGGAGAATAAACCATCAAAGCCTCTTAATGATATACATGTACTTGATTCAATTTCTGATAAAATCTCAAGGCTTTTTAAATGCTTTGCATGCAATTGTCCACCATACTATGAATTGGATTTTCATTTTAGGTATTTTTTACAATCTAATATATTTTATTATTCAAATTCAGGATAGCATAGACACACTTATCAAGTGTGTTTCACAAGATATTGGCTTCAGCCAAGGCCGGCCTATTGCAGCATGCATTATATATAAGACACTTTTTCATTGGCGGTCTTTTGAAGCTGAGAGAACCAGTGTGTTCGATCGTATTATTCAGATGATTGGATCTGCGATCGAGGTAAACAGAAAGTGTAATGAATATCATGCTTTTTCCATCAGTTTATAATCTCTATTCTGTTTTAGTGTGTCAAGTTGTGTTTCAGTTGCAAGAACCTTCTTATGTGACACCTCTTTTCAAATGCTGCTTTATGGCAATGTACAATCATGTACTGGTTCTTGAGTTTTCTTGCAAATTTGTTGGTCTTTTCCTGTTTGGCCAGTGTGATGTCAGCAAAAAAAATCATGTTTATATGTGCCAAGGAATTCTTTCAGTGGCAAAAACCAAATTCCACTTTATGACTATACATAATCTCAATCATTGGAGACAGGATTTTTTTGGTTCTTATCTTTTACTTGCAAACTCGTTGGTTCTGTCCTCTTTGGTACATGTGACGTACAGAAAAGAATTTTCTTTCTATTTACTCTAAAATCCTGCTTTTCTTCTTGTTTTTGAAAATCAGCTAATTTGTTCAATATATTTTCCCTCTTTCTTCACAGGTTCCCATGAATGCACTAGAAATATATAATAATTTTGCAGAAATTGCCTGTGTAATGAAAAACATGTTGAAAATCAAATCTTATTTTAGTAAATATATTATATATACCATGTACTTACATTTTTACATGGAGAGCTTTATTTAACACTTGAAAAGTTCTTACGTGATATGTTAGAAATTAAATAGACAGCAGCAAAAGTATTTATATATCAGCATCTAATTATCAGAGTGGAAATATTATGGAATGTACTTTTCCATGTTCTATTGGTTTCTGACAGCTTGAAAATAAGTGTTCACGTATTTGCCAGTTTCTAACACAATCGTCTTTTTTAATGCAGAATCAGGAAAATAATGACATTTTGGCATATTGGTTGTCAAATACGTCAACTTTGCTTTTCTTCTTACAGCGTACACTGAAGGCAACTGGTGCAGCTGGAGTAACTCCCCAAAAGCGAAGATCATCTACAACTTTACTCGGAAGAATGACTCAAGTAAGAAGGAAGACATCTTTGGTTTTAGTTTCACAACAAAACAATCAGCTTTAACTAAACCTTTATGCCCAAATTGCTAAAATTAGTGCAATATCTGCTACCTCCTCACAAGTAGACTAAACATGGCCATCCTCAAAGTGGTTGATCTACTGGGCAAGAGGAAACTGGGCATCCACAAAATTACTGTCTTTGATTTATCTTTGGTTGCTTTAATAATATATATACAACAATCTCTTACAGGGTTTTCGATCCTCACCATCGGCTATGGGCCTTCCATTTGGCATTGGTGGATTGGATGCTGTGCGTCAAGTGGAGGCAAAGTATCCAGCTTTATTATTCAAGCAGCAACTTACAGCTTATGTCGAGAAGATTTATGGGATCATACGTGATAATGTGAAGAAGGACATATCTGCCTTGCTTACCCTTTGCATACAGGTATGTAGAGAGTTTTCTGTCATAGAACATATGGCAGCCATCAAATCAAATCTATATATGAGAACAAAAGATCAGACTATTATGCTATGGTTGACAGAATGCCCTATAACCTGAAGCTGGATGTTAGTGTAGTATATCAGTCAATCCAAAGTTTTTCATTCTCCCTTACATTTTTACCTCGTGATCAGATTCGTCTCAGTATTTGACAAGTAACTTGTTATAAGTTACTGCAATCAATAGAAAATTTGTGTTTAGGTATAGGTAGATGGTGGCTATAAGTTGTGCTGTCAAGTCCATTTTTATCTTAAGGCAACTCGGAAACCTAATTGTTGGTCTTTGTCTTAATAAATGATATTTCAATGTTCATATTTTGTCTTGTCCACGTAAAAATGGTGCTGTGTTACATATTCAGGCTCCGAGGACATCAAGGGCAAGTATGGTAAAGGCATCTCGAATGCAGGCAAATGCAAGTGTTAACCACTGGCAAAGCATTTGCAAGAGCCTAACAAATCTTCTCCAAACTATGCGTGCAAATAATGTATGATTTGCCTATTTTTATTTCTTTTTAAAATATTAAAAGCCACATAGGACCTACCACGTTTGAGTCTGTTGCTAAATTCTTTTTAATCTTGCAGGTGTCACATGCTTTGGTCAATAAGATCCTCACCCAAATATTTGCATTCATTAATGCACAGCTTTTCAACAGGTTAGAATTTATTTGTGCAGAAAATGTTTTCAGATTAATATTTGCATTCATTAATTTACAGCTTTTAAACTTCCTTATATAGAATGCTGTACGACAGTGAGCAGTCATTATAATGAGTGGTTACATTGTGTTGTTTGCAGCCTTCTTTTACGCCGTGAATGCTGTTCATTCAGCAACGGAGAATATTTAAAGGCAGGGTTAGCTGAACTGGAACTTTGGTGCTATGAAGCAAAAGAAGAGGTTTGCTGACTAGCTTATCATGCCTTCGTCTGCTGGACTTATTTGGTCTAGCATGTGTGATTTTCTATTGTTTGGTCCATTATATCTTGCTAAATGTTAGAAGTTTGTTACAATGTAGACTGCAGGCTCAGCTTGGGATGCACTCAAGCATCTCAGACAAGCAGTGGGATTTTTGGTAAGCAGCAAAGAGTCCTAACTACTAATTTCGATTTTAATTGATCATACCAGAGATATACATACTATCTGTGTATGTTTTATTTCATCAGTAGAGAATTCTCACACATTTAGGGAAGTCGTGCAACTCTCAAAAGGCAAATCCGTAGTAATGTAGGTCATTTTGTAAGAACAATTGAATTCATTAGTGCCATCAGCTTTCATTTGATGCTTGAACTTGCTTTTTCCTGTAGGTTATACATCAGAAACCGAAGAAATCTCTGGATGAAATTACCCACGATCTTTGTCCGGTCAGTGAATATTTATGTACTGGTTTGTTTCTTGATTATCCAGGTGGTATACTATTTTCCTTATGGCTTTCCTTTTTTCTAATTGTTTTGCAGGTCTTAAGCATACAACAATTATATAGAATCAGTACCATGTACTGGGATGATAAGTATGGCACTCACAGTGTGAATCCAGATGTAAGTCGTGGGGAAAGGAATGTTTATAATGCTTGTGTCTTGTCTTGTCAATAATACAATGGGTAATACAATTGCATGCTAGAATTATCTTGTTAGTCCTAATTGTTGTGAGCAATGCATATTTCACAGGTTATTGCAAACATGAGAGTGTTGATGACAGAAGATTCCAACAGCTCTCATGGCAATTCTTTCTTGTTGGATGACGATTCAAGGTAAGAGGCTAGAACAAATCAATAATATCAGGATATACATTAGTTTCCGGCACTATTTTTCTGTGAGGGCTATTGAGTATTGCAGACTGTGACAGAAATATTGTTTTATACTACAGTATACCATTTTCTGTGGACGACATATCAAAATCTATGCGAGAGACAGATTTATCAGATATCAATCCTCCTCCTCAGCTTCTGGAGAGTTCAGCGTTTCAGTTTTTGTTGACAAATGCTGAGTAGTAAGGAATGCTTCACTTTTTGATTCGTTTTGTCCCCTTGATCAGTATAATCATTTGTTCAGCTGTGACGTCCTTTTGTACTTTTAGATGGTCTTGTCTCAGAGAAGCCGAGTATACCTGCGAGGAGAATAGTTTCCTCGCACTCATTTTGTTTCATTTTTTGATTACCATGGGGGATATGATTCTTATGTAATTATTTGGTTTTGGATTGTGGCTTTTCCCTTGGAGGTTTTATTTATTGTGGTCTGCAAGGGCAGCTTCCCACAGAAGTGTACGTACAGAAGGGAAACCCTTCTGAGCCCAACTTAGCTTGCCCGTGAAAGTTCGACTTTTGGCAAAGCTTAAGTTAAATATATTGTTTCTTTGTAGCTGCAGCTCCATTGTGCTGCATTCAGTTACAAAGAAGATTTCTTAGCAGCTTTTTTGGTGTCATGTCACCTGGGGCCTAGGGGTGTAGATGGATTCAATCATAGCATTCTTTGTAGTTGCAGATATGTATACTTATAATTTGAAATTTGCTGGGAAGCACCATTGCACTCCCCAGAATGTAATATTTATGCGTTCATGCTGTCCGTTGTATAAAAGTCAAAAAAGGATGTCTGCCAGGACCATGCGAACTCTGCATGTTTGGGTGAGTTCGGTCTTCTCGAGTTGTGTTCTGGAATCAAAATGTCCGGTTTATAGATATGTAAATTTTGTTGTTTTGAGGTTTATCAAAAACAAAATTGAAGCTTTTGTAAACAAGTGCCGTGAACAGCTTTTGTACCTGCCTCGTAAATACTTTTGGAATTCTTTATTGTTATGAAGGTTGTGTCATTTTCTTTGATTCATATCATTTAACAAAATGACATAGGATAAGGATTGAGTGGGTGGATTAAGGTGTTTTAATTGCCTAGATTGGTGATAATAGCAGCACAATTAACATTTTGCATTTTTATGGCGGGTCGAAGGTTTTGACCAGAAATGTTGACACTTGTTTCAATTTCATACTAAGGTTTTTCAGAAGCCTTTTGACTGTCTCATATTGCAATTTTCTAGTTGTGACAAGTTTATTAACTCATCTACGTAGCATACTAATTCTTGAAGTGAGGATGCTAATTAAAGACATTGTTAGAAATAAAAGAGATCTTTTTAAGCTTTGATAGAGGTTAATCAGAGGCATTGAAACCAAAAAAAATGAAGCAAAACATGCGAAAAAATAAAAATAAATAAATAAATAAATAAATTTGGAACAACAATAATCTTATGCTTGTCGCAAGGGTTAGGGAAAGCAATAATGCTTTGAGGGGATTTGTAGCAATGTGGCGACATTAGGAGGAATGAAATTTATAGCAATCCTTGAACTTTGTGCCACCTTATTATCATTATGAGACTTAGGTAGGGATGAGTATACTAGCAATTGTATACTGTGCCGGAGAGCATAACAATGTTAAATTTGTTGGAGTTGCAATTTGTGGTGAAATGTATGCCATCTTAAATTGTTGTGTGATGGGGAGGAGTGAACAATGTAGTACAACTATAACCTCTGAGAAAAAAACACTTCTTATTATGCCTTCATTTATGTCCATACCTTGTTGTAAAGCTCGTACTTTGCCACAACTTGCAAGTATGCTAGTAAAGGTGAGCTGATTTTGTTGAATATATGTGTTGCATTTAGTGGAACTGTCTCAATGGTTCTTGAGGATGACCATGTCTTTTGTAAGCTGCAATTATGATATTCCATGAAAAGATATCATGTTTTGTCATGTTGTCAAACCCCTGACATCCATCTACCAAAGCTCCCAGTTTGGCATTTAAATGTTCCAAAAGCATTTTCAACAAACCCATTTTTGAATATCCCGAAATCAATTAATGCATTCCATGAGATGACATCTCTTTGAGGCATTTTGTCAAACAATTTACATGCCATGTGTATACTTCCACATTTAACATACATATCAAACAAAGCACTTGTAACTACACCATTTGACAAAAACACTTCCTATCATGTCGAGATGGATGTTTGTTCATTGTATTTGGTGAAACAATTTCAATCGAAGCTCCTATTTTGCACGGGCTGGGAACATGCTAGCAAAGGTAATCCAATCAGATTGGACACTTGTTGGTTGGATGCATTCAATGAAATAACACTTCTCAATGTTTGACTAGCATCTTGTTTCTTTTCTTTTGTCCAATGATGAGGATGATGATAGTGCAGGCTCTAGCTTCGCTTTTCATTGCAGTTTATAAGGCTACATCTTATCAACACATTTTATTGAACATTTCATGTGCCCTATTCTAAATCTCCCATTTTGGCAAAAGCTAGGAGGATGTTGGCAAAGGTTGTGGTGTCTGACTTTACACCCACTAATTGCATTTGTTGGAAAGGTGCCAAGGCCTTTTCAACAAAACCATGTTGTGTATATCCTAAGATCAATACATTCTAAGAGGCAACATTTCTTTAAGGGCTTTAGTCAAATAGTTTGCATGCCAATTGTTTGCTTCCACATTTCTAAAGCTCCTAATTTGGCACATGTTTGATGGTTGACAAATGCATTTGCTTAAAATTTTCAAAGGAATTTTCAAAAAAAACATTTTGTGCATATTTTGCATTCACTTTAGTCCACAAAACCACGTCTCACTTGGGCATATTATCAATTAGTTAACGTGCCTTGTTCTAGATCTCCCATTCTGGTAGAAGTTGGGAGGATGCTCATAGATGTTATGGAGTTTGCGTTACACTTTTCGAATGCATTTTACGGAAAGGTGCCAAGGCCTTTCCAACAAACCCATCATGTGCATACCTTGCGATCAATACATCTTGTGCATATCCTACAATCAATAGTGTTCACGAGACCACATTTCTTTCAGGCATTGTGTCAAACAATTCAGTGCCTTGTGCACGCTTCCACATTTTGCATACATATCTTCCAGGGTATTTGAACCTATAACATTTGACAAAAGTTTCATCTCCATTATTCTTTAGTGGATGTATGTACCCTATTTTTATTCTTTGGTGGATGTCCGTACCTTGTTTTAAAGCTCCTATTTTGATATAGGTTGGTAGCATGCTAGCTAAGGCAAATTGATATTTAGGTTGGACACCTACTGATTGCATTTGGTGAAACATTGCCAATGCTTCATGAGGATGATTATGTCTTATGTACATTACAATTATAATACTCCATGACAATCAATATATATTATATATATATATATAAAAGCCACCTTATAATTTTTACTTATTTAAAACTTTAACATTCACAACAACAACAATCATACAAGATTCAACAGATAAGAAACACAAAATTTACGTGGAAACCCTTTCGGGAGAAAAGAGAAAAGACTTTGGATCTACTATCCAAATCCAGTCACAAAATTAATTGCTTTACAAATGTTTGTAGGCACCAACCTACTGGAGACACCAATCCCCAATGTCACCAACTCACTAGCAAGACACCAATCTCAGCTAATTTGTGAGCACCAACTCACTGGAGACACCAATCCCCAATGTCAAGCACAAACTCAACAATTCTTTCACCTGTAGTTGCTTCTTCAACTAGAGATGAATGGACAATTATATTCTTCATTTTTACTTTTAACTGTTGTTCCAATAATCTTTCTCAATTATTCCGCTCTCATTCATTGTTCCACTCATTCACCCATTCACTCTTTACTTTGAGTTTCATGCACCTACACTACTCCATACTTCATTTGTTCTTCATCATTGCTTCTATTCCCTTCTTCAACAATTTGACATTTCAATATGCTTGAGTTTGCTCTTTTCCTTCCTCATTATAAATCTTCTTGATAAGTCTTCATTATTCACTCCTCTCTTCTCCTTATTTGCTCTCTCTTCTTAGCAATTCATCATCATAATACCTTGAGCACTATTTTGATTTTGCAATTAAATCCATTTATATATTATGTTCATCTTCTCAAAACAATGTGTCATATCTCTCCCAAGTTGGCCAAAATAATGTTCTTTTGGATACTCAAGACTTGAGTTGGATTTTTTAGAATGATATTTGAATTTCTAGATTCTTCTAGGCTTCCGCAACTTCCCCTATTTTCCCTTTGTTCCGTGGCTTTTCATTCAACTGACCTCACGGACCTTGATTCTTTTCTTTACACGGATTCCCTTGACTTCTGTTATGAATTTCTTTGACTTCCACAACATTCCTTTGCATTTTCCTTTGTATCAATGTGATATTCACTTTCTCAAATACCCGATGAGACACTAAAAGACCAAATTCCTTTGTTGGGTTATTTTCTTTCTACCACACTGAAGGTAAATCATTTCCTTTGATCCACAACATGCATCCTTTGTTACATGGTATTGGCTTGCATACAAAATCCATAAGACACTTTAAACTTGATCCACCTTCAAACATGTGAAGCACTGTCAAATGATTTCAAACCCAAAAACACTACAACAAACCCACAACACACTATAAATTTTCAAATCTGTAGAACACTATAAAAACTCCACAGAACACTACAAAATATTTTCCTTTGTTGTGCGACATGCATAATTCAAATAGAGTCAACTTTTTCATGATTGGCACAGTCCTAAAACATCAATGACAATATTTCTAACATATGAAGCACATAAACAGATTCCTTTATCAACATTCTTTTGACATCAATGACAATATTTCCAAAAATCCCCCCCTTTGTCATTGATGTCAACCTTCCACCTTGCATAGAATAATTTGTGAGGGTAGCTTGCTCCCCTGTCTACAATACTCTAATTTTATATAATTGCTTGATATACGGCTCCCCCTTGCTATAACTCTCCCCCTTTGACATCAATGGCAAAGGAATAACTATCAAAACTCTCCCTTGGAGTATGCATCAGTTGATCTCTTGTCTTCACTATGGAGCTAAAATGATAATGAAATGATTAGCTCCCCCTGAGTTTATGCTTCCCTTTAGTGACTGGATGAGAAAGATATCACACCCAAATTTTGTCTGAGATATTCAAATGTTTCTTTTGGAAGAGGCTTAGTGAAAATATCAGCAATCTGTTCTTTTGTGGCAATATATTCCAACTTAACTTGTTGTTCAACTACTTTCTCTCTCAAATAATGATACTTGATGGGAATATGCTTTGTTCTAGAGTGCATAACTAGATTCTTTGATATATTTATTGCACTAGTGTTATCACAAAGTATGGAAATTGGAAAATCAAACTCTACCTTGATGTCCTTCAATGTTTGCTTCATCCATAAAACTTTTGTGCAATATGACATTGTTGCAATGTACTCTTCCTTAGCTATAAATAAGGATATAGAATCTTGTTTCTTGCTTAACCAAGATACTAAAATATTTCCCAAAAATAATGCACCTCCACTTGTACTCTTTCTATCATAAACATAACCAACCCAATCTGCATTTGTATATGTTGTTAGAGTGAAATATTCACCTCTTGGATACCACAAACCGTAATCCAGTATACCTTTTAGATATTTGAATATTCTTTTGACAACTTGCACATGAGTTTCTTTTGGAGCAGCTTGAAAACGTGCTACCATACCTACTGCTTGCATCACATCTAGTCTTGATGTCATCACATATAATAAACTTCCAATCATTGATCTATAAAGAGTCTGATTTGCTTCAGGAGATTCATCATCCTTTCTCAACTTACAGCCTGTGACCATGGGTGTACTAACTGGTTTGCAATCTTCCATTCTAAACTTCTTCAACATCTCTTTAACATACTTAGTTTGTGAAATAAATATGCCTTTGTCTGATTGAGAAATTTGTAAACCAAGAAAGAATGATAACTCACCAAGCATGGACATTTCAAATTCTTTTTGCATTTCCATCATCAAAGTCTTGATACATCTTGTCACTACTTCCTCCAAAAATGATATCATCAACATAAACAACAACAATCAATTGATTCTCACCTTCAATTTTGATGTAAATATTGTTATCAACAATACCCTTCTTAAAACCTTGTTGTTGTAGATACTTGTCCAATCTTGAATACCAGGCTCTGGGGGCTTGTTTCAGTCCATAAAGAGATTTCTTCAACTTGCATACATAATCCTTGCCATCTAATAAAATGAATCCTTCTAGTTGTTCAATATAAACTTCTTCTTCTAAATTTCCATTTAGAAATGTTGATTTAACATCCATCTGATATACTTTAAAGATTTTTAAAAAAGAAAATGCCAAAAACATTCTAATGGCTTCTAAACATGCAACAGAGAAAAAGTTTCTTCAAAATCAATACCTTCAACTTGTGCATACCCCTTACAGACTAACCTTGCCTTATTTCTTACAACTTGTCCATCTTCATTCAGCTTGTTCCTAAAAACCCACTTGGTGCCAATCACATTTTTATCTTTTGGTCTTGGGACAAGTTCCCAAGTTTCATTCTTCTCAATCTGATCTAGCTCTTCTTCCATTGCTCCAATCCAATGCTTGTCTTCACTTGCTTCAGTAAAATTCTTAGGTTCTATCTTGGATAGTAAGGACAAATTTACATGTTTAGCTACATTTTCCAATCTTCTTCTAGTTTGTACTCCAATGTTTTTGTCACCTATAATCTGATTTTCTAAATGGTTCCTTTGGACTGATCTGGATGGTGTTTTTGTATCCTTTCTTTCAACTTCTTCCTTTTCATCTTCTTCTTCAACTTCATTGATGGCTTCCTACGAATAGTCAATTTCTTGTGTCTTATTATTTTTATACTTGATATCATCCACTTTCACATTTGCACTTTCAACAATCTTGTATGTTCTCATATTATAACATCTATATGCCTTGCTTCTTGAAGAGTAACCAAGAAAAATACCTTCATCAGATCTGGAATCAAACTTACCCAAGTCTTCATCATCTCTTTTGATATAGCATTTGCTTCCAAACACTCTGAAATATTTGACTTTTTATTGGTCTGCCCTTCCATAATTCATAAGGTGTCTTACTATTGTTTACTCTAATTTTTCCTCTATTCAAAATGTAGATGGATGTGTTGATCTCTTCTCTTCAAAACCTTTCTAATATCTTGGAATCACTTAACATTGTTATAGTCATTTCTTGTACAGTATCATTCTTTCTTTCAACAACTTCATTTTGTTGTGGATTTATTGTAGCTGAGAAATGTCTTTTATTCCATGATTCTCACAAAATTCTTCAAATCCATTTGAAGTGAATTCTCCACCTCCATCATATCTTAAACACTTTATTTTCAAATCAGTCTCATTTTCAACCATGGCCTTGAATGCCTTAAACTTCTCAAATTCCTCAGATTTCTCTTTTAGAAAAGTAACCCATGTCATTATAGAATAATCATCAATAAACAACATGAAATAGCTCTCACCTTGCATGTTTTGAGTCCTTGTAGGCCCACACAAATCAGTATGAACAAGTTCCAATAACCTTGTTGTTGAGTACTCCTTTGACTTGAATGTAACTCTTGTCTACTTTCCATGTTGACATTATTTGCAAAAGGTATCTATTGGTTTAGTGATCTTTGTCATGTCTCTAATAGCTTTGCTTGGAACTGATTTTTACTAAATTATTTAGGTCACATATCTTTGAGATGTATTTATGCATTGTGAAATATGGACCATTCATTATTAGGTCACAGATCTAACGGGTGGTTTTCTATGTTTCCCCAAAATGATAAAAACCCTAATATCTTTAAAGGGTCGTTATGTATGAGGCTCATCGTAAGTGTGGATGCGCTGTGAGAGAGTGTTTTGCTGGACTGAATAATAAGGATTGGCTATTTCTAGTGGACGTATCCCATTTTTGGGTGAACCACATTAATTCTGTGTCTTTGTTTTATTGCATTATTTTTGTTTTACGTTTTCTGCATTATTCATTGCATGCTTGTTTATTTGTACAACTTGTATAATCCTAACAATCTTTTTTGCAGCCTAATATCAACGCCTGTCAATGATGTTGGATGGATATCCTTTGTGAGTATGCCATGAGTATCTAGCATTTCAAGGGAAAAGATAATGTCACCACTTATGATTTTAGTAGACGACGACATGAGCTATCCGTTTTGACTCTTCATTCAAACCTATGGGGTCGGATACTTCAACACCTTTTGGGTGAAATTTTTTATGAGGGTGTTAGGTAGGAGTTTGAGTGATAGACGCCCTTCTGGAAAAATTAATGTGGTTGCACATTAGAGATAAATGATCTTCTTCAATTTCATAGGCACATTTATGTGCCCAAGACAAGGGATTTGTGTAGATTTATACTTTTTGAGGCTCATCAAGCCCCTTATGTAGCTCATCAAGGGGTGAAGAAGATGCATGTAGATTTGAGATAGTTATATTACTAGCCATGGTTACACCATGACATTTCAGACTTCGTAGCCCATTATCTCGAGTGTCAGAGTGTGCAAGCCGAACACTCATTCAACAGGTCTTCTTTACCAGTATATTAGTTTTTTATGCTAACTTGTTATGACTGGATGTTTTATGAGGCACACAATGCCAATTTACTATTGCTATCATTATTGTGTAATTTAGTGATGATGTTATGGATGTTATTAATCTAAGATTATAGATGGATTATATCTTTATATATTATGGATGATTGTCTTAATGGTTATTTATCTCATTATGGATAAAGTTGTTTAATTAATTTGGATGGTTTAACATATGTTTGATTTGATCATTTGGATGTATGTAGTATCGTTTTATTTGGTTTTTGTATCAATTAGGTATGATGTGTGAATCGAGTGCGTAGGTTGTAGGTTCACCACATGAGAACATGAGACTCAGGGGTTGTACCTTCGAAATTTCACAATAGGACGATTGGGACAAATCCTCTTGCCTTATCTATTTGGTCTTGCTTTAGATGTCGTTGGCTACGATGGAAACATGAAATCCATCATCGCTGCATGTGTGTTAGTCATTTGGTTGGTCACCTTGACTTGTTTGTCTCCATTTGAATCAATTTAGTATTAATTATTCTAATAATGTGTTTAAACCATTTTTATGGGTTAAATTGTTATTACTTGATTAGATACTGGTTAATTATGTTTATCTTTGATTGAGAGGTTTTGGGCCACCTAATCATGGACTAACTGGGCCCCACTACCTCTCTAAATGTGTCACTTTTCAGAAATCCCAAATTTACGCTAAAAGTGAAATTTTGGAAGGGTGTTTTGAAATTTGGAGGTCACTCTTACATCAAAATGAACCCCATAGACCCTACCTATGGGTAAGGGGACTCTTCTCAAAACTCAAAAGGGCTTTTCCCTCCCTTTTGACCATCTGTTGTGCCCATCTTCATTTATGATTTTGATTTTGGGAGCCACTTGGGATTTGAGAGTGCATTTTAATTTTGTTTTGTTTTGTTTATATTCTCCTCCATTATGATTTTTGTCTTATTCTTGAAAAGGAATTTGGGTGAGTTGGATTTGGAAAGGGGATGGGTGACACATGTCACCATCCTATTGGTTGGTGTTTTCTAGCCTTTTCTTACATAACCCTCCATTTTGGAGGGGGTTGGAACTTCTTGAATTTATTTTCACTTGGAGATTTTGGAGAGCTTGGAGGAGAAAGGAGCTTTGAAGGATTGGATTAAATTTTGGTATTGGTCATCACTTTCTTGTGAGGTAGGCCTCACACCTCTTATCTTTTCTCATTGTTACCATGTAGCCTTGATGTTTCTTTGCTTGTATTTGGGTGTTGGGAATGTATGTTGTGTTGTGTTTTTGTTCTCGCATCCTTTTGTTTTTCTCCATCCACCCCTTTTGGGGAGTGGATTTTGGAGTTTTTGGGGAAGAGGGAAGAATCCATTTTTATCCCACATGGCTTGATGGGAAAATCCATGTTGGGATTCCTATTATCCTCCTTTCATTTGTTTGATGTGGGGATGGTTTCCATATGGTTTGGAACCCATATCACTTGCCAATGAAACCTCTAAGGTTTGAAAAACCATCGCAAGGAGGAGGCATGGAGTGATATGGACTATGGGAGAAATAAGGAGTTTGGGAGGCTTTTGATTTCTTGGAAAAGTTGAAAATTCATTTGGCTATATGAAAAATGTGATTAAAATGGGTATTTTTGCCCCTCTTCCCCTCTTTAGAAGCATGGAGCATCTTCTATGTGTTTCATGCTATGATTTTTGGTGTTTGATTTTTTGTATGTATTTATTCTCTACTCCCTTGTGCATCTTGGAGGCATGTATCCTCTCTCTCCTTTGGGATTGGAGGGAGGCTAACATGTCCTCCTCATTGGATATTGCATGTAATGATGCCATTTGGTTGGGTGGACAACCACGACACCTTTCTTGTGTTTGAAGACTTACTACTTGAATATGGAGCATGAATCTAGAGCCTTGATTGGAGTGTTCACTGCTTAGAGATATGGAGGTTTCACTCTAAAAATTAACATGTTGTTCCTATTATAGGGAGGATTTTCCACTTGCATTTTAGAGTTGTATAGGTTGAATTGAAACTTTGTAAAGAAAGAAGAAATGTGAAATGGTTTGTTATATATTTGAAACTTCATTGTCATTCTTGTACGAAATTGTTTTAAGAAAAAGAAGAATTTAAACATGTGTAAAAAGGATCTCTTGAATTCTCCACATTATTCCAATATTGTAGTGAAATGGAATCCTTATTGTAATCTCTCTTATATTTGTGTTGGAACAAAGTAAGTTAAGAGTATTTGGATAACCAATGGAATTTCTTGGCTTAACTTATTTTTTGTAATAGATCATATGATATGAAATTGAGTTCTTAACTAATCTAAATAATCCTCCTTACACAGTGTATCCAGAAGATTACATTTGTTCTATGATCTGTAATATGAATCCCAAATCTTTAATCTAAATAAGTAACCATTACATGATAGAATTGTACAAAGCAAGAATGACATTAATCCTATTACATGATATGAAATTGGTATTAATCCTCCTTACACAATGTATCTAGAGGAGTACATGATATGGTACTAATTACATGATATGAAATTGGTATTAATCCTCCTTACACAGTGTATCCAGAAGATTACATTTTTTCTCTGACCTGCGATGTGAATCTAAAATCTTTAATCTAAATAAGTAACAATTACAATATAGAATCGCACAAAACAAGAATGTAATAAGAGAAAATGTTGTAGAATGAAGATAATATTACAAAGGATAAAATAAAATAAACACACTATATTATTGATTGGATAAATTTGGAGCTACTTACATGGTGAGAGAGCTTGCAATATATAGGAGAATGACCTCCTTAATACAATGATTAAACCTCAATCTTCAATTCCACAATATACTCTCTTATCTCTCCTAGAATCACTCCCAAACCCATCAATCTCTCACACAAGTCTCAAATAGCTACGTGTGTAGACACCAAATTTAGGTCACAATCCCTCTAGCCCCTTTTAATTAACTAATTAGACACGTACACCTAGCCATGACCCCTTCTACACATTAGTATTAATTTAATTAGCCATAATAAAATTAATCCTTATCCTCACACCATTATTTATTTTAATCACCTTAATTAAACTAATATCCATCTCACTAAGCCACCTAACATTTCCACCTAATACTAGACCCTGTAACACCTTGATTTTTGTAAGTTATCATGGTAATTACCTTTCATGATCTTGTAACTGCAGAAATGAAGATAAATATGTTAAGACACATCTTTTGATCTTAGAGGAATGTGTTGCTGATTTGGACCCTTGTTTGCTATAACTTGATACTTGGGATAGAAGTTACTATTGCTTGTGTGATTGCTAATGAGACTTGATATGGAAACTAGTTAATTAAATATTAGGGGATTAAACCCTAACCAAACCCTAAGTTTTATCTTATACCCTAACTACTATCCTATATGGATTTTAGATTTCATAAGGGAGAAAATAGGTATAAATTCCATTAACCTATGAACTAGGCGAATGACCTAGATATGGACTATTAAAATACTAGACTAATCCTAACCTAAGGAAGGGGACGCATAGACCCATGTGGATGGAAAGGATAAGGGGAGGGGAGGTAATAAATTTATTAGGACAATAAATAATGTCCTTACAAGTTTCAGCGCCAAGTTTGGCGGGAACAAGAAAGAGTTGGAGGCATCCAACTAGCTAAGTGGCTAAAAAGGAATTACATGCAAAATTTGAAAAAGGAAACTCGCCAACCTGAGTCGACGGTGGCGTGAGGAATGAGGAAAAAGCACTACATTCAATGCATTCAATGACCTTGGTCTTAGCGACTAGCTTGCCTTGGAAAGAGGATAGAGGAAAAATTTGTTTGTCATTGTGTGCAATCGGGTTTTTAGTTGCTCTGCATTTTTTCCATGGTTCTGTCGAACCTGCTGTTAGTTTTGGTTATTGTTGTTGTTGTTGGAATAGCCACGGCTATTTTTGAGCTTGAGGAAGTTAGTGGACTGTTGGGAAAGCCCTGCTGCGGACACCGTGGAGAGAAATAGCTCCTGTGGATGCGGTTTTCTTCGAACCACAAAAATAATTTCAAGCATGTTAAGCCCTTCTCCTTAAACCGTTTGCTTTTATTTAAACGTCTCATTAAAACAACCCCGCTTTTACGATGGGTGTTTTAGTTAAATGATGTTGTTGATTTGAATGAAGTAATTTCTGGGTTGAGTCTTTTTTTCCTTGTTTAACACGACTTGGGTACAAAATTTTTTTAAAAAATGGGTAAATGAAATAATTCTATTCTTCATGTGTGAGTTGTTTGACAATGTTGGGTAATCGTTTCTTTACTCAATATGAGTTGAGTTGTTGAATGTATTAGCTATGCGTGTATTATTTGATGAGTTCTGTGCTCTCTTGTAAAAGTGCAAGAATAAAAGGATTCGGTAGGACCTTCTGGTTTGAGCTGTCATTACAAAACGAACACGACTTGGGCATACTTGTTGCATTTTAAAAAGAATGATGAGTGTTGTCTTACAGAAATAGTTAATGAAACGAGTTATCTCTTTTGCTGTTATGAATCCTGAAAATAATGATAATAGGATTTTATTGTGTATTATGGGTCGAACTTGCTGTAGTAACAACAATGTGCGAATTGTTGTTTTGATTTGTGTGCGATAATGGTTAAGGAAAGCCGTAAAAATGCTTGACAAGACTCATGTTTAACTGTTCCTCTTGTCATATTACAGTGTGTGGGGTATGAAACCTCCTTGGGACAGTAAGGTCATAGTAGCATCTTACCTCGTTGTTCTAAATGGATATGGTGTTCTGCCCGCTTGTTCTTGGTATTCATATATGACTGTTTGGAAAGAAGTTCTGATCTAAATGGGAATAGAAAAGTCAGTCTATAAAATAGACTGGGTAGAGCATATAATTCATACTCTGTGTCTTGTTGAACTCAAGGATATATATATATATGTATATATAATTTATAGATTGAAAACCTTTCATTGTTTTCATTGAAACGAAATATGAAAAGATTTCTCCTTTGTTGTTGGAAAGTAAATTCTCTCACTGTTGCAATGAAAGCGTGATATGTTGTTGCTGTACACTCTTACATGTTATATATTGACGTGAATGTCTGTAGAGTGAAATATTTAAAAGGAAATGATTGCGTTTATAGGTTCTTTTGGTACTAATGTTTATAGACCAGTTGCAATGAACTCTGGTCAACTTTTTGGAAAGGTAATAGTAGTTTTCAATTACTGAATATACCACTCTGAGTGAATTATACTATTGGAGTATGTTTGCTCTAAATAAGAGGTATTTGGATATATAGTAAGAAGAGGTGATATGATCTTTCTCCCTTTTATTCGATTATTGATTTTCGTTCATTTCTCTTTGGACTGTTATCCTTGATTGATATCACGTTTGAATTAAAATTTCTAGTACAGTTATGAGGAAAGGAAAGAGAGTGTGAATGGATAATTGAATTATGATCATTTTCTCTCATACAGTTGGAAATCTATAATTGTTATGGAACGAATTTCGTACTGCTGTGGGTTAAGCATTTGTATTTAAATTGCTGTTTGCTTTTCTCTTCAGCGTTTGATTGCTTGAAATTTGACAAGTTGTATGAAAGGAAAGGAAAATGGTTCTGCTGGAAGTTTAGATTTAGTTAAATCTATCTTTGTGAATCTTCCTCTAACTAATGGAAGGGAAAGGAATTGATAGCATTTATGTTAGAACAAAAGTTGCATAATTTTATTTTCAAGTTCTTATGGATGTTTGTAATCTGGAACTGTTTGAAGGAAATTACTTCTTGTTATAATTATTGGGAAAGAGGACAGTAATCCTTTGACTGATTGGGATGGTAATTAGATGATTAAGTTGATATGCTGTTCATCCTTTTTGGTATTTAATTCTGGAATGATGTTCATATTAACGTTTCATAAAAGCAGGGTTCTTTTATTGAGACAGTTAATTAAAAGCACCTCATTTTAATGACAAGTGCTTAATATGCTCAGTTCAATGAACTGACCCGTGCAAGTAATTTTGCAGATGAAACTTGAGTATAAATGAAGACATGGTTGTTTTCCGATACTTCTTTGATTAACTGAAGATGGATAGTATTGATAGCTATTACTCCTCCACGAGGAAATGAGAAAGGAAGAAGTTACATTCTTCTATCTTTATGAGTTGTAATGTTGTTTGATATAAACAAAGTCCAGTCGTTTGGACTGGCAAATGTACAGATTGTAAATCTGATGGATGAATACAAGTAAAAGTGTGATATTTTCAATAACTGTATCAGTTTGATATTGTTGAATAAGTTTGAGAATATAACATTATTCCTAGACTTGGAATTATTCAAATGTTAATGGATGAATTTAAAAGGAAATAACATCTATTCTTTACCTGAATGCAACTTTTACGTTGCAATGTGCAATTAGTTCATACTTGGGTTAAGATGAATTTTGAATTGACATTAAAAAGATTTGGATAAACACAAAATCCTAATTGGAAGGTATTCGGGATTAGTTTGAAAACTAAGGGATATCAAATAACTTAGGAGGTAGCCGAACCTTGTATTCGGACTCCGTTAATAGCCTCGAATGTTTAAATTCAGAAAATAAAGATATGGGAAATCATATCTATTGTTAACAGACCTTAACTAAGTAAGGTTAAGGAGGATAAATGAATAAATTCATTTAGAATTAGACCTCGTTTAAATGACGTCTAATAAGATGGAATTCTGAATTTGTTTACAGTTGTGGAAAACTTGGTTAAGTTTAATAGGTTAAACTTATTAAGTTATCGATAATGGACTGCTTAGTCCAAAGATTAAGAAAGGAACCAAGAAGTGAATAGGAAACCCTTCGGTATGAAGGAGGAAATGCGTATTAAGCTAGAAGACAGATTAAGTCTCTCTTAGCTACATACAACTGAAACAAGAACAAGGATAAAGGATCAGCATGGCTGCTGAAAGTTGATCTTAAATACTAAGATTATAACCAAATCACAATTGAGCTGGATGTGTACCCTTGATGAGAGGATTCCGTAGGACATTGACATACGCCAGCTACAATATTGTGTCGTCATGAAGGCGAAATGCGTATTAAGCTAGAAGACAGATTAAGTCTCTCTGTAGACACCTATAATTACGCCCAAGCAATTTAAATACTTAAATTGTGCTAATTATCCCCTTTCTCGCAAATCAACGACATATCGTCAAAAGCACTCATTTTCCCTCATATCATCATTAATTAATTACACTAAGCTAATTAATTAAGTTGCCTATCCAACAAATACCCTAATTAACGACCTTCCGTTAATAAATCACCCCTTCTACCTAGACTAATTAATTATTATTAATTAATTAGCTTTCCCTTCCATTTAACCAATAAATCAATATTTAATTGATTTAATCCCCTTATAATAGCCTAAATCGCACTAATATTCCTCTAATTGGCTTCTATAAGCTTACACCTACCTATTAATTAATCACCTTTGATTAATTAAAATACCCCCAACTCCCATGACTTGCTAAACATGTATTAAACCCTTCTAAAGTAAGGTTACCTTTAATAAAGCAACCTTATCCATTCCTAATCATGTTTTACCTTTATCCCACATTCATGAGAATGTGTTGAATCCTTTATCCTTTGGGCTATATAAAGAGCCCTCCACCTACCTTTTTACTTACACCTAAACTTTCTAAGAGAGCAAATGCAAAGCATATAGCAAAGAGACTAAGAGCTTGCACCTTGCCCTTTTGAGAGTTCATCATCTTGAAGAGTTAAGCCTCTTTCTTAAAGTGCTTGGGTCATATGGGAGGTGTCAAAAGGGTCTTGTAGCCCAACTTTGATTAGCCCCCATTCCTAGGTTCTTGGAACATTAAGGACAACTATTTTGATAGCCATGGAGCTTACTTAGGTCCATTCATTTATTTGTTGTTAGAGAATAGAGGAGTTTAGATATTTAGCATTGTTAGTTTCAAAGTTTGTATTGATGAATGCTAGCATCTAACCCTTGTTTAATTCTTATCATGATGGTGTTTATGCTTTGTTTTAGCTAAATTGTAGAACTATTTTAGGTGGTAGTTCTTGTTTCATTTGATTTAGCATTAAGCAAAGTATACATGCACACATTTGGCACGCCCGGTGGGACATACTCCATTGTCCTTTGCACTTAATTTCAAGTTTTTGTAGTTAAGTTTTATTTTTGGTTACTAACCCTCTTTTACACATGTTGATCTAACTTGTTTTTCTTAACATGTTTTGTTGAGTTTGCATGTGTTGGGTCTTCCTTGTAGGTATGAAGGAGGTGAAGTGCTGTCAAAATTGGAATTGAGGGGAAAATTTCAAGATTTCTCCATGTTTTCATTTTTAGAGCTTACTTTTTCAACATTTTACATGCTAGTTTTGTCAATTTCTTGAAAATTTTCAATTCTTGAGCATGTAGGTTAGTGTTTGATAGTGCTGAGTCTTCTATTTACATATTAATGTGGTGGGTTGCTGTCAAAATTTAATCTTGGTGAGAAAATTTCAAGATTTCATCATGTTTTCATTTTTAGAGCTTACTTTTTCATCATTTTACATGCTAGTTTTGTCAATTTCTTGAAAATTTTCAATTCTTGAGCATATAGGTTAGTGTTTGATAGTGCTGAGTCTTCTATTTACATATTAATGTGGTGGGTTGCTGTCAAAATTTAAATCTTGGTGAGAAAATTTCAAGATTTCATCATGTTTTCATTTTTAGAGCTTACTTTTTCATCATTCTACATGCTAGTTTTGTCAATTTCTTGAAAATCTTAAATTCTTGAGCATGTATGTTAATGTTTGATAGCGTTGAGTCTTCTATTCATATATTAATGTGATGGGTTGTTGTCAAAATTGAATCTTGGTTGGAAAAATTTTTCCCATTTTGTAGATTAAGGGACGTTTTTTTTGACATTTTTTGAGTGCATGTCAAGTGCACACCCATGAGCATAAGAGCATATGCGTAACCCATCTTCCGAAGGCCATAAATTTTGCTCCCGAACTCGAAATGACTCCATTTTTTTTGCGTTGGAAAGGTATTGAAGTTAAATATGCAATGAAAACATAAATTTGGGATTTATACTTACAAAAATTGTAGGTTTTTCTGTTATTTTAAAACTGGTCATTTTCTAACATGTCTAATGTTTTGATGAATGTTGTATTTCCATGCTTACTCGATTTAGACCAAAGCGTGTGTATGCTCTTCTCTTGCACCTTTTGGTGATCTTGAGAATCAAAAACAACTTTGATCTCTATCTTGTTAACATTGGGATTAAACTTGGAAACTTGATTATTCATTTTGCTTAAGGGAATGAACCTTTTACAAAGCATTTTTCAATGGTCCTTTGATTTGAAGTTTTCCATTTCTATATAGTTGGGATAAAGTTTGTGTATGCTCTTCTCTTGCACCTTAGGGTGATCTTGAGAATCAAAAGCAACTTTAGTCTTCATTTTATAACATTTGGTAAATTGGAAACTTCATCTTTCACTTTTGGTTTAAAGGAATGAACATTTATCAAGAATTTTGTATGGTTCATTGATTGAAAAGATTTTCTTTACTTTTTAGTTGGATTATTTGTTGTGTATGCTCTTCTCTTGCATCCTTGGATGATCTTGAGAATCAAAAGCAACTCTTAATCCTCTTTTAAATAATATGATTTTCTTGGAGAACTACTAACGCTTAAGTGCAGGACCTAAAAACGCTTGTCAAAGAAAGGAGGAATCAAAACGAAAATCAAAAACTACTAATACAGTTGTTATACAGGTTGCCAAAAGGTGTTCAATCAAACCACACCTAATTAAACAAGATAAAAAGAACAACATATTCAAAACACTGTATTGCAGGTTTCGGAAAAGGGTACGTCCCTCTCCGCTCAACTGGAACATAACCCCTTTGGCATAACGCCTTAAGCTACAACAATGGGGGTGGTTCCAGGAACCCCAAAGTAGTCCACGCAAGAGGGAACCTTGTGGACGAAACGGGAAGTGCTCCGCACTACCTACTTGACTAGTGTTTCCTTTGTGAGATAGCGTTACAAGTTGTCCGTTGTGGCGACCCCAGTGATAGTACACGTAGACGCACTAGTTGCCTACTGTTCTTGAAGGGGGTAAAGTAAAGCCGAGATACTCCCAAACTAGTCAGTGTGACTTTTTGGGTAAATCACGCTCGCTCGTGGCAACTTTGTAACACCTAGGGCGAGAGAACCACCTAGGAGAATATACTTTGGCCAGGAGCCCACTTTGACCACTTTAAAACAGTGTTGAGTTGTGAACCTTCTTTTTGAGAAACGTGTGACGTATTACTTTCGCCTAGTTTTTACTTGCCTTAGGGCGAGGCGAAACTCTGCCGAAGTGAGACTAGCATTTTTTGTCATTTTTTCTTGATTTATTTCCTTCATATTCTTTTGACACTTTGTTGATCAAAAGAGGTGTGATTACCTTTGTGTTGCCATTCGACTGTTTCTCTCACTTTTATGTCCGTTTACGCCCATCCATGTTTGCGGCTGGGTTAGTTAAACGTCTAAAGTGAGTGGAGGCATTTTCACGTCATTTGGTAGCCATTGTGATCTTGATACCCACGTCAAGATCATCATTGTAGTTAGGCGTGGTTCATCACTGCGGACTTCCATAGAGGAGTTAGCTTGTTTGTCTCGTATCATTACAATTTCGATATTTACGTCTTGTTTCTTGTAAACTCGACATAAATACCTATATTGTACGGTTACGCTGCACACATTCTTAACTATTCCTAGCTATACTTTGAGCATTTTTTTGTTCGGTTTTATTATTACCTCGATTTCAAAAGGTGCTAGGCACTACCATTTGTGCATGTTATATCAATAACAACTCGATATCAATACTTCACTTTCTTGCAAAGTGGGTTAACATATCTTGGTGATATTGTTGTGTCATTCACAAATCGTAATTGGCACTTTTTGAGATATAGGTCTTAATCAGACTTGAGCTTGCTCATCGTATATCTTGATTGGGAGATCGCATTTAACTTCATGTATTTACTTACGTCTTGTTCATTCCTTTGAACTTGGCATAAGTGGAGACATCTTGTTAATCATCTGGCGTCACAAATTACTTTGAAACGTAGTCTAGGAAGTACTTCATTTGATTAAGTTTTGGTACCAAACGATTGTTTCATTGGTGACTTTATCATTCTATCACATTGGTATTCTCACACTGTTAATTTACTCTTAACACGTACATCTTGTGTTTCACTTAGGGGTAGTCATTGAATTTTGAACAAATCTACAACTTACCTTAGTGAAACTTATCACGAAAACATGGCTCCCAAGACGCGTCTAGGTTTAAAGAAACAAACATATGAGGAACAACAGGCGCAAGCTTGGGAAACCTCTAACAAACAAGGGTCAAACCCATTTATCGGACACGATCTAGGACCACTATTTTCTGCAGAAAAGGAAATAGAAGAAATGGTCGACCATAGTGGAAACGAATTAGAATCACCACACGCAGACTTTGATTTTGACCCCACTCTACTAGATGAGTTTCTCCTTAGAAATAAAGATAGAGTTTTGGCACGGGTCATGGAATTAGGGGCCAAATTGCCCACCGAGAATGAACCAATATTACCTACAAATGACACTACTAAGGAAGAACGCCCCCTTATCAATATGGAAGATATTTTAACAGGTGGGCATGCTTCCACTTCTTACGCAGAAAATGATAAAGTGGTAGGGCATAGAATACCCCTCATCAAAGTGCCACGAAGAAACAAGATAGAACATGAGACAGGGGAAGAACCTCCACAATACGAAGAGGAAGAACCTTTAGAAGAAGAAGACACAAACCAAGTCACAATCCAACAACAACTCAGTAACCTAAGCCGACAACTAGCTTTGCTTACTTTCCAGGTACAGAAAGACACAAACAAGAACATTCAAAAGTCAAAGCCTAAGTTTAGGATCCACGAACTCCATCGAGAAAACCAAGGAGAAGAAGACACAGGGTATCATCGTGTACACATCCCCGCTTCTCCCACTAAAGAACAATTGCTCGCACAAGAAGTGCAATCTATGAAAGCAACACTTGCGAGCATACAAGAAAGCAATATAGGGAGTATTAGGAAATACCAATACGAAGAACTATGCCCCTATCCTTTTGACAAGACAATGACCCTTCAACCCTTTCCAAAGAAATTTGATATGCCAAAGTTTGACAAATACAAAGGAAAGGGAGACCCAAGGGATCATGTTAAAGATTTCTACATGGCATGTCAAGAGGTGTCTTATAGTGATAATTACCTCATCAGACTTTTTCCTAAGAGTCTCGGAGGTCAAGCATTGGAATGGTTTACGCGCTTACCACGAGGATCAATTTTCACCTGGCCAGAATTGGCGGAAAGATTCGTGCGTCATTTCTCGTATAACATAGAGAGTGACATCACCATGGCAGACTTGTGCGGCACAAAACAACGCCCAAATGAGACCTTCGCTAGCTTCCTCCAACGATGGAGAGGGATAGCTAGTCGCTTCCCTTGCGCTTTCCCTGAGAAGCAGCTGGTCAGTATTTTCGTCCCTAATCTCAACCCAGATATAGCTTTCCACCTCCAAATGCATTGTGTCCAAACCTTTGAGGAGGTTATCGAGAAAGGGATTCAAATAGAAAAGGCTCTCATTGCCAAAGGCACCCTCAAAACCCAATCTAAAGACAACCAAAGTGTCAAACCCGCTGAAAAGCCGAAGATCTTTAACAAAAACAAAAACATGGTGGGAGACGGAATCACTGATTCCAAACGTGTTCAAACAGTCCAAACCAGTCAACCTTTTAAACTGACCAAGGGCCCAATTCAACCACCACCAAAGCGACGAACATTCACCTCCCTCAATGAGCCGTTGTCCGTCATACTAAAATAGTTGGATGCAGCCCACATGATGACCTATCCTACAACGCAACCATTTGATGACAACGCTCCTAAATCTTCATGGTATAAGGAGCATGAATACTGCGAAATGCATCGCGTTAAAGGTCATAAAACAGACAAATGTTTGCGACTTCGCCACTATATTCAAGACCTCATTGACAACGGGGAGATAGAGGTGGATAACCCTAGCCACATGCAAACACCTAACGAGAAAATGGGGATTTATAAGGAACCATTCCCCAAGCATGATAAGTCGGAAAAGGCAAAACCGGATCGGGGAGAGTCATCCCAAACCTATAAAGCCACGAAATTACTTGTATACCAAGAGAGATAACAATCATTACGATTCACTTATCGGATGTATTCGCTCCCCTGCTGACCGTGTCAATACCATCCGGATCAAGGGAAAGGACTGTGCTGCGGTAACAAGGCGTGCCCGCCTCGTGATTCCAGAACCCTCTCTGTTGACCCCGCATACTGGTAAGTATAACCTTTTAGAACAACTTGAGAAGACACCTGCTAAGATTTCGATCTTAGATCTTCTCAAGATATCCAATGTGCATAAGGACATCCTGTATCAAACTCTTCAGGGGTCGGGAGTGCCTTTAGAAGTCGATCCTGCGTACCTTCAAGCCGCGGTGGCAAATATTGCACCAAGTGAGCATCTCACTTTCAACCATAGGGAGGTCCCTACCGAGAATCCTACACATAATCTTCCCTTATACATTGAGGTAGTTGTTACCCGCAGGAAAATCAAACGGGTGCTTGTGGATAACGGATCTGGATTGAACATCTGCACGCTTAAATTAGTCAAACAATTGGGACATACAGAAGAAGATCTTGAGTCCCATATCATCACTATCACCGCATACGACAACGCGGAAAGAGAGTCAGCAGGCACCATTACGCTGCCAATGGAGGTGGGCCCCACTTGCCATCAGACAAAGTTTCACGTCTTAGACTTGGAACTTCCATATAATATGCTTCTAGGCCGACCATGGATCCATGCCATGCAAGCAGTGCCATCAACATTTCATCAATGCATCAAGCTGAAGCATGAGGGACATACAGTAACAATACCAGGAGACTCAGAGCCCTTTGCTCATTGTAGAGCTCTTAATAGCTTTGCACGAAAGGGTACATACGCATGTCCCTCCACAGATATAGTTGTCCCTCTTCATTCTGAGGCCATGGAATCTCGAGTAGATTCAAATTCTCTTAGTTCTTGCACTCATGGGGCATCTACTTCAACATCTCCATTTAATTCATGGGAGATGAAAATTCTGGAATATGGCTGTGGGGAGTATAATGTACAACAAGCGCTCTTGGTTTCTGACCTCTCCTTGTCACCCAAGACTAGAGGTCGACCCAACTACCGCTTCAGGAGACCTAGAGAGGAACACACTATTGGGTCGTTCCTACCTGGAGGCTTGTTAGTTGAGGAAAAATTACTTGATCCACCTACTACTTGGGTCCCTGAGGACACTCAGCCATCTTGTTATCAAACCCCAGAATATGAAAAATCTAGCAGAATGATGTACTCCATGGGCTACAAAGGCCTAGGATGTGGGAGGAATGAACAAGGACAAAGAGAACCAGTCCCTCTTCCACATTTCAAAATAGAAAGATATGGCATTGGGATTCACCCTTATGGAGCACACCCCAACGATCAAGATGTGACTTGTTCTGAGCATGAGGATAGCTCTGATTATCTAGACAGCGATACGGATTCCTGTTGTAGCCAATATGAGGATCTGGCCTCCACGAACCTTTTCATGAATAACGTTGTTCTAACCATCACCCCCACTGAACCAACCCTTGACCTTGTATACCCCTCCCTTGTTGAATGGGACCAACAACGTCACGTGCCACTAGATTTATTCGAGAACGATGAGGCTATTGCAGAGTTCATGGGCATAAGGGATACAATTCCCATTGGAGATCACAAGAAGGGTTTCTTTATCGACTTAGACACCTGCGCCTACTTCGGCGAGGAGGCTGAACTTCGTGGTCAGCAAAATTTAAAGAAAAGCGAGGGCAAGAGTTCTAAAGAAAAGCCTCGGCAAAAATCGAAGTCCAAGTCACACAGTGAAAACCTCTTTGAGGCATTGGCTGACAAACAAATAAGAAAATCAAAGGACAAACAAAGTGACCACGCCAAGGATGAAAATCTCGTAGAGACATCCTTGGATGAAGATCTCAACCTACCTCCCGATCCTACGCGTATGGAGGATTTATCAAAATTGTTAGTTGAAGAAACCATTGATGTCAATATTGGTACCGAAGAAGATCCCAAGATAGTAAAATTGGGAGCATCACTCTCAGCCAGAGAACAAAAGACGTTCACTATGCTACTGCGAGAGTTTATTGATGTGTTCGCATGGTCTTACAAAGACATGCCCGGCTTAGATCCAACTTTGGTCATGCATAACCTGGTTGTGCACGCAGACGCTAAGCCTATCAAACAAAAGCTTCGAAAGATGCACCCAAGAGTGGCCTTGTTAGTTAAAGAAGAGTTGGAAAGGTTGCTTGCAGCAGGATTCATCAGGACAATTGATTATTCTGAATGGATATCAAACATTGTTCCTGTCCAGAAGAAACCTATTGGTATCTGAATTTGCACAGATTTTAGGGACATCAATAAAGCTTGCCCTAAAGATGACTTTCCATTGCCCAACATTGACATGATTGTTGACTCAACCGCAGGGTACGAAATGCTATCACTTATGGATGGCTTTTCAGGGTTATAATCAAATTAAGATCGCTGAGGAAGACCAACACAAAACAACTTTCACAACTCCTTGGGGCACCTTCTGTTATCAGGTGATGCCATTTGGCCTTAAGAATGCGGGAGCAACTTATCAGCGGGCCATGACAGTAATATTTCATGATATGATTCATGACATCATGGAAGACTACGTAGACGACATCCTGGGAAAGTCCAAAACAAGAGAGGATCATCCTATCATTTTGCGGCGTATCTTTGAACACCTGCATGAATACAAAGTCAGGCTAAATCCAAAGAAGTGTGTCTTCGGTGTGCTATCTGGGAAACTATTAGGCTTCATCGTGTCAAGACGAGGTATTGAGGTAGACCCTGCTAAAGTGTCTGCCATCACAGAAATGCCTCCACCTGAGAATATCAAGCAACTGCGTAGCTTGCAAGGGAAAATTCAAGCCATTCGCCGCTTTATCTCCCAGCTTGCAGATAAATGTCACTCATTCACTCATTTGCTTAAGAAGGACATCACTTTCATCTGGGGACCTGAGCAACAACAAGCCTTTGCTTTGCTTAAACAGTACCTGGCTAATCCACCTGTCCTCATGCCTCCCACTCCAGGAGAACCACTTTTGCTCTATATTTCTGCTACACAATACGCTATTGGTGCACTGCTCACCCAATATGACCTTAGCCATAAAGAGAAAGCAGTGTACTATCTGAGTCACACCCTCATCACCTATGAACTTAATTATCCTCAGATTGAAAAGGCTTGCTTGGCCGTTGTTTTTACCTTTCAGAAACTTCACCATTACCTGCTAAATACTAAGACCAAGCTCATATCCAAGGTCGACCCACTCAAGTATTTGTTGTCCAAACCCACCCTCACAGGTAGAATGGCTAATTGGATCATTCTACTCAGTGAGTTTGATATAGAATTTGTCCATCAAAAATAGTTAAAGGACAAGTACTTGCTGACCAGCTAGCGGAAGCACCTTTGCAAAGCACAGAACCTTTGAGTCTGGATCTACCAGATGCATCTTTGCTCTACATTGAAGAATCTATCGTATGGCAGATACATTTTGATGGATCTTTTACGTTTCATGGTTCAGGTGCAGGAGTGGTCCTTATTACTCCTTCGGGTGATCCTATACCACAGGCTTTCCACCTGGCCTTCCCTTGCACAAACAACATTGCGGAATATGAAGCACTCATTGCAGGGATGAAGCTAGCCATCAAGTGGAATATTCAACATGTTAAGGTTGTAGGTGATTCACAGTTAATCATCAAACAGGTTAATGATGAGTATAAGGTTAAGGATGATAAGCTCATACCTTACAAAAAGTTGGTGGAAACTCTAAAGGAGTATTTTGTGCGCATTACCTTTGAGCAGATCCCAAGAGCGCAGAACAGATCGGCAGATGCTATGGCAACAGTGGGATCTATGCTTCGTATTCCACCAGGGAACAATGATATGCCATTTTTCATAGAAAATCTACACCAGCCCGCGTATGACATGCCAGAATCTTTCCTGGCTTGTGAGGTTGTTGGTCCTTATTCCCCGTGGTACGAACCCATTTTCACCTATCTTAAGGACAATACTTTCCCTCCCAATATCTCCCATTCTGAAAAGCAAAGCCTGATTCACCAGATAGCCCGTTACACCCTTTTAGGAGGTACACTTTATCGTCGTGGCTACGATGGGAATCTGTTACGTTGTCTGGATGTGACAGAGTCAATCCAGGCAATTAAAGAAGTACACGAAGGAGTATGCGGAGCACATACAAACGGAATGGTCTTGGCTAAGAAACTGTTAAGAGTAGGTTACTATTGGCCTACCATGGAAACTGATTGTTGCAATTATGTTAGAAAATGTGTGCTTTGCCAAAAGTATGGAAATTTCATCCATGCTCCATCGCAACCATTGCAACCAATCACTACCCCATGGCCATTCTCCAAGTGGGGACTTGATCTAATAGGGAAGCTTACTCCTACCTCATCTGATGGTCATACACATATCATCACAGCTACAGAATACTTTACAAAATGGGTGGAGGCCGTCCCTTTAACCTATGTCACAGGAGCACAAATTTCTAAATTCATCATGAATCATATTATTTGCCGATATGGTATTCTATCAGCCATTGTTACAGATAATGGGAAGTAATTTAAGAACAAAACTGTAAAAGGTCTTTTCCAACGGTTCCAAATAAGATTGAAATGGTCCACACCATATTACCCTCAGGGTAATGGACAAGCTGAGGCAACTAATAAGACACTTGTTAAGAATCATGGAAAATATGGTTAGCTAAAGTACCGGTCGAAATTTGGCATTTGTAAATTCACTCAGCCCTCTAGGCTTATAGGACTTCCATTTGTAGTCCTACTAGTGCGACACCCTATTCCCTAGTATTTGGAACTGAATCTATCATCCTACTAGAAATTGAGCTTCATTCTCTTAGAATATCTCTTAGGGATTATCTAGATAAAGATGAGGATTACAGAGTGGCTAGATTGACAGAATTAGAGCTCCTAGATGAAAAGTGCATCCGCGCCCTCAACCATCTCAAGTTGTATCAAAACAGAGTATCACAGAACTATAACAAAAGGATCATACCTCGTTAGTTTAAGGTTGGAGATTTGGTAATGAAAGAGAATTAGTTCAACACAAGGGCAGAAAGAGAGAAGAAAGGAAAGTTTGAACCTCATTGGTTAGAAACTTATGTCATTGTGGCCAACTTTGGGTCAGAAGCATACAAACTTGCCCGTCCAGATGGAGATGAGCTTTGTGTTCCCATGAATGCCATGCCCCTCAAGCGGTTTTATGCTTGAAACATGGTGCAAAAATAGAAAAACAACCAATAAAGTAAAAAAGGATAAAAAAAATACAAAAAAATAAAAAATGAGAAAGAAAAAGAGAAAATAGGTCATCCAAATGTGAAAACCATGCAATTGTGGCACTTTAGATAGGTCCTTTGGTGAAAACCAATTTCTGGTGCCTTGGGAGGATTCGTTGTTCACAAGCATTTTGTGTCTAGGGAGGTACTTTTACTCAGCTCTAGGGCTAGTTCCACACCTGCATCTGGGATTCCTTGCACGCCTATCATGTCAAACCTTGATCCAACTGATTCTCCTCTTGTAAATCGGTGAAGGGATTGCCATTGTATATTCCCCATTTAATGTTGGGGGTGCCTTCACACTTTTCCCTTCATGTTCATAACACGTGGCACCGACCCCTGTATATTCCCATCTAACGCTGGGGACATCCACGTTTCTCAGTTTCTTGTACATAGCTTCAGAAAACCTTTGAAAATTACAAAAACATTTAGATATGTTGAAAAAGTACAAAAAACAGTCAGAAAATTGTCAAAAATCTCCAAAAACATTCACATAAGACTGAAAAACCCCAAGACAATAGAAATTATAGAAAATACAAAACAATAGAAAATTGTTTCACAAAACTTCAAAAAACAACACAAAATGCATTGAAAACAATATTGCAAAAACATAGGTTTAGTTTACTTGCTTTGATTATTTGTTTTGTTTCTTCCTTTGCTTATTTGGTTGCGTGTACATTGTTTGTAAAAACATTTTTACTTACTGGTACATTTGTATAATGTGTTGCTTAAACATACCACTTTAGATTGATTTTTTCTTACTTAGATCGGATTTATTCTTGTGTGTACATATGGAGTGTGTTTCTGCATGCTTGTAAGTAGTTGTACATAGTTGCTTTGTTAAGTTATTTTAATGTGTATATTTGGTTCTTATTTGTTAAACATTTGCTTGTGCTTGTTTGTTACTTGTATATCCTGTTTTTTTATCCCATCATCATATCTCCATCTATATCATCACATCTAACATCATATATACATCATGTATAAATAAAATGCTAAGTCTACATCATACATGTACTGCTAAGCTAATCATCGCATATCGTATCATCAAAGGGGGCAAGAGGGGTCAAAAATATCAAAATTTATGGACCCCTACACTAATATCATCATATCATCATGTGAATGCTTCACAATCTTCGTGATGGATGTCGCATCATTTGAACTTTAATGGACTCTCCCCTTATTTGACAAACAAGGTTTCAAATCTAAGAAAGTTCTCCCTTTGCGATGGCTCTCAACTCAAATTGAATTTGATATGGTCAAAGTTGTCTTTTGGACAAGATAGCTTCCTAAGTGGTTCGCTCAACTAGGTGTCACAAGTTATCTAATGGGATCTCGGTTTGCCAAGGTTTCCCAAGGATTATCCCGCCTTTACTTTACTCCCTTCAAACACAGTGAGCAATAAATGTGTTCATCATGTGTTCATCACTAGGGTCGCAATACAGATAACTTTGACGTTAAATCTCACGTGTATACTAGTCAAGTAGGTGTGCGAAGCACTTCCCGTTTTGTCCACAAAGTTCCCTCTTGCGTGGACTACTTTGGGGTTCCTAGGACCACCTCCATTGTTGTAGCTTAAGGTTTATGCCAAAGGGGTTATGTCCTAGTTAAACGGACGGGGCGTACCTTGATCCAAACCTACAAATATAATCTTTTGATTGTGGTGTATTTTGTATCTTTTATTTTTAATGTGGTTTGCTTATACACCTTTTTGACAACCTGCACGGAAACTGTATTAATAGTTTTTGTTTTCGATCTTCTTTTCTTTGACAAGCGTTTAGGTCCTAGACGACAGATTTAATAGTTTTCCACAAACAAAAAGAGGATAAAATGTCGTTTCTGATTCTCAAGATCGTTCTACGACGCAAGAGAAGAACATACGCGACATAGAATCCAACTATGTAATTAACAATGAAAAATACTCAATTTAAATGCAAAATTCGTTCATTTTAACATAATATGGCATTCTTTCCTTTAGCAACAAGTGTTTTTCAAAGCAATTAAGAAATATTAGAAATCATTTTTGATTCATAAGATTAAGTAAGAGGTGTGAGGGAAGATCATACATTAATTGCTCTAATCTCCTAACTAAGCATGTTACATTCATTAGCCCTTAAACAAACCAAGTTATCAAAAAGCATGTAAATATTCCTTGCAAAACAGAAGTTAATCTTCAATTTAAATCTGCAAGGAATTAGTACATCCAGAAAACATGCTTTTACCCTTCTAAATTTTAAAGTTAATCTCAAATCTGAACTGTAATGCCTACGCTTAACTTTGGGTGTGTACCCGTGCTTCAGGATGTGTACGTGCCTTTATTAAAACTGACAGTGGGCTAAATAGGTACGCGGCCAGAGAGCTTTATACGCCTAACTTTTGATACATACACTCCCAAAGTCAACAGGGTCAAAGCAAAAGCACTATCAGATGTGTATGCTCAAGTATAACCGCCTACGCATGGGCTTAGGTGCATACACTAGCAAACAGAAAGCTAGAAAAACACAGAGGTCAGACTATCATGTACGTGGCAGAATGATGTATACGCAAGACTTTGAATGCATACGCTAGCCTATTCCAAAAAGCTAACATGATACGATTAACATCAGAATGTATACACTCAACTTATGCCACGTACGTTAGCATTTTGGTAGCTACACTCAACTTTTTCTGTGTACGTGCCCCTTACAAATTTCTACCTACGCTTGTACCTGGGGATGACATCAAAACACAAGATCATCACGTATGCAAATTAAAAAAGCTCAAATTTTGCTCAAATTAGCACAAATCAAAGAGTAACCCTGATCTGAAAATCAAATTTAACTAGCAATTGTGCACACACATTTCTTTGCTTTGTATTGATTTTCGATGTAAAAATTGAGCATTATATCCTTTTGTATTTTTAATAAAAGAATTAAAACTGAAAGTACTGTGTAAAAACAGAAGATAAAGAGATGAATCACCAGTAATTTGACACAAGAATTGATAACAGAGTTCGGCACTTGTGGCCTACGTCTCCGAGTCCAGTTGAATGGGACCGATTTATTAAAATCTTGAAAATAAATCTTTACAAATATTTTTACAAGAATCTGATCTTCTCATCACGTTCCTCTGCCAAAAATAATAGTAGTCACTTTTTACTTCATCTCAAAATTCCCTCCCTAGCTCAAGTTATGAGCATTTCAATATTTTACACAGACCCGAATGCTCTTCAAATACAATAACACTCCTTATATAATGTTTTCCAAGAAGTGGCGCGGCGGTCAAAGCCCTTATCTTTTACCATGGAGACCATGGTTCAAATCCCCCCCATATCTCCACTTCCTTCTCCTTATGCAGATTTCAAGAGGTTTATCCCACATTGTGGGTGCGTGAATGAAGGGAGGTATTTAATAATGCAAAGGGGGCGCTTTTGTATTGGCTTTTGAGCCACCTTAGCCGCTTGGGATGTGGGCGCATTTGTTGGTTGGATAAGGATGCACATGCATGCATTGACATAGTTTTAGGCGCCTTGTTTAATAATGATTGTGGAGGTTGAAATTAAATGCGTGGATTATGGAGGTAGTTAAATAATGCGTGGAATATGGAATATGAAATTGGTTAAAATGCGTGGAATATGGAATTGGTCTTTAGTTTAATATGCACTTATCAATTAGTCCCACATGCATAGCAAAAATGCAATCAAAGGCATATATATACACAAGTTGGTATAATGATAATATGAGAAGGAGGCCCACCCTTCCATAATCAAGTGTGTCGAACCTCGCTGAGGGCCCTCAGCCAGTAAATAGCGGGGTCCATTTGTCCACAAACAAGTGTCCAAGACCGGTGTTCCAAAAAACCACTTTTTTTCTATCACACAAATTGTCCACGTGTCGCAATATGATTGAAACACTTGGCAAGCGTGCACACGTCCAACCTGCACAAAACTCCAAATTTTGCCAGTTGCCCGAAAAATTTCAGCGGGCTATAACTTTTGCAAACGAGCTCCATTTCCTGCAAACAAGATATCGACGGAATCATATAATTTTTCTCCACGCTTTAAAAATGACTGCAACTTATTTTGAGAATATCTTAGATTGGTGTTTTTCTATGAGGATCCTCTAGATCATTCCTCCCCATTGAGAAACTTTTGGACCCCAAAAGTCAACTTAATTGGTGAATAGGTGAGGGTATTTCTCCTTCACCTTTCCAGTTTCGATCCATTTAGCCTTGTTCGGATGCATGCCTTTGAACCCAACACGAAGATACTCAATATCACCCCTTCGCGAAGTTCTTACTTTCCTGTCCGAAATGATGTCTTCCTACAACTCATCAAGATACTCAGGAGCAAAATCCTCAATGGAAGGCATTATGTTAGAATCATCATGATCAACAATCATAGGCGGTTCATACAATATTAAATTCTCAACATTTACAACTGAGTAGATTTGCATATATGGAGGTAAATCCAACCAGAAAGCGTTCTTACCAATTTTTTCCAATATTTGGAATGGACCATACCGTATAGGTTTCAGTTTTTTACCTTCACCTGTCAGTGTTTCCTTACTGATGTGAAGCCAAACTGAATCACCAACTTTGAACTTGTGATCAGTTCTATGTTTATCATGCCTAACTTTGTACTTGGCCTGACTTTTCTCCAATTGTTCATGGACATACTGATGAACCCATTGTATTCTTTACACAAATCTTTTAGCCTTGTCAGAATCACTTGCACCATTAACAACAGTTTTATGTCCATAATATATATCTAATGGAAAATTAGGCAGATATCCATAACAAGTCTCAAATGGAGACTTCAAAGTAGAAGAATGTAAGGCACGATTATAAGCATGTTGCACATAATAAAGATGTTCATCCCACAATCTATGATGTTTGCTACTATAGCCCCTAAGTAATTGTACCACCGTGCGGTTTATAACCTCTGTTTGACCATCAGTTTGTGGATGAAAAGCAATGCTCTTTTTCAGTTTTGTGTCCATCAACCCCCACAATGTTGACCAAAATTCCCCAAGAAATCTAGAATCCTGATCAGATATAATTGAAGTAGGTAAACCAAAATGAACCCAAACAAACTGAAAAAACAATGTGCAGTTCCCTCACCAGTTATTTGTTTAGTACATGGAACCAACACACATTTTGCTAAATCTGTCCACTACCACATAAGTAATCATGTTTATTCCGTGTCATGGGCAAGCCTCCTACAAAGTCCATGGAAACACTTTTCCAAGGCCTTGTTGGAATAGGAAGAGGAGTGTAAAGTCCTAATTTCCTGCTACTTGGCTTGCTTGTGGCACAAAGAACACATCCCTTAATATACTTGTTTACATGTTCATGCATTCTAGGCCAATAACAATATTTCTGTAAATGTGCAACTGTCTTACTAATACCAAAATGCCCTGAAATAAGAGAAGTATGTGCTTCCCTAATCATATGCACACGCTCATTTTCTGGAAAACAAAGTTTTCCAGAATGATATAACAATCCTTCATGCAAATGATAATCTTTTTCTCCTACTTGTTTCCCACTTACTAGATCCTCATACACTTCTCTAAAGTCAACATCATTTACATATTGTTTCTTGTAACTAACATGCGCCAAAGAACTATGCTGCAAAAGAATAGATGCTACTACCATTGTAGATAACATGTCGGCAACCTTGTTTTGAATACTTTTTTTATACCTGATTACAAGATGAAATTGTTGCAAAAATCCCATCCACCTGAAATGTCTAGATTGCTGCAATTTGGTTTGTGTTTGTAAGTATTGAAGTGGTTGATGGTCAATATGTATAATTGTTTCTTTTCCCATTAAATAATGCTTCCACTTTTTAACACTTTGAACCAAAACATACAACTTTTTATCATAAGTTGGATAGTTTCTTACCGCACTTGTAAATGTTTCTGAATGGTAACACACTGGTCGTTTGTTCTACATCAAAACTGCCCCCATTGCATAGTCACTAGCATCTGTCTCAATCTCAAATGAATGTTGTAAATCCGGAAGTGCCAAGATTGGAGTGGTACTTATCTTCTCTTTCAGTGTATCAAAGGCTTTCTGTTGTTTTCCTCCCCACTGAAAGACTTGTTTAATACTTGTCAAAGCATGCAAAGGAGATGCAATATATGAGAAGTTAGCAATAAATTTTCTCCAGTACTGAACTTCACCTAGAAAACTCCTAACTTCCGTCACATTAGTGGGTCTAAGCCATTTCACAATAACCTCTATTTTTGTAGGATCAATTCTTAATTCTCCATTTCCTACAATATAACCCAAGTAAA